>CM038142.1:119902188-120311931 GCA_021437245.1 Aegilops speltoides | reverse complement strand
CTTTTCATCGAGGTGCTTCGCCAAATTAACCGGGCACAATCGCAGAGTTCTCCCGTGCCGCCAGCTAATGATGATACGGAACATAAGGCAGCAAACACAGAGCGGCAAACCCAACATTTGACTAAAGACATGATTCGGAGCTGATGCATATAAGGCCTAATCTCGAGACGCCAACACTCCCTCGAGGTGTTCGGTCTTTATAATGATGGGCGTAACAATGCCCTAAGCCTCTAGTGTCCATGCATCGCAAGGTCCTCTCGACGCGGCCGATGCTAAAACGTTAGTCTCTCTCCGGTTATAATGAGAAACCAGGGATTTTAGCAACAAGAGACAGAAAAAGGTTTACGCAGGTCTTAATCAAAAGAATCTTGCAACGTCCTTTATCTGCACGCTCGGGCCTCGGTTCCATGCAGTCAGTATCCTCGACGGGTGTATGTTGTTCATCCTAAAAAGAGAGGAACTTAGTTTGAATGGAAATCGCGGTGCGAAAAGTGCATAAAAAATTGAAATATTAATAAATAAATAAAGCTGAGCCTATATTAGCTCAAGATTGCTTATATGCACAGCCCCTCAGAAGGGGTGTGCGCTAGGGAGCCCCTAGTTTATTTATGCCGACTCGGTTTAGCCGCGTCCGGGTCTTGAACGACCTTTAATGAAGTGATGCCGCTATGGACCGCATTTTTAAGTGTAAGAGACGCCAGAATGTGGTATTAAGTAAGCAAAGCGACAAAAGCTTCACGGCCCCAATAGTGCTTGATAGCTACTTTTGAATGGGGCGCACATGAAAGATTAGCTTTTTATGCTGGAAGTTGTCAGTGACCACAGAACTTCCTAGTAATAAGGAGCCTATGCACTTGGCGCAAGGGCCCGTGAGGGAGTCCTCGACTAGGGGTGTCCGGATAGCCGGACTATCAATATCCGCCGGACTCCTGATCACGAAGATAGAAGATTGAAGACTCCGCTCGTGTCCGAAGGTACTTTACTTGGCGTGGAAGGCAAGCTTGGCAATACGGATATGTAGATCTCCTACCATTGTAACCGACTCTGTAACCCTAGCCTCCCGTGTCTATATAAACCGGAGGGCTTTAGTCCGAGGACACAACATTACATCTCAACAATCATACCATAGGCTAGCTTCTAGGGTTTAGCCTCATTGATCTCGTGGTAGATCTACTCTTGTACTACCCATATCATCAATATTAATCAAGCAGACGAGGGTATTACCTCCATCGAGAGGGCCCAACTCGGGTAAAAACATTGTGTCCTCGCCTCGTTACCATCCGCCTAGACGCACGCTCGACCCCTACCCGAGATCCGCCGGTTTTGACACCGACATTGGTGCTTATTGAGAGTTCCTTCGGTCGCCGCCGATAGAGCCGGATGCTCTCACCCGCCTTCAAAGACGGTGTTCTCACCGAGGGGCCTCGGCCGCGGTCGATAATTCCGCTTGGCGGCCTTTATGACCGTCGTCCGCCATCGCTTCGCAACGACTTCTCAAGTCGCCGAAGCAATCTTCGGTCAGCCTTAAAGCTGCCAATCAGCTTAGATCCAATTGAGTTTTGTCTGTTAACGAGCTCTTGATCGTGACGCCGCTCGAGTCGCAATGCATACAATCGATTGGGCTTAAAACCGATCCGAGAGAGATCAACTCTCCTGTGTTACCCACCACATCGAAGTGGTAGAAGAACAACTTGGCAATTCGCGCCATCGTTGAAAACAATCAGGTCCGGATTCTTAACCTCCATGCCGGATTCCCTGGAGGTATGGACTCTAATCGAGCATTGAACCTAAAATCATGCGCCGCCTGACTCGCTTAGGCTGTTTCAAGAAATCAAGCTTCCAAATCGGAAGTCCTCGCCATTGAGCCCAAAGATGGGCAGGGATCCGGATTTTATTCCACCCCCGCCCGCATATATGCGCATTTATCTCTAGTTCGCAAGAGCCCTAAACAAGACATCATTATCGGGCGATTCTCCTAGTTATGGATGTGATAAAGGACCGCCGAGAGGAGAACGCAATCTCAATATTCTCGCAATAACCGCATGGACAAGGGAATCTCAACGCCATCGATCGCCGCAAGATTACGCTGCTTACCGATCCAAGGCCCATAGTGCGGAAGTATCGCGGCGATGGAAAGTTTCGGAAAACTGAAAATCAATTTTGGGATAATCCGCCCCAAACCCACCACATGTAAAAGGGCGCCACAATCAGCCCCTGATGCAAAAATCAAAAGCAAAACCCAAGAAGGGAAACGGAACCAGATCGGAGGGATGGCTCAATGGACCTCAGAACTTCACAATACGGGGAGCTGTCCCAACGCATAGCCTTCGAGCATGTTGATATTACGCAGAGTGGCCAAAATGGCGAAGAGCTTCGCCCGGAAACCACTCCAACAATACCAAAGACGGTGTCAATAGCTTTTCGAGACTTTCGTGATCAAATAATATGCGAAAACGAATAATCCGCGAACTCGCCAAGTCTACCAAGTAGCAACAAAGAAATCCATGGAGCGACACAGCTATCACCTTCACCGCTTAGCGACGAGCCCACATCTCGAACTCACCAGAGCCCCAACAAGACCGGTACTTAGTCCCATAGTGGACGGCTTGACCGACAAAGGTCCTCATGGACGGCGGCAATGACTAAACCTCATTTACGAGGAAACCTCATGGAAAATGGAAATCGATTGAGCCAGATGAGCAAGCAAGACAACCTTCAGAGGAATAATCCTTAGCCGAAGCGCCAGCACCGAAAAATCACACTCGACAGGTGTTCGCCCTCCTGACAATTACAGATCCAAGAAGTCACGCCCTGTAGCCCTGCTCAGCAGCGGCTATCACGCCATATTAGGACGAGAGGCATTCACAATTTTTCAAGCAATACCTCATTACGAGTACATGAAGCTCAAAATGCTCGCCCGCCGGAATAATCACTCGCAAGGATCCGACACAGACTCCGCTGAAAATAAGACAACCGACTAGCCCTCGAGGCACTATCCAAGCCTTAGCGGCAGAGGAACTTATCGCCACGCCCACGGTAAACAGGACGACGCGGATACTTGATAAAGATCCAAGTCCACCTCCTTCAAACCAGCAGATGAGATAGTTAAATTTCAGTGTCCACCTAACGACCCAACAAAGACGGCTTCCATCGGGCACAGCTTGAACTCGGTCGACGTCCAAGATCATGCCGAATTCCTTCGGGAAAATTGGGACATCTTCGCCGCACCCTTCGACATGCCCGAATCCTCGCAGTTATGTAATAATGCCTAAACATCCTAAAAGGATTCAAACCAATCAAACAGTGCTCTTCGACGATTTTCCGAGCCCAAAAGACAAGCAATGGGAGAAGAGCTAGCTGTTATTGGAAGCCGGATTCATCGAGATATCAAACATCCGGATCGCTAGCAAATTTGGTGATGGTACCAAAGAAGGACAAACTCGGCGCTCTCCGACTTCAAAGACCTCAATAAGGCTTGCCTAAAGGATCCTTTCTCCCCGCGATCGATCAAATTATCGATGCCACAGAGAGACACGATTGTTGTGCTTCCCCGGATGCATACTCCGCTATCATCAAATCAAGATGGCGGAAGCGACCAAGCCGCAACGGCATTCATCACCCATACGGACCATTCTCGCTTCAACACGATGCCCTTCGACTCAAAAACGCCAAGCAATATATCAACGCATGATTCAAACATGTCCGCTACCCAGATAGGCAAAACAATGAGAGATACGAGACGACGAGTCACAAACAAAACACGCCGAAACTTTAGTAGACGATTTGAGGCTCACATTCGACAACCTCGTGAGCATATGACATTGCTGAACCGAGAAATGTGTTTTCGGCGCATCACCGAAGCTCTGGGCTTCATTGTATCCGTAGAGGAATCAAGCAACCGCCAAGATCCGAGCTCACACAGCTTGGATATCCCAAAGGACCTCAAGCAAATACAAAATTAACAGATGCGTGGCAGCCTTTGCCGCTTTATCTCCCGCTTAGGAGAGAAGGCGCTTCTTTATCGCTCCTAAGGCGCATCAACACTTCGAGTGGACGGATGCGCCACCGCCGACTCAAGAAATAAAGGCCATATTGGCAACAACCGTCCCGGCTGGGCCCACTCAAGGCGAACCGATGTTGTTATACATCGCGCAACACATCAAGTTGTGAGCGCCGTCCTCGCTGTTGAACGAGCAAATGTAAGGGCATAAATTCTCTTCAAAAACCAGTGTATTACGATCCACCGTTAACCCCCGCAATCCTGCTACCCGCACTATCAAAAGATAGCATATGCGGTGTTCATGGCATCCCGAAGCTCCGACTACTTTCAAGAGTGTTCGATAACAAGGGCCTCAAGTACCACTCAATGACATTATAAATAACCGCGACGAACGGGCAGGATTGCAAATGGGCCATTGAGCTCTTGCCATTCGACATAACTTACAAACCTCGACGAGCCATAAAGTCACAAGTTTTGGCTGACTTTCGTCACGAATGGACTCAAGTTTAACTACCTAAAGAGTACGGCGATACTCCAATTGACTATGCACTTCGACGGCTCCAAAATGTTGGCCGGATCGGGGTCAAGGCCAGATCGACGCCCCCACCGGAGATACAACCCAAGATGTACTTCAAATAATGTACACGACTCCAACAACGCAATCGAATACGAGGCCTTGTTACATGGTTCCGGATGGCGCCTCCATGGGCATTCAACGCCTAGAGGTGCGCGATTCAAACCTCGCAATATCCCAAATAAATGGAGACTTTGACGCCAAGGATCCGAAAATGGCAGCATATCGTAATGCTGTCCGAAAATGTCACCGGTTTGAAGGACTCAATTCCATCACATAGCCCGAGATAACAACCAAGCGCCGACATTCGCACGACGTGCGTAAACGTGATGTTGTCCCTCCAAATATCTTCCCGAACGGCTCTTCAAGCCATCCGCATCAGGGAAGAGGAGTCCGTAGCGACAAACCGGAGAGAGCCGCACTCAACGGTGATTCAGCAGACAACGAATACAACCGCCCACGATATAATGGCAGTAATCGCCACAGGATGTAATCCTTCCTAGCCTACTTACTTAGGCAGGAACTTCCCAAGACCAAAATGAGGCCCGCCGATAGTCCGGCGATCGAAGGCCTACAAGGTTCATGAGGGAGAACTTTATAAGAAAAGTACTACCGAGTCCTTCAAAGGTGTATCTCAAGAAGAAGGGCGAAACCTCCCGGCTGAAATCCATGCCGACTAGGTGGACACCACGCAGCAGCCCGGCCCTGTAGGAAAGGCATTCCGCACAGATTTTATTGGCCAACGGCTCAAGGCAGATGCACAGACTTGGTCCAGCGATGCAAGCTTGCCACTCTTTGCTAATCGAGCTATATGCCACCCACCGCCTCAAAACCATACCCATTACCCGCCGTCATGTCCGGGGCTTGATATGGTAGGACCCTTAAAGGGGGAACCCACAAGAAAAATACCTGTTGGTCATGGTGGATAAATTCACCAAATGGATAGAGGCCAAACCGTCAAAACGGCAGAGTCCCACCAGTGATAGACTTTATATCAGAGGTGGTACACCGTTACGGAGTCCCCCATAGCATCATCACCGATAACGGCACGAACTTCACAGCCGATGAGGTCAAGGCATGGTGCAAAAATATGGGCATTAAGCTCGACTATGCGCCGCCTATCACCCTCAAACCAACGGTCAAGTGGAAAGAGCAAACGGTCTAATAATGAGCGGCATTAAACCTGCATTAGTGAGGTCACTCACTAAATCGCATACACCCAATGGGTCGAGGAGCTCGACCAGACTGGGGCTGCGGACAACGCCTAACCGTACTACCGGATTCACACCATTTTTATGGTATACGGCGCAGAGGCGATCGCCTCACGACATTATTCATGACTCACCTCGAAAGCGCATGTATGAGGAAAGAGAGGTCGAGCTCGATCGGCAGGACAGCTTGGACACATTGAGGAAGAACGTGACGCCGCCAAGGCCTCGCTCCAGATTTTACCAAAGAAGCAGGCTCAAGATATCAAAGGCAGAAGTACGGGCCAAGACCTATAACATTGGCGAACTAGTTCTACACTCGCCGACAAGAAAAAGGACAAGCTCAAACCCAGATGGGAAGGCCCTTCATTGTTGATCAAGTACTAACCCAGGAGCGCATGCTCACTTAAATGCGCTTGACAACCGACTCGAGCCGAACCCATGGAACGCAGCCCGACCCGACGATTCTATGCCTAGCGCCGACTAAGAGTTCGCCCCTTCCCCGCCCAACCTTTATATTACGCTGTCTTCTTTCTTTTTGTATCCTTTTTAAATTAACAAACCCCTCGGGCCCATTTTCGCATTTTTTGCATACACACGATGTGCCACCGTGACTCATTATTCCCCGGGGCTTTTTTACGTAAGCTCAACTATACGGGTTTTATATCCAACACATGTGTCATGCTTCCACATGTACCTTTTACTCGCCATTATATGCATCGATATGACTTAAGTTTTGGCTGCTGGGTTGTCGCTCTCCGTGCTTACTCCCCACGCCCCGATTGTTCGCTAGGTGGTAAAGGGAGCACCTCCGCGATTGTTATCGCTGGTCACCGGATGTACTACTCAGATCGGTGAAGCCAAAGCTAGCGCTTTAAGGGAATATTCGTCGGTGATTTAAAAGATGACTTTTACCTATTTTTTCCATCTGCCCTCAGATGTTTTATCGCTTCCATTGGCAGTCCGACATGCACTTTAGGGCATGCCACCCCCAGCAAAGGAACCCTTAATGGAACTATTCTCCCTCGAAGATGTTTCTAATAACCATGTAATATAACATAACTAGTTGGGCACTTGCCCGATAATGCACTAATGACCCCACGCCTAGTCTCCATGCATACCACGGTTATTTATTAACCAAAAGGTATTCGACACACTCCCGACTCTAGGGTCCCGAGGTCGGCTTAAAAGGTCGGCAACGGCAAACGATCTACAATCCGCTAGAAGGCATTTCACATGTCATTTTTAAGGATAACATACATTGTCAAGTTTATTGATTGTATTCTCCTCAATAACGCCTAACAGTGCTGTCTAGCTTACAGTCCTGCTAGGAAATTTAGCAGCCCGCCTCTACCTGGTCAGACACTAAACTCACAGGATCTCCTTCCGCCGGGCCCCACCGTCCAACTCGCCATATGGTTGGGATCCGCCTCTTGTACCGCTGCTTCACCATGGCCCAAGCCTCCCTGCACCTTGACGGCAGGGTCAAACCTTCCACAAACTAAAAGCTGCCACAAGAGCTCCTCAGTAGCCTCAAGCTCCCAGAGGCTCCCTGGGGGACAAGGGATGGCCATAAAGCTCGTGACGGCGCCACTCATTGCTCGCCAACTCGCTCAAGACAGCCGCAACAGTTCGGGAAGTTGATCACCATCGACACGGGCATCTCCTCCGCAGGATGGCCCGTGAGTATACCTACAAGACATGTTATGTCAATCACTTCCTCGCCAACTCTTCTTCCTTAGAGAGTTCGCCAAGCACTTACTATAGATGCCACGACGAAGTCGCTGATTCTCTTTGACGGAGCCGACACTGCTCAGGCGCCTTTAAGCTCTTCTCCGAGCTTGGCGCTGGCATCTTGAGTTTGTTCTTTCCTCGCTGAACTCTTTCAAAGACGTTCGCCGCCTTTAGCTGAAGAAGCAGCGCTTGCCCGTCCGGATCTTGTTCGGCAGCACCGCAGTGTCATTATTAGACTTCACGCGCATAACGCACAACGCTTATATTCATTTATACAAATGTGTTACCAGAGGGGTCTTTCCGCTCCTCCTCGAGGCGTCAAGTGCGCCTCAAGTTGGGCCTTGCAATCTTGCAGCTCCCGGACAGCTGGGCATTCTTCTCAAGAGCCTCAAGTTTATATGATCCTAAATCAGTTAACATAACTAATCTAAGTCTCTGGGCTACCGTGTATACAACCATTAAAATTCCTTACCCGTATGTCTTTAACATACCGCCCGCGGCTCGTAAAACCATTTTGAGCAGCCCGAGATGCGCTGCCCCGCTTTAAAGGCATCCAATGCCTCGGGGAAAAGCACGCTCTTGAAAACCTGTCCGCGGCGCCTATGATTCATAGCGCCTCCACCTCCGACGCCAGGCGTATGCCGGTCGGATCCTCCGCTGGAGTTGATCCGTTCATGTTTTGCGCTTGCTCCCCCTCCACCGGCGCTGAGCCCGGCCGGAGTTGATTGGGGGCACCTCGCGCTCATAGTCCGTCGAGCGCTTTTCTCCTATGAAGATCATGAGCACTTAGAAGTTTCTAACGCTGCTCGAAGGTCAAAAGCGAGCTATACCTTCAAGGGCGACGTCATTTCCAAGACGGCGCTTCTTTTCTCCCGCTGGTTCGGCCCGACCTTGAAGTCGGCCGCCAGAGGCTCGCCTCTGCCGGGTTGGCGCCTCAAAGACCACCATCGCTCGCAAGGTCGAATAGGCAAGGATAAAATAACGGTGTCCGGACTTCGTCTTGGTCACCGATGCCGAACTTAGCCCGGTAGTCCACCGAATGGCGACCAGCCATCATCAATGCTTAGTTGGTGATACACCCGCCGATTAGCTCCACCCCGAGGTCCGGATCTCTTCGAGGCTCGGACTGTGGATCCTTCCGGTCCTCTGCTGTGGAGCGGACTCACCATGTCCTCCACAACCCCCGTGAGACTCAGCCAGAGACGTAATATAAGAAGCTTAAACTTCAAAATACGGGTAAAGGCCCTTTGAGGTGTTCGCTACTCCATCCTCCTCGATTGACCATAGAAACCCATTCACGGGTTCGGACGAAGGAAGTCCTCTTCTCTCCCTTTGTACAGCCGGATAGATCTTCACCAGATCCTCGGCCGAATCCGGCCTTTTGCTGTGGCCGGTGGCATCGCTCCCCCCATTGAAATCCCACATGGGTGGCTCAGATGCGGCTGCACCCCCGCTTGATGCACGCTGCCATGACTCCAATCATGGTCAGTTTTAATGAGCCATTAGTCTTATTCGCCCATCAAGTAATGGACACTCTTGTCCTCCTCCAAACGGGCTCCGCGGGCACCACCGAGGCGCTTTCAAGGGAGCAGATCAAACTCCGGAGGCCGATCCGGACCGGGTCAGCAATGGAGCCTACAAGGTAAAACCACTCCGAGGGCCGCTTCGGACGCTTCTTCGGGTGCCGGATAGGTATCCGTCCCAATGATGCGCGCCATATTTCGGCGCCGCCATTGATATATGGACCCCGGTGAGAACGGGTACGAGGCGTAATAGCCTCTTCCATAATGCGAAATGGGGCTCGATGCCCGTGAATAGCTCGCAAAGAGCTACGAGTCTGCGATGTGTAAACACAGCGGGCGTGAGGTGGTGGAGCCAAGTCCAGAGAACTTCAGAGCCCGCAGAGGAACGGGTGTATTGGAAACCCGAGCCCCTTATTAGATAAGGGACAAAGCACACCCGCCTCCCGTGGGGGCTTGGGTGTCTCCACTCGCTCCCCTCCTCGATAGTAACCAGTCTGCTCTGACCGAACCATGAAGGCCGGAGGAAGCCATCCTCCGCTTGGAGCTTTACTAGCTCACAGGCGAATAGAGCACCTCCTCCAATCCCGCGACGGGCTGGGAGCGCGGAGGAAGAGCCGCGCTGACGATCCATGGTGGAATGGATTTCAGAGTCGAGGCGCTCGATGGGTTATACGGGAGGAGGATGGTGCGGTTTGATCTGGATCCCTGCCCCTTTAATAGGTCAGCACCCAGACAACCAAGGGGTGAAATGTAAAGACTCGCTGCATTCAGGCGACGCGCGGAAGAGGGCCATAATTTGGTGAAGCCAAGAAGCACAATATTCGAGGTAAAGCCGACATTGTTCTAAGCAGAACATGGAATTCAAGGAGAACCCGCCTTGCAACGCCAAGACTACAAGCCCGCCGGACTTATCGTTACTGCTTCAGTTCGGGGCTACTAAGGGAGTCCTCGACTAGGGGTGTCCGGATAGCCGGACTATCAATATCCGCCGACTCCTGCATCACTAAGATAGAAGATTGAAGACTGCTCGTGTCCTAAGGTACTTTACTTGGCGTGGAAGGCAAGCTTGGCAATACGGATATGTAGATCTCCTACCATTGTAACCGACTCAGTAACTCCTAGCCTCCTCCTGTCTATATAAACCGGAGGGCTTTAGTCCGTAGGGACACAACATTACATCTCAACAATCATACCATAGGCTAGCTTCTAGGGTTTAGCCTCATTGATCTCGTGGTAGATCTACTTTGTACTACCCATACCATCAATATTAATCAAGCAGACGAGGGTATTACCTCCATCGAGAGGGCTCGAACTCGGTAAAAACATTGTGTCCCTCGCTCTCGTTACCATCCGCCTAGACGCACAGCTCGGGACCCCCACCCGAGATCCGCTGGAGTTTTGACACCGACACCGCATTACTCCTTAAAGGAAGTGCGGCCGTGTCGAATTTTAGTAAGGTCTATCCCTCAACTTATGGATTGTGTCCGGATATAGCAGGTTTAAATGCCGCTGCCGCCATTCATCGACTTGTTTAAATTGTAGCCCGTCGCATTATAGGATCCAATATCGAGCAGTCCATCCTGTTGCTTAATGCTTCGAATAATCCTGTGGTCGAAAGTGATTGGTTTTGACATCCAATTCGTGGTTCTGGCTGGTAGATCGGTGGCGACACCTACTTTAGCGGGTGCCGCATTGTTTTTCCATATCGCCACATGAAGTGAGTTTACTGCTTTGACTTCTTGTGAAAAGTCTTTGTTTTCCAAATACCCAATGGGGTTCACATCATCTCGCCATGCCCGAGCCCCTTGTGTTCGGGCGTTGAGTCGGCCGACTGTTTGAAAACCCAACAATCTCGGTGGGTGGTTTGCGTGTCTTCCAAGGTACCGTGGATTTGACATATCCGATCCAAAATTTTGTTTGCTGGATAGCTCACATCGTTGTCCTTAAGAGGCAAGTTGTTCGTTGTTCAGCCGCGAAGTGAATCCAAGGCCGACCGCCATGTTCTTCGGGCTTTTTTCTTTATTTCGTATGATCCTTTCGCGGCCGTGATTTTCCGCTTCCATCTCCGATCTCGATGTACTGGTCGCTGTGCTGCATCTTGCTAGCTACCTGTCTTCTCCCCGCAAAAAGCGGTCATGAGGCTTGTTAGCGCTGCCATTTTTCTCGGCTTCTTGGCCGAGGTGTTCGGCAAGCCATTCGCTCCTGCACATTATGTTTAAAAGCTGCTAAGGCTTCAAGCGTCCTGGACAATGATTATTTGGTTCTTTTTTGTAAGGAACCTGCTCCTGAATTTGCTACCGACTCTCCGAAGCTGTTGAGTTATGTGACTTAAATCGCTCTACATCCGGAGGGCGGACATAAGTCCCTTGAAAATTTGCTCTAAACGCTGCCTCGAGCTCTTCCCAACTTCCAATAGTATTTTCTCGGGAGGCTTTGAGCCAATGCCGAGCTGGCCCTTGAGCTTGGGGGTAGGTATTTTATGGCGTGGAGATCATCTCCTCTAGCTATGTGTATGTGGAGGATATAATCCTCAATCCGCATCCGGTCTCTGTTGTTCATCAGATGCCTCTATGTTTACGGTTTGAACCCCGCCGAAATTCATGATCCAAAGACCTCATCGGTGAAACATAGTGTGCGGCGCTCAGATTTGGGTGTGCTGTTGTCTTCAACACTTGACGGTTGTGTTATTCCTCGGGGCCTTTTGGCCCATAAATGGACCTCACCGCCATCTGCTTTCCGAGGGTCATGAGTCGGCGTTGTGTGCGGCGCCGCTTGTTGCTTTTGGCCCGTTATCTGTCGCCTATCCGCCAGCGCCTCTTTGTTTTTTGACTGTGGGGCTATAGGACCTCCACGCCAATTTCGCAACAGCTACGCCTTCGTAGTTTCTTGTTTGGCGGCCATTGCCATATTTGTTCATGGGTCTTGAGTACTTTGCTCCACCTCATTCTCGAGTATGTCTTCCGCTGTTTTGAGCTTCCTCTTTCCTTCTTCAAAGCTTTTGCAAAGGGCGTAGAAGTCTTTGTGAGTGTCCTTATGTTCGGTGGTGTGTTCGCGTGAGATCGTTCGACTGTTGTTTTCGCCGGCATAGATTGATTATCCCATTCATCCTGTTCGATGGTTGCTTGCTGCATGTTCGTCCGCCCACCGGGTTTGCTCCCGCTTCATTGCCGGGTCCTTAGGAGTGCTGTTGTTGTTAGGCGGGACTTAGGGCGTCCTATGTCGCCGCTTTTGGTTGTTTTTCGCGAATTATCTTTGCCGCTCTCGCCGCTCCTCGTTATCGCCTTTGGGGTCCACCATATATACATCATGGGTTGAAGTTTTCTTCAGCGGCCTCGTAGGCGCTGGTTCTGGTCGCTTCGCATCGCCGCCCATACCGCCGATGTCGCCGGAGTCGTAGTCTAGCATGTCTGCTAGATCGCCGGTTAAAGTGGCTACAAAGTGGGTGGTGGTGGCTTTGAATTTCTTCGTCGCCCCGATCCCGACCGCCCTCGACCGCATCCGCCAGGCTCTCCGGATAGAAGTAGAGATGCTTTAGCTAATTTAGGATGTCGCCAAAGGGTGAGTGCCGAAGATGTCCGCAGCGTGAACTCCATGATCGCACCCAATCGGATTCGATCAAGGGGCGAGGATGTTCAGAGTCCGCAGGAGTCCGCACTGGAGTCACGGGCTTTATAGGGACAAGGTCGGTATTCGCGCCATCGTCAGAAGGTTGCAGCCCCGAGGCGTGTCCAGCCACCCGCCCTCGACCGCGCGATCGGGTTCGAACTATGGGTTGGAGCGATTCGCGCGGCCTCCAAGGTACCGTCTGCCGGCAGAGTTAGATCATGCCCATCGTGATAAAGGCGGCACGCCGCGGCCTGCTCGGATCCATCAAGATCAAGTCTCCGCGATGTCCGCCGTGAAGTTTAGGCTTCCAAATCAATTCGATGGCTGCTAAGCGAAGCTGATTCGCTGCCAGATGGCTAAGTGAATTGCCCGAAGGCGGTTGCCGACGAAGATCTCGTCCGGGAGAAAAGTTCACCCAGACTGCGCTGTTGTTGATTGAAGAAGCCATCTGCTTCTATCGGTGACGCATACGCAGGAACTCTCAATGAAAGCACCAATGTCGTGTCAAAACCGCGGATCTCTGGTAGGGGGTCCTTAATCAGGCGTCTTAGGCGATGGTAACAGAGATAGGGGACACGATGTTTTTACCTGTGTTCGAGCCCTCTCGATGGAGGTAAAACCCTACTCCGCTTGATTGATATTGATGATATGGGTAGTACAAGAGTGATCTACCACGAGATCAAGGAGGCTAAACCCAGAAGCTAGCCTATGGTATGATTGTTGTAATAGTTGTTTGTCCCACTTGACTAAAAACCCTCCATTATATAGACACCAGAGAGGGCTAGGGTTACACAGTAGTCGGTTACAATGGTAGGAGATCTACATATCCAGACGCCAAGCTTGCCTTCCACGCCAAGGAAAGTCCCATCCGGACACGGACTAAGTCTTCAATCTTGTATCTTCATAGTCTTGGAGTCCGCCGATGATGATAGTCCGCTATCCGGACACCCCTAATCCGTGACTCCTCACTCGGAAAATAAAATAAGGAAAACGGGTTAGTCCACACGAATATTCAAGCAAAGAAGAATATTCCCAACAATGGTAATCATGATAATAAAAATATTCATGACAACATTAGTGATGACAATCATATACTGCAAAATTGAATCATGCTCAGCTTAATCATTTCCTCCGGAGACTGACACTAAGATCGACACTTGACTAACCCAGACTATAGTCCTTAACCATGGACACGACTATTCAAATGGATATAACTTTGCAGAGGGTGTACGCTTTACCCACAAGTAAAGGATTTCTTTAGTCAGCCCCGAGATGTGACTAATTCCGATTACGGTCTTTGGGATGAAAGCACACTTAACCCGCACATACCAAAGATTAATCCATCAAGCTAGAATCACCCAAAAACAGTTGATAAATTAAGACTCTAAGTGGAAGGCATCACGCAACGGCCTCCAATAGCATGAACATTAAGCTTCGTCCTGCATCGCCATTCATGCCCCGATCAAGTGACATGACCATCGGGCCATAGTATCATTCCTTATGGCTTCTCCGTACGGGCCTCAAGCAGAAAGGGGTTACCAACTTATCGAACCATACCCTACCTTGGTGTACATGTGGTAGCACCTAATCAAGTATGGGGGTTACCGAACTAGACTCGATCTATGGCCAACTCAGGAGGTTTAAGTTCTCCTATAGTGGTTAGCACAATATAATCCCTTGGCAGTACCCAACAGGGTCACCACCAGGTATGTCCCAACATACCCTCACTAATCATTCTCGTCACAACGAGATTTAAGTCTCACGATCACTTTTCTCGTGACTGAATCTTCCTGCAGATTAACCTGGACCAACACAGGCACATATGGCACATGAAAATAACCATACTTACTTACGCTTCATGTTTAACTGAAGATCACACACCATCATAGTGATCATGCATGTATGACTAGTGATTTGCAAATTCCATATGAATTCAATATATTCTTAACTCAATTCTACATGCAAGCAAATAAATAGGCATTCACCATATCATGTGTTCAAGATGCTTGCCTTGAGCATGCAGAGGTGTTGGGTGCATTCCTAATGTTTGAAAAACTTATCTTCTCTCCATTTCATATTTTCAAAATATTACAATTATTAGATAATTCTAAAACAGTACCCAAAGGTTGTTTGGAAATTTTTGAAATAAATACTAAAATAAATTAGATGAAATTTGAGAAATAATAGAAAAAGAATCAAGTCATTCGTAGTTCATATGATTTTCCTATGGATTTACTAAGTTGGACTAATCATGAAATGGGCTGTTTTGTAGATCCAACAAAACCTGGCCTAGGAAAAAATGTTCACCCTATCTAGATAAATGAGCATGAATTTAGAAGTATGAATAAATTGAATCATCAAATTTGGATGTGGAATGACTTCTTTGGAATTATTTGCAATCCGCTAGAAAAGAAAAAAAAGGAAATATATATTACTGTGATGGGCTGAAAGCGTAAACACGCCTAGGCGGGTGTCGTGTCAAACCGGATCTCGGGTAGGGGGGATCCCAACTATGCGCCTAGGCGGATGGTAACAGGAGACGAGGGACACGATGTTTTACCTGTGTTCGGCCCTCTTGATGGAGGTAAAACCTCACGCCCCGCTTGATTAATATTGATGATGTGTATTACAAGAGTGGATCTACCACGAGATCAAGGAGGCTAAACCCTAGAAGCTAGCCTATGGTATGATTGTTGTAATGGATGTTGTGTCCCACGGATAAAACCCTCCGTTTATATAGACACCGGAGAGGGCTAGGGTTACAGAGTCGGTTACAATGGTAGGAGATCTACATATCCAGATCGCCAAGCTTGCCTTCCATGCCAAGGAAAGTCCCATCCGGACACGGACGGAGTCTTCAATCTTGTATCTTTGTAGTCTTGGAGTCCAAGTGACGATGATAGTCCGGCTGTACGGACACCCCCTAATCCAGGACTCCCTTAGTAGCCCCTGAACCAGGCTTCAATGACGATAAGTCCAGCACGTATATAGTCTTCGCGCCATAAGGCGGGTTCTCCTTTTAAGCTCCATGTACCGCCAAACAGTGTCCGGCTTCCTTATCAATGTTGCGCTTTCTTGGCTTCTACGACCAATAATGGCCTTTCTTCCACGCTGTCGCGACAAATGCTAAAAGCCGTGGTATCTTTATGTTTTACCCCTAGTTGTGCAAATAATCTGCCTATAAGAGAGGCAAGAATCCAGATCCAAATCACACCATCTTCCTTCCGCCAATACCCATCTGGAGCACTTTGACCCGTAATCCATTCCATCATGGACCGCCGATGCGCTCCTCTTCTCAAGGCCCAGCCCTCCGCCAGAGATTGGAGGAGATGCTCTATTCCGCACAACTCGCGGCCGAGGCTCCAAGCGGAGGGATATCTCCTCCGCCTTCATGGTTTCGGTTCGAGCCGGCTGGCCACCTACCAAGGTGGGAAGTGCCGAGGCTACCCCAAGTCCCAACAAAGGGGAGGGTATGCTTCATTCCCTATCCGATAAGGGGACTCAGATTTCCTATACATCCGTTCTCCTCTGGGCTCCTCGAGTTCTACTGACTCAGCTCCATCACCTTACACCCGCCCATCCTCGCATATCACGGGTTACGAGCTCTTTGCGAGCTATTTCGGGCATCGAGCCCCATTTTGCACTCGTGGAAGAGGTTGTTCGCCGCACTTCGCTCTCATGAGGGGTCCATATATCAAGTGGGCGGCGCCAAATATGGCGCATTGCCGACCGGATATCCGTCCGGAACCCCTAAGAAGGCGCCCAAGACCGCCTTCTAATGGTTTTATATAGAAGATGCTCATTCTGCCGACCTCGCTTGGATCGCCTCCGGAGTTTAGTACCGCTCTCTCGAAGAAACGCTTTAGTTGGCGCTCATGAGCCCCCAACCGGAGGAAGACAAGAGCGCCCATTATCCGATGGGCCAATAAGATTATCGCCCATTCGGGTTGACCATGATTGAGTCATGGCAACATGCATTACACGGGGTGCAACCACTACAATACAGGCCACCCCATGTGGGATTTCAACGGGAAAACGATGCCACCCATCATGGCCGTTAGGCGATCGGATTCGCCGAGGATCTCGTGCGAGATCTTGTCCGCCTGCATAAGGGGGATAAGGAGGACTTCCTTCGCATTTAACCCGCTGAATGGGTTCTCCATGAATAACCTCGGCCGGAGATGTTAACACTTTAACGTCCGACCCATGCTTTCAAAGTTTAAGCTTTATATTATGTCTTCGACGCAGAACCGCGCCGGATAGTGGAGGACATGATAAGTCCAGCCCGCAACCCAAGGATCCAGAGATCCCAGATCCCGCCTCCAAGAGGATCCGGACATTCGTGGAGCTAATCGACGGGTGTTCCACCAGCTCAGCATGGATAATGCTTTAGTCACCATTACGGTGACTACCCCGGATTATATCCGCTTCCTGTGATTGTGACGGAAGTCCCGACACCATTATCTCTTCCTTGCTCATTTCTCGACCTTCGCACGCGATGGTGTTTTGCAGAAGCGCCTTTCAAGGCGGAAGCCGAGCTCAAGCGGCGACCAACAAAGGCCAGTCCGACTAGTAGGCTGGAAGAGGAGCGGCTGACAGGATGAAACGCGTTGCGCAAAGGTATAGCTCGTAGCTAATTATTTGGAGCAACATTCCTAGGAAGCCTTTGAGTGCTCATGACTTTTGTAAGAGAAAAAAGCGCTCACGGATCAGTGGGCGTGGAGGCCAATCCAACCTCTACCGGCCGTGCCCAAAGACTTGGTCTCGAGGGGAGGCGAAAGAAGGCGCGAGCCGACACTCCTCCAACGGAGGATGCCTGACAGATCGTCCCGCCACCAAGTCTGAGGTGGAGCGCCATGAACCAGGCGCCCGTGACAAGATTTTGTGACGCGTGCTTCTCCCCGAAAGGAATGCCTTTAACGCTGGGAGGCGACTCCATGCCGCTCAGATGGTTTTACTAGAGCCACGAGCAAGATGTAAAAGACATACGCGTAAGAGAATCTAATAAATATATATGCCAAGAGCCCCGAGACTTAAAGTAGTTATGTTAACTGATTTAAGGATCATTTGAAATGCAGGATCTTACCAAGAAGAATACCCAACTGTCTCAGAGCTGCAAGAGTGCAAGGCCCAACTTGAGGTCAAGATTTGCCGCCGCAGAGGAAACACAGAGGCCCCTCCGGTAACACATTTTTAAAAAATATAAGCGTACTGTGCGTATGCCAAGTCTAAGTCTAATAATGACATTGCAGGTGTCGCCGACAAGATCCGGACAGGCAGGAACTCATCAGCGCCACCGAAGGTCAAGCAGAGGGTGCTCAATAGAGTGCAAGAAGAAAGGAACAAGCTCCAAGATGCCCACGCCCAGCCTTCGGAGAAGAGCCGAAGGCGCTCGGGCCGAGCTGTCCGGCCCGCTAAGGAGAATCAGCCGCTTCGCTGTGGCATCTATAGTAAGTGCTTGAGCGGACTCTTTGAAAAGATGAGTTCGGGCGAGGAAGTCAATGGACAAAATATGTCTTGTAGGTATACTCATAGGTCGCCTCGCAGAGGAGATGCCCGACGACGGGTGATCAACTTCCCGAACTCGTTGCATCCGCTCGAACGAAGTTCGGCAGCGGCGAGCGGACACTGCTCGCTTTATGGCTGGCTCCTTTCCCCGCCAAGGCCTTGGGGAGCTTACGGAGAAGCTTCAGTGAATGCGGCAGCTTTCCGCCAGGGAAGATTTCGCCCGCCGCCAAGGTGCCAGGGAGGCTTGGGCCATGGTGAAGACGCTGCACAAGAAGGCGGATCCCAACCACATGGCCGAGGTCGGACTGTGGGGCCCGGGAAGGAGATCCCTGTGAGTTTAGTATACGTACCAAGCAGAGCTGGCCGCTAAATTTTTCCAACGGGACTCAGAATTAGACAGCTCGTTAGACGGATTGAGGAGGAATACAACAAGAGATTTGACAATGTATTTTAAAATGACATGTGAAATGCCTTCTAGCTGGATTGTAGATCGCTTTGTCTTTGCCGACCTTTTCGCTTCAACCTCGACCCTAGAGTCCTGAGTGTGTCCGAATACCTTCTCGTTAAGAAACAACCGGGTATGCATGGAGACCAAAGCGAGGGGTCATTAGTGCTTTATCGCATAAGTGCCCAACTAGTTATGTTATATTACATGGTTAGTAAGAAACATCTTCCAGGAGAATAGTTCGTTAAGGGTTCTTTTCTGGGAGGCATGCCCTAAACTGCATGTCCGGATCAAAAAAAAGCGTAAAAACATCCGGGGCAGATAAATAAGTAGGTAAAAATCATCTTTCAAATCACCGAATCGAATATTCCCTTAAGAATGCTAGCTTTATTTCACCTACCGAGGTACACATCCGTCAATTCGCAAGAATAACCGTGAGGTGCTCCTTTACCTCCTAGCCGAACAATCGGGAACGAGGGCTAAGACATAGGAGCCAGCAACCCAAAGCTTGGCCAAAACTTAAGTCATATCGATGCATATAATGGTGAGTAAAAGGTACATGTGGAAGCTTGATTGTGCCGGGCATGAAGCCCTTATAATTGAGCTTCGTAAAGAAGCCCCTGTATAATGAGTGCGATGGCACATCAAGTATGTGCTAACAATGCGCAAGTAGGCCCTTAAGGGCTTTAGAAAAGGGTTAAGAGAAGAAAGAGAAACAAAAGACAGCTGAAGTGTAAAAAATTTGGACGGGGAAGGGGACTAACTCTTAGTCCAACAGCTAGGCATAGAATCTACGAGAGAGGCTGCCCATGGGTTCGCCTCGAGTCGGTTGTCGATGCATTTCAGAGACGGTACACTCCGCCGTCAGACTTGATCGACAATGAAGGGGTCCTCCCATTTGGGCTTGAGCTTGTCCTTTTTCTTGTCCCGCAAGCGAGAACTAGTTCGCCAACGCTGTAAGTCTTGTCCCGCATCGCTTTGATATCTTCGAGCCTCGCTCGCGATAGAATGCGGAACGAGCCTTGGCGACGCTGGCGTTTTCCTCCACGCGCCCAAGCTGTCCTGGCCGATCCAGCTCGGCTTCTCTTTCTTCATACATGCGCACTCTGAGGTGAGTCATGAATAATGTCGCAGGGCGGAACTGCCTTCACGCCGATACCATAAAAATGGTGTGAATCCGTAGTACGGTTACGCTGTCCGCAGCCCCAGAGTATGGAGTCGAGCTCCTCTACCCAAAGGCGTGTCGATTTCGTAAGTGCCCGCACTAGTCCGGGTTTAATGCCGCCATTATTAGACCTTTGCTCGCTCCACTTGACCGCTGGTTTGAGGATGATAGATCGCGCGTAATCGAGCTTAATGCCCATGTTTTGCACCATGACTTAACCTCGCCGGCCGTGAAGTTTGTGCCGTTATCGGTGATGATGCTTGTGGGGACACCATAACAAAGTGTACTACCCCGGATATGAAGTCTATCACTGGTCCCGGATCACCGCTTTTGACTGGTTTGGCCTCTATCCATTTGGTGAATTTGTCCACCATGACCAATAGGTACCTTTGCTTGTGGGTCTCCCTTTAAGGGGTCCAACCATGTCAAGCCCCCTGCATCGAACGGCCAGTAATGGGTATAGTTTTGAGGGCGGTGGGTGGCATGTGGCTCGATTAGCAAAGAGCCGACAACCGACGATCTTTGGACTAAGTCCCGAAAGATCCGCCTCGGCCGTCCGGCCAATAAAATCCTGCACGAATGCCTTTCCTATAAGGGCCCGAGCTGTCACAGTGGTGTCCGCCCTAGTCCGCATGAATTTCAGCCAGAGGTTTTTCGCCTTCCTCTTGGAGATACACCTTTGAAGGACTCCTGCAGCTTTTCTTATAAAGTTCTCCTCATGGACCTTGTAGGCTTTAGATCACGGACTATGCAATGGGCCTCATTTTGATCTTCGGGAAGTTCTTGCCTAAGCAAGTAGGCTAGGAATGGTTCTGCCCACGGGCGATTACATGCCATTATGTCGTGGGTGAAGGTGTTATGTCATCGGCTGAATCGCCGGTTACGCAGTTTTTTCCGGTTTGTCGCTTCCGGACTCCTCTTCCCATAGTACGGATGGCTTGAAGAGCCGCCTCCAGAAGATGTTTGAGGGACAGCGGTCACATTTTGCGCCGATGCGTGCAAGACGCCGGCTGCTTGGTTATTATCTCGCCACGTGATGGAATTCAAGTCCTTCAAACCGAGTGACATTTTTAGGACAGCATTGCGATATGCTGCCATTTTCGGATCCTTAGCGCCAAAGTTCCATTTATCTCAGGATATCGCAAGGTTTGAATCCTCGCAGACCTCTAGGCGTTGAATGCCCATGGAGATTGCCATCCGGAGGCCATGTAAAAGGGCCTCAGATTCCGCCGTTGTTGGAGTCCGTATATTATCTCAAGTATGTATTGATCGCGGTCCCCAGCTGGGGACGCCAATACGACGCTAGCCCCCAATCCGCCAACATTTTAGAGCCGCCGGCGCATAATCCATTGGAGTATGCGCCTGCATTCTTTAGGGAGTTCGCTTCGTCCATTCAGCGACAAAGTCAGCCAAAACTTGTGACTTTATAGCTCGACGAGGTTTGTAAGTTATATCGAATGGTAAGAGCTCAATGGACCATTTTGCAATCCCCTGCCGCTGCCGCGTTGTTTATAATGTCATTGAGTGGTACTTTGAGGCCACCGTTATCAAACACTCTTGAAAGTAGTGTCGAGCTCCCGGATGCTATGAACACCGTGACACGCTATCTTTTGATAGTGCGGTAACGGACTTGCAGGGGTTAACACAAAGGAGACGAGTACAATCGGTTTTGAAGAGGGAATTTATGCCCTTCCGCTCTCGCTCGACGACGAGTACCGCTGCCATAACTTGATGTGTTGCCGCGATGTATAACAAGATTGGTTCGCCTGGTTGGCGCAGCCAGACCGGATTTGTTGCCAATATGGCCTTTTATTTCTTCGAAGTCGGCGGAAGCAGCATCCGCCCACTGGTGTTCGGCGCCTAAGGTGGCGATAGAGGGCAATGCCTTTTCTCCCAAGCGGAGATAAAGCGGCTTAAAGCCGCCACGCATCCAATCAATTTTGTATCTGCTTTGAGGTCTTTTGCAATATCCAGCTGTGACAGCTTGATCTTGGCCGGGTTTGCTTCAATTCCTCTACCGATACAATGAAGCCCGGCAATTTTTCCGTACCGTACGAAAACGCATTTTTCCGGATTCAGCTTGATGTCATATGCCCGAGGTTGTCGAATGTGAGCCTCAAGTCGCCTACTAAAGTTTCGACGCAGCTTGGTTTTGACGACCACGCAGCTTCACGTATGCCTCTACTGTTTTGCCGATCCGGGTGGCGCGACATGTTTGAATCATGCGCTCGATATGTCATACCGGGCGCTTTTTAAGTCCGGAAGGGCATCGTGTTGAAGCAGAATGGTCCATATGGAGTGATGAATGCCGCTATGCTTTGGTCGGCTTCCGCCATCTTGATTTGATGGTAGCCGGAGTATGCGCTGAGGAAGCACAGTTGAATCGTGGTTCTCGCGGTAGCATCGATTATCCGTCGATGCGGGGGGAAGGGATCCTTTGGGCAGGCCTTGTTGAGGTCTTTAAAATCGACACATAGGCGCAGTGATTGGTCCTTCTTTGGTACCATTACCAGGTTTACTAGCCAATCCGGATGTTTGATATCTCCGATGAATCCGCTTCCAATAGTTTGGCTAGCTCTTCTCCCATTGCTCGCCTTTTAGGTTCGAAAATCGTCAAGAGCCTGTTGATCGGCTTGAACCTTTTAGGATGTTTAGGCCGTGTCGCCCATGGATTTGTCGTTGCTACTGGTAGACTTCGGCAGGCCGCTGGATTGTTCGCTTCACATATTATTTGATGCGGGTCTCGAAGATCTGATACCTGCATCGGTATTGTTGGAGTGGTTTTCCGGGGCTAGAAGCTCGCCACTTTTGGCCACCTGTTTGTAATATCCAACATGCTCGAAGGCTATGTGTTGATGGTGCCCTCAGATCGTGGAATTTTATAGGGTCCGCTTGCCGCCCCTCCAAAGACGGTTCCATGCCCTATGGGTTTTTGCTTTTGGTTTTGTATCCGGGGCCCGAGTAATGCAGGCACCCTTTTGTTGCGGACTAGGGTTGTATTCGGGCCGAATTGTCCCAAAACTGGTTTTCGGTTTTCCTAAACTTCCATCGCACAAGATTTTCGTGATTATGGACGCCAGGTCGGCGGCGCAGGATTTCACGACGGCCGATGGCATTCAATATTCCCTTGTTTGTGCAAGTATTGCAAAAATTGAGATTATGTTTTCTCTCGGCAATTCTTTATCCCGTCCATAACCAGGAGGAATCGCCCAAGAGTGATGTACGTTTCAGCAGGCTCTTCAGATTAGAGATAGATCGCGATATGTCCGGGCGGGTGGGTGGGATAAAGTCCGGAACCCTACCCATCTCAAGGCTTGAAGCCCGTGAAGTTTCCAAATTTGAAGCTTGATTGCTGAACGTTGTCCAACGAGTCCGGGTCCGATGCCCCGACTTTTAAGTTCAAGCAGCTTGACCGAAGTCCGCCCCTTCAAGGGAATCCGCATGGAGGGTTCAGAGCCCTTGACATGCCTAGTTTTCAATACAGGAGAAGAGTCACCGCGATTGTTCCTCTACCACTACGACGCAGGGGTGACTGACAGGGAGAGTTAATCTCTCAAATCGGTTTTAAGCCCAATATGATTGTAGTCCGAGATGGACCTCTGTATGCGGCGATGCGATCCAAGAGCTCGCTGATGATTAAAAGCTCTATCGGATCCAGCCGCCGCAAATTCCGAGTTGACGGAAGATTGCTTTTGACGACTTGAGAAGTCATTGTCGGCGGGTGGCTGGACAGTGGTCATAAGAAACCACCCAGCCGATAGTTTGGTCGCGCTGCTGCCCTCCGCTAAAAAATACCATCCTTGAAGACGGGTGGAGGCATCCTTACTATCGGCGACTTATAGAGGAACTCTCAATGAAAGCACCAATGTCGTGTGTCAAACCGGCGGATCTCGTAGGGGTCCCGAATCAAGGCCTAGGCGATAGTAACAGAGACGAGGACACGATGTTTTACCTGTGTTCTGCCTTCTTGATGGAGGTAAAACCTACGCGCCGCTTGATTAATATTGATGATGTGTATTACAAGAGTGGATCTACCACGAGATCAAGGAGGCTAAACCCTAGAAGCTAGCCTATGGTATGATTGTTGTATTGATGTTGTGTCCTCACGGACTAAAACCCTCCAGCTTATATAGACACCGGAGAGGGCTAGGTTACAGTAGTCGGTTACAATGGTAGGAGATCTACATATCCAGATCGCCAAGCTTGCCTTCCACGCCAAGGAAAGTCCCATCCGACAACGGACATAGTCTTCAATCTTGTATCTTCAGAGTCATTGAGTCCCATGACGATGATAGTCCGCTGTCCGGACACCCCTAATCCAGACTCCTCACGGGACTTTGTCGCTATGGCGCTTATCGGGCCGAGCTCAATCGATTGGTCCGCGGGAGGGTTGCAACGTCAAGGCATATTCGCGAATATGTCTTTCCCACGGAAAACAACTTCCACTGCATTCGCTCCACTTATCCACGCAGGGGTTACGCGTCACCGACTGCGGCCCGCTTAGACCATCGGGTCAGTTTGGATCGGGTCGATGAGGGAGTCCTGGATTAGGGGGTATCCGACGAATCGGACTATATACTTTGTCCGACTATTGAGCGTGAAGATACAAGACTCAAGACTCCGCCTGTCCCGGGATGGGACTCTCCTTGCGTGGAAGACAAGCTTGGCGATCCGGATATTATATTTCTTCTTATAAACCGACTCGATGTAAAACCCTAGCCCCTCCGATGTCTATATAAACCAAGGGTTTAGTCCTTAGAGGACGATCGTAATCATAATCATCATAGGCTAGCTTCTAGGATTTAGCCTCTACGATCTCGTGGTAGATCAACTCTTGTACTACTCATATCATCAATATCAATCAAGCGAAGTAGGGTTTTACCTCCATCGAGAGGGCCCGAACCTGGGTAAACATTGTGTCCCTTGCCTCCTGTTACCATTAGCCTAAGACGCACAGATCGGGACCCCCTACCCGAGATCCGCCAGTTTTGACACCGACATTGGTGCTTTCATTGAGAGTTCCTCTATGTCATCGCTGCAAGGCTTGATGGATCCTCCAATCATCAACAATGACACGGTCCAGGGTGAGACTTTTCTCCCCGGACAAATCTTACGTGGTTCGGCGGCTTACAAGCCAAGGCTAATTCACTTGGCCATCCGGAGCAGATCGCTACCACGCCCACGCCACCGGACAGTTCGTAAACTTGAACTAAGGCCACCAATATCTCATGAGACTTGATCTTCAACGGATTCGAGCCTGTGCCAGGAGCGCCGGACAGTCACGACGAGCACGGTCTAGACCTACTTGCGGAAAATGCTCGGGATATCGCCACGCAGAGCCCCGACCAAACCGGAGCAGATTGCGCCGTCCGAGGATGGGTGGATGGACCCCGCAGAGGCGCGACACTCATCGGGCGGTAGAGCGAATATACGCACGCCACCCTCAAAGGAAGCTCGTGATATCGGACCACCGACTCTATATCCGGCTAGGGTTCCATCTGCATACTTCCAAGCCCGCAGAATCTGGTTGGGCTTTGATAATGGAGTTCACCGCTGCAGATATCTTCCAGCATTCTCCCTTTGCCGACGTGCTGAACTCCTTAAAATCCCTCTCTTTGTCAGAGACTCTCGCCTAACTATATCCGCTCAATGGGAAGCAAAGGCGAAGGCGAATTCATTGCCCACCCACCACCCACTTCATAGCCACTGCCGATTTATGTATCGTACATGCTTGACTTCGACTACGATGATACCGGCAGATGGACGCTTGCCACAGAGACGAGTCGTAATCATCAGGCGCCGGATCGCCACCTCATCATACGACATATACATGGTGGATATGCCTAAGGAGGACGATGGCGATAATCCTAAGATAAAACCCCGAGCAAAAGCCAAAAATATGGCAGTGACACGGCCCAAGTCCAAATTGCTCGGGTGGTAGGTGCGACATATGCCAACGGATGTCTTATCATTGTGGGAGCCAAGAAGACATCGCCGGTGCCTCGAAACGGATAAGGCAAAGACATGCACGCCAAGCAATCTTACCTGTGTTCGGGGGCTCTCGTGGAGATAACACCCCACTCCTGCTCAAGGGGTCTCCGCATGATCACTAGATCAACAAGTAGCTACAAGAGGCTCCTTGAGCTGTTCGTGGAGGAGGAAGTAGGGCAAGGCTAGCTCTCTTCTCTCCCTATGGTGGTGTCTAAAACTCTCCGAGATCAACCCTTGCATGGGTGTCTTGGGGGTTTAGAGAGGCTCACCTCGGGGTACAATGGTAATCTGCCGGGTGCGGGCTCAGCTGTCATTGCGTCACGACCGCGGCCTCCGCTGGCTTCACTGGGCCCGCTGACCGGTGGGTCCAGCTGGCCACGCCGCCCGTTAGTCGACAGGCCGGCCCCACCGCTTGGGCGATCTTGTCGGGGGCTGGTTACTATTGCCTTGCCTCTGATGACGATGGCTTTGTCGAGGTAAACATGGCTACAGTGCCGCCGCCACGTGGGCTCTCACTGTAGCCTCACCTCGTCTCATCTGCTTAATGGCGCACGCGCCCCGAGGGGGCGAGCAAGCTGGCTATAGGAAGCCGACCCGAACTTAGGCCGGCTGGGGGAGGTTGGGCCGCCTTCGGATGTCTCTCTGACCGAAGTGGCTCCGCCATGCGGCCGTCTTGGCAACCCGCCATGGATGGCGTTATGATCCGCATGGCAACAAGGCTCGCCGAACGGGGGGATGGCCGCCCGACGGGCGATCAGAGCTATGCATGCTCGGGATTTGGGGTGGCAGGTTTCCATTAGAGCCACGCCCCATCCGCCACCGCGATGGGGTGGATTTAGGATGCGACCTTCGCCGCTTGCTTGAGCTCGACCTTCAGGGGCGCGCCTTCCCGAGTCGGTCCTTCATGGGCCGCTTATGAGTCGGTCCTTCATGGGTTGCTTCTTGAGTCCAACCCGATCGTGGCGCCCTCCAAAGGTTGTTTTATGGCGGGCTGGCCTTCACCAGCCGGCCTATGTGATAGCCGGCCGGAGGAAGGCGGCCCCGTGTCTTAGGTGCTTTAAGGCCCGATCGGCCCATTGTTTTTTCTGAGGGTCAAAGGGAGCCGGTTAGGCTACCCGTGGTCATTTACTCCCAGTAGTCCCCGGTTGCTGGTTGGGCCGCTAGAAGGGGAATCGAAAGCTCGCCAGCTTCCTATCCCGAGGAGCCGATACTGAGGAGCCGCCTCTTGTGCGTGTTTTCTGGCGGCTTCCTCAAGATCCGAAGGCTGGAACTAGTTGGCGCGCTAGCCAAGCAGCGGGCTAACCGCCCGCCATCCACATGCCATGTGGCGCCGTTCGGCTGGAAGGGACTGCCAGCCCACGCGCGTGACGGGACGCCGCCGCAGGCGGGTCGCCACTTCGCGCCGCCCCTGCGGCGCGATCTTCTCAGGGTTCGAACCGTCCGCACGTCTTCCGACGACGGTTCCCGCTCGCCATCAAGGCGTGATAATCGCGGGTCGTGGGGGAGTGGGCGCGATTAATCCCACGCCCCATGCCTCGCCTCCTCCACGCCACACAAGGCTATAAGTAGGCGGGGAGGGAGCAGCAGCGTGCTCGCCGCCCTCGCCCCGCCTTCCTCCTTTCTTCCTCGCCATGGTAGCTCTCGCCGCTGCTCCCTCCCGCCATCCTTTCTTCTCCCCACAGCGTGCAAGTTTGCCGCCTGCTTGCCACGCGCTCTCCGCCCGCCACGCCACCAGCCATGGCCCCGATGTCAAGATCTTGGGACGGCTCCACCATCCTCGATTTACCACATCGAAGTTTCTTTGCAAGACGCGGTGCGCGGGCGAAAACCTCATGCGAGTTCGCCTTGCGCTTAGCGAGGAGGTTTTGCTGCGCCGAGGAAGGCGAAGCGGCAGTGATCTTCACGATTGCCTGCGGCGTCCGGCCTCCCCATGAGCGACTTCTTCCAAGGCTTTTGACTTCTATTAACTTCAGCAGATTACCTCACCCCAACACGGTGGTGCTCTGCCGGCCTTCGCTTCCTTGTGCTAAGGTTTCTCGGCCCTCCCCACCATCGAGCTCGGGGAGTTTTTCCATTCCAAGATCGGCACGGTCATCGCGGTGTATGGGCTCGGCTCAGGCGGCGCCTTCATCGCCATAAGGAGGTCCACCGCGACAACCTGCTCCCTCCGCCGCGACTGATCCAGGGAAGCTCGCAACGGTCTTACTTTTTATGTGAAGAACGCGCTCGAATGGCGATTATGTCAACTTGCGGCTTAAGTAGTCGGCCCGCCCGGAGGCCGGGCTTCATGGTCCTACGGGCCAGGTCGCCGACGCTGGTTGAGCCGGAGCCATCGCCTCGGCCAGTGTTTATCTAGTCGGATCGCAGGATCGGGCCCGACTTGATCGCCGCTTCGCCGAGCCGGTTCTTCCGCTTCAAGGCCGCCTCATCTCGATCCGCGGATGAGCGCGCGATTCGACCTGCCGCTCAGCACTGTGGAGATGCCTCATGACGAGGTATCTTACCCGTGAACTACATCGCTAATCGCAGCTCACGCCGATCGCGCAAGATGGCATGGCGCCATACTCTCGTGCCAATCCACCGCCTATGGTAAACTTTCTTTCTTCCTTTGTTGCCGAATCCTTTTTCCTGGCCGACTCTTGACCAATCGGCCTGTCTTCAATCAGAACCCCCTTCTTCATCCTCCGGCCGGGACCGCGGGGCCGGAGCGCGAGTTTGCCCCCGACTGCGAGACGGACGATCCTGACGACCCCGACTTGGGGGCGGCCGCCCTGGACGACGATGCCGTGGGGGCGGTGGCGAGACAGGCGGCTCCGGCTTCACCGCCGGCCTTGACGACTGGCCGGATGATGACGAGGCCGATCCTGCTCCACGCCGCCAGCCGGCGTCCGACCCCAAGGCGCCGGTCCATCCGCGTGGGCCGCCATGAGGCGGCACACTGTAAGCTCGAAGCGGCACCGACTCCCTTCGGCGCGCCGCAAGAAGTTTATGGTGCCAGCGGCAGCACTTCCAAAGCTGGACGAGGCGTACAAGGCGGCAGCCATGCGCGAGGTGGTGAAGCAGCCGCAGCGGTCTCGATAAGTTCCGTCCCCACGCACCTTTCTTTCTTTTCTTCTGTTGATGTTCTTCTAAGTCCTTTCTCTCTTTGTCGACACCAGGCCCCGCTTCTCTTGAGCGACTACCGCCGCCCATAGTTGGCGGTGCGCAGAGGGCCCGGGGCTCCGTCAGATAGACCCCGCGCCGAGCTTTAGGCGGCGACGGAGCGGAACACGCGGGAGGCGCGGGAGGAGCAGTAGGCGGAGGAGCGAAGGATAGCCACCACCGAGCCGGCCCTGGAGACTACGGCCGAGTCGGCCGAGGCGCAGTCGACGCGGGCGCCCGGCCCGGGCGGAGGCCGAGGCCGCGGAGAGGACGGCAGAGGCCCTACGTGGCCAGCCTCCGCAACTCGTCATCCCCCTCCGCTCCGTGCCCCCGGACGTCCCGGAGCCCCCGCCGGAGGAGATCGGCCGCGACCCGCCGATGACGGAGAGGGAGGGGGCGACGTAGTCATCCTGGAGGGAGAAGTGGTGCCGCTTCTGTTGGCCGGGACCGGCCAAGGCGGCCAGCCCGAGCTGCCGCCTGAGAAGGCGACCGCATAGGCGGATCTTGTGGTCTTGTCGCCGACTCGTCGGCGTGCGGCAAGGGCGGCTTCAGAGCCGGATCTGCAGAGGGCGGCCGGCTCCAGCTCGTTGTCGCATGACCTGGAGTCGGCCACCGCTAGCTCGCCAGGGTGGACGCTGGGCGGTGGGACGGCCGCATTGAACTTGGCGGCACAAGACGTCCGTAGCCGGCTTCAGTTTCGCTCAAGCTACCGCAGCAGCAGTACCCGAGAATTTCTTGGCATAAGGGCGGCCGCTCGGGTGAGTTCTCCTCGCTTTTGTTTTTTTTCCGTGGGGGCTACCACGACTCCACTGGGTGTAGTCCCGAGTTCCGAGCCGCTTCGAAAGCAAAGCGGTTTGGAACTTCTTCAAGACTTTGTTTTGCTGATTTGCTCTTGCTTGCTTCTTCGTCCTGTTTGCAGGATTATCACACCCTCCACGCCGCTACCTTTAACTCCCAGGTCCGGGAGGCAGACAAAAAGGCTGCTGATCCGTCGGAGAGCCGGCGTGAGTGTCTTTGTCTTTTTATCTCACGTGGAGGCACGTCAGCGCACCCACTGGGTGTAGTCCCCGAGATTCGGGCCGACTGCTGAGCAGTCGGGTCGGATCTTTCTTGCCGACTTCTTTCTTAATTTCTTCTTTCCATACTGGCAGGAGCCAACGCCGACTTGAGGCAGCAGCTGGGTGTGGCCTGCACCGCCTTTTCGCACTAAGGAGGGTGAGCTCGGTGCCTTGGCTCAGAGCGTGACCGCCTAGCCAAGAGATCGCCGACCTGTGAGAAAGCCACAAGCGTGCCCTCAAGGCGTGCCCAGACAACGAGGCCGCCTCAAAGCCGAATTCGAGACCGAGGCGGCGTGGTGGGCCGAGGCAAGGCAAGCTCTGAGCGAAGGCTACGGCCGTGTTGAGGACTTGGTTGATGGTAGGCCGCCTTTTCTTCACTCTTGCTTGTCCTTGCAAGTCAATTTATCTCCGACTTGCTCGCTTTCTTCTTCTTTGTGAAGAGTACTTTCTCTGCCATTCCGCCGGGCGCCAACCAAGCCATCGGCTCATCGTGAAGCCCGGCCAAAGTTGGGGTTGAGATCGCGCGATGCCAACAGTCGCTTGAGGAGCAGCCATGATTGAGGCCCGCCCACCGGCTTATCACAGCATGCTCACGCCTGGGTGTCTGTGAACACAGGTCTTGCCGCCTTTGGCTGGGGCGGTATTCCTCGCACCCCAGCCGCATTACCGACCGGCCGGAGGTAGCCGTCCGCGCTTTGAGGCCCGGAAGGCTTCAGCTGCTCGATCCGGGCGCCGACGGGCACTAGAGTTCGTCCGGCTTGGTACCGGGCTGAACTTGATCAGCTGCACCTGGCGCAGGAGGCCGACGAGGAGCTGGAGGCGGTGCGGCTATCATCGGCCAGTCGTCGGCGATCGCCGACTTCACCGACACCAGCGCCTTTGCTCCTGAGGTGAACGAGGACGGCGTCGCGCAGCCGGAAGAATGGTTCAGGCTGAACCCGGCCGATGTTGAAGACTCGGCGGAGGAGATTGATTCCAGTGACGAGGGTGAAGAGGAGGAGGAGGAAGATGTCGAAGATGCTGGCCGGATGTTGAGCAGCCGCGCCACCTCAGCCACTGCGTGCTCTCCAAAGAATGAGGCGCTGCAAATGTTCACCGCCACCAGCGACGACCAGGCCGAGACTCGCTAGCTGGCCACTCCTCTAGCCGACACCGCCATCTCCACCGTTCTTCCCAAGCTCCGGCGCCTCCCTTGGCTTGATTCACTGCTTTTACTTTTCTCGCTAGTCACTCTTTGAACAGATTTGTTATCTTTGCGCAATTCCACCCACTGGGGGTATATTCAATCTTCGTTGAATGCCGGCCTCTTGGAGGCTTTTGGTGTAAATATTATTATGCATGTGCTTGGCTTCCATTTGTACTTGCTTTTTTATCTCGACTTTTTTTCTCTTTGCTGCCTTCCTTGTTGTCGCCTTCCTACCGGACAGCTGCTCTGCAATTGCGGGTCGGTAAGGAATTCAGCCATCCGAAGGCAAGGACTCAAGCTTTCTTAGATTGTAGCAGTAGTAGGGAAGCCGCCAACCGATCGCCTTTACGGCCGGCTGGCGAGGGGAGCCGTCTTGGGTTATGTAAGTTCGTTAGTCCTTGGCCGGCCGAGGGGGGGATTGCCCAACTAGTATTCGGTGCGGAGGATCAGACGCCTTGGTACTCGACCCAATAATCGACGGATACCATCTTACTCACGTCCTCATGGACGGCGGCAGTAGTCTCAATTTAATATACTAGGACACTATCCGCAGGATGGGGATAGACCCATCCAGAATCAGCCAAAGCAACACCACCTTTGAAGGGGTGATACCAGGCGTTGAAGCCCACGGCAGGGTCTCCATCATACTGGAGGTAACATTCGGTTCCCCCGGCAACTCCAGATGCGAAGAACTACTCTTCACCATCGCCCCCCTCCAAAGCGTCTATCAAGCATTGCTCGGGAGAACGACATTCACCCGCTTTAACGCAGTACTGCATTACGCCTACCTCACACTCAAGATGCTCGGTCCACGCGGCATCATCACCGTTAACGGAAACACGGAGCGCTCCTCACGCGTGGAGGAATACACGACGACTCTAGCAGCCGGACTCTAAGCGGCCTCTAACACCAGAAAACATGACTGGTCGTTAAGACCATGGACACGGTTAGATGAGTCTGGCAGCTCGGATAAACCTGAGCTAGGGCACCATGTACGTAATCCCATAGAGGACACCAGGGGCTATAGATACTTAATACAGCCCCACTTTTGGCTTGACCTTATTAAGCAGGCCAATGTCTTACACTTTTACTATCCATCACACCTTTACGTTATACTCTTCTACATGAGTTTTTCTTTTTTACAGACACAATTCGTGTGATACCCTTCTAGGAAACGGCACAACGAAGATAAAGGCGCATGCGTGCAGCAGGGCCCCGCTCACAGGTTTCTCTTTAGATTAAGCCCCTATGTAAACCTTTTTTATTGTCTCTTGTTGTTTCCACATCCCATGGGTACTATACCCACAGAGGGTATTGCCGTTATTGGCATTTCGCCACGACAGACTAATGCACGTACCTGGAACTACAGGGTTCATAATGAAAGGGCATTCTTCAGCCCATTATATGTTCGAAAGTCCGAATACCTTCGGAGTGTTCGGTGTCACGAGTTTGGCCTTATATACATCAGCTCCGAATCATGTCTTTGGTCAAATGTTGGGTTTTCCCGGCTCCTGGGTTTGCCACCTTACGTTCTGTTCTTATCGGCTAAGGCGGCCAAAGGAGAACTACTGCGATTGTGCCCTGGTTATTCTGGATGGGCACCTCAAGAGAGAAAGCCGAAAACCGATCATCATGATACAAATGAGAGACTGTTCAACCACTCGAAGACTTACGGAATCTTTAGGATTCCTCACATTAACGGCGATCGCTTCCGGTCATGTACACACGCATACAGTATTCGGATGCACGCGAAGGTACCAGGGGGTACATAGTAGCCCCACCGTCAAACTCCCATGGCTAAGTGAAAGTGTTACAACTATATAGTCCGGTTGCCTAGTTCGACGTGCGATCACCTCCTTAATGGACCAAGACGTTGGATCAAGTGTGATTACGCATATTTTTCGCGAAGACCCCCGCACTGTATGCATGGGGGCTGAAGCCAACGACTGCTAACTTTCAGATTACACATATACATAAAAACGGCCGCACAGGAGGCACAATAATACTTTCGGGCACAAAGTATAAATATAGCCTCATAATCAAAATAACATTGTTTTTACAATGAAGCGATTTGTCACTCGAACATGACATTCTTCGAGCACTGAGCCTCTATTAAGCGAGCACCTTCTGTTACCTACTCCAAGTAGTGCTCGGCCGGATCCTGCCCTCCTGCCGGATTCTGGGTCGCAATGATGGTGGCCTCCATATCTGTCCAATATGCTTTAACACGGGCAAGTGCCATCCGTGCACCCTCTATACACGCCGACCTCCTCATGGCGATCTGAGATACGGCACCGAGGAAGTGTTGCACCAAACCAAAATAACTGTCCAGCTTAGGCCCCTTCGGCCAAAGATGGTCTATTACAGACCGCATTGCAAGCCCGGACAACCTATGAGGCTCCGCCACAGCAGCCATCTTCTCACTCAATGGCAATGGGCGCGCAGGAGCATTGAATTGCGACCCGAACAACTTCTCCACTTCTTTATCACCTTGATCCTCGAAAAACCTGGCCGCATCAGCCGTACTCTTCGCCAAGTCCGCATATGCGTCTGCGAGGCTCCAAATCGATCCAGGAGCATACTCGGATCTAAAAACTTCAGCCGCAACAAGTAGGGGTTTCACCATGATTTCTCCGCCGAGAAGCTCTCGCCACAGATCCTCGCTTCAGACCGCGTCTCCTTGGACGTATCAAGTGCCTTCTTCAGGTTAGCCAAGTTCACCTGATTCTCCTTCTCAAGGAGTTCATACTAGTTGGTGGCATTTTTCAGTTCCACAGCCATCTCGGCTATTTTTTCTTCGCTTTGGTGATGAGCAGCCTGTTCGGCTCTCAACTCTTCGGCTGCCTTTAGGGCAGCCGCATTGCTAGCCCGAGCTTGTTCCTTGGCCTGGGCAAGTTCCGCCCTCAGGGCTTCCACGGCAGCAGCACCGTCTGCAGTCCAAGCATATCGCATTAATATTATGCTCCTCTCAATTTTTCCTATATAACATAATAAGGAAAGCAGAGCACATACCTTGTGACTCGTTAAGCCGCTCGTTCACCAGCGTGATATCGGCATCAATAGCTCCAATCTGCCTCCTTAGTTCGGCAACTTCAACGGACCGGTCGGCTGCCGGATCCTTAGACACCTGCGCATATATACAGCACATTCATTACTTACACAATATGATCCTCCATTTTCCGCCTAGGGCGGGCAGCTAGAGTCTCAGGGGCTACTATCCATATGGAGCACACCTAGCGCGTGCCTCACAGCCAAAAAATTATGTATTTTTCATTACATAACTCAAAGCCTCTGAGTAGGCTCGTAAATGCTTCATTCAAACCGCTTGTGGAAGATGAAATCTTCTTGAGCACTGTGCTCATTAATGAACGGTGCTCCTCCGAGAGAGCATCTCGCTCCATAAGGCCCGTCAGTGTGTCCGCCCGGACACCGACCTGTGCCGGACCCTTCTCATCGCCCCCCGTGGGAGCCGAACGCTCCGGGCTCAGGGTGGCCGAAGGATTAGCTTCTGGTTTCGGCAGATCCGGACTGCTCCGTGACGACACTGGGGGTCGCCCGCCTCATGAGGCGGAGAGGTTGGTGGGGTCTCACTCTCCATCATCTCCGGAGGGAGGTCCCCCGAAGACGAACTCCGTTGAAGAGAGCTGCTAGCCGGACTTCAAAGAATGGATCCTAGTTATTGTTCTCGGAGAAAAGCAGTGCCTTCGAATTTACGAATAACTTACAGCTCGGTTGAGGGCTGGCTTGTTGATGAGCATGACGCGGTGAGGGCGCCCTTCGGGGCAGGGCCCCCTGGTGACGCTTTCTTCCCCTATTTGGGCACCTGCATCTCCAAGTCTTCGGAGGTGGCCCTCTTCTTCCCGCGCGAGGAGGAGACCTTAGATTCCCCTCCCCGACTATCCTCCTTTGGGGAGGTAGCAATTCCCCCGGTTTGGATGCGCAGTGTGTGAAGTTCGGCTTCTTTGTTCTTCCCTTCGTCTTTCCCCGAGGGCATTTTGCTAAGCACCCGGCCAAGCATCTTGGCTATGGTGGGACAAGGCGAGCCTTCGGGAAGTGGCGCCAGACACCTGATTCTCTCCGCCTTGCTGAGCCATTCCTGGCCATGGAGGATTTTCAGAATAATGATTATGACAAATATAAACGAAGTGTTAGGTTTCGGGGTTACTTACTTGGGTATCTGGGCGATTGCAGCTTAGGCCCGCATCCTCGGTGGTGTCCGGACACTTTACTTGTGGTCCGAAGAATAATTTACACATCCCTTCAAGCGTTAGGCCGAAGAAGTGCAGAATAGTCCGCAGACCCTCTGGATTGAACTCCCACATCCGGAGAGGCCGGCGTTTGCACGGCAACATCCGTCGGATTAGCATTACCTGAATTATGCTGACAAGGTTAATGTCCCTATCAAGAAGCTCCCAGATACGGCTCTGCAGTATTGGTACATCACTAGCAGACCCCCAATCCCGTCCTACATTGGTCCATGACACCAGTTGTGACGGAGGGTCCGAACGGAAGTCGGGGGCAGCCACCCACTTTGTGCCTCTGGGAGCCGTGATGTAAAACCACCTCCGCTGCCATAAATTGGATACCTCTGGGAAGGAGCCCTCTGGCCATGGGACATTGTCATTCCTGCTTATTATGGCACCTCAAGATCTCTGCATGTCGCCCCTCGATCATCTTTGGCTTCACATTGAATGTCTTGAGCCATAAGCCAAAGTGTGGAGTGACGTGGAGAAAAGCCTCGCACACAATGATGAATGACAAGATATGGAGGATAGCGTCCGGAGCTAGATCGTGAAAATCTAACCCGTAGTAGAACATGAGCCCCTCACAAAGGGATCAAGGGTGAGGCCCAAGCCGCGGAGGAAGTGAGAAACAAATACGACGCTCTCATTAGGCTTGGGGGTAGGGATGACCTGCCCTGGAGCAGGAAGCCTGTGCTGGATGTCGGCAGTCAGATATCCGACCTCCCTAAGCCTCGCAATGTCCTCCTCTTTGACCGAGGAGGCCACCCACCGGCCTTGAGGGTTGGATCCGGACATATTGGAGGATCTGGGGTGTTTGAGTTTGGCTCTCGGGTGTTAGAACTCGAGATGCGAAAGGGCGCAAGGGTGTTGGAAAATAGGTATAGGCCTCGGCCCCTTTATAAGGGGGGTGAATATCAAGAGTCCTCAGCGGGACCGCTTGAGACTTATCTAAAAACACGGAGTCATACCAACAGTCGTCGTGGGGTTGCGCATGCCCTTATTGATGGAAGATCCCGTAATAAGGGGAGCACGATCTCTGCTTCGGCAAGGCGTGGCAATAAAACCGCCTCGCAACGTGTATCGAGGTGGGCTAAGAAAAAACTGGTTCGTGTTGGGCCGAGTTACGATGCAAGGGCACGACGTACAAAGATTACCAGCAGATCAGATTTATGCTATGCTCCCTACGATGGTATGTGAAGATCATCTTGCAGATCCGGACATGGTCTAAGTGTTCGATAATTACTTTGGAGTATTCGGAGATGGAACCCGCCTTGCAATGCCGAAGACAAACTACGCGCCGGACTCATCGTCATTAAAGCCTAGTTCAGGGGCTAGTGAGGGAGTCCTGGATTAGGGGGTATCCGGACAGCCGGACTAAATACTTTGTCCGGACTATTGGAGCGTGAAGATACAAGACTCAAGACTCCGCCCCGTGTCCGGATGGGACTCTCCTTTGCGTGAAAGACAAGCTTGGCGATTCGGATATTATATTTCCTTCTTTGTAACCGACTCCATGTAAACCCTAGCTCCCTCTAGTGTCTATATAAACTGGAGGGTTTAGTCCTTAGAGGGACGATCAGAATCAGAATCATCATAGGCTAGCTTCTAGGGTTTAGCCTCTATGATCTCGTGGTAGATCAACTCTTGTACTACTCATATCATCAATATCAGTCAAGCAGGAAGTAGGGTTTTACCTCCATCGAGAGGGCCCGAACCTGGGTAAACATTGTGTCCCTTGCCTCCTATTACCATTAGACTAAGATGCATAGATTGGGACCCCCTACCCGAGATCTGCCAGTTTTGACACCGTCAGTCGGCGTGCACACCGTCTCCTTCGGCCGAACAGAGGCAGTGCTCCGGCGATGCTCGTTGGCGAATGGCGGCACCCCACGGTGAGCTGAACACATGGGTGTGTTCAGGGGGTCGAGGCGAACCCATGGGTACCTTCCTTGGTTGCCGGAGTGGACGGAGTCGCTGGCGATGAGCTTTCCGGCGGACGGCGGCGCCAAGTGAGATGGGACTTTCGCCTATGTCTACTCCTAAGCAAAATTGAGTGCGCACATGGATCCGTGTGTTCCCTAGGGTGCTGTTGGTGAAGGGAGTGGAGAGGGGGAAGCCCTAATGGCGTCAGAACCAATGCGGTAGTGGCGGCAACCGTGGGTGCCGGAGAAGAGGAAGAAGATCTTCCTCAGTCGTTTGGCTGCTCCTGGTGGCTTACAGAGGGGAAAGGGAGTGTGGTGAGGATCGTAGAGAGCTCGGGGTGAGCTTTTATAGCACGAGGGGCCGGCTTCATGGTGCCCAGAGGATAAGCACGGTGGCGGAAACCATTACGGCGGCAGGTGAGGCCGTTGAGGTCGGCAGGGTGGTCGGTGAGGGCTGTGTCCACCCGCAGTTACTCCTGGGAGGAGCTGGGCTGCTCGGGACGCGCCATGTGGGTTGGGCAGAGACGTGGCCATGCGGGACTCGTCGGGCAGCGGTCTTGGTCGTCGTGGATGGCGGTGGACGGTGCTAGGGTCCAAGCAAGGGTGTCGGTGAGGCTCCAGCTGGTCGGGCTGATCCAAGGGAGGATCAAATTGAGAGGGGGAGGCAGCAGAGCAGTGGCAGCAGCTCGCCGCTGATGCGTGAAAAACGCCGGCTCTGGACGTGCATGTAGCGTGCTCGACAAAATGTCACGGTGGTCTACAGTGCTCTAATGGAGTTGATTTTTTACAGGATGATGATTCCCAGTGTGTCAAGAGTGATGGACATTTTAGTTTGGCCAAATGACCAAGTGTCCAGTGCAAAATAGGAAGTGGCAATATTACTTGCATGCACACAAAGTGTTTGACAAAATGCTAGGGCTATCTAGGAGATTCCGTTGATGATGAAATTTGGTAGAATGAGGTATCTTTAGATGATAGAGATGGTGGTGGAGTTAGTTTGGCAAGATGAGAAACTTGCTAGTGCAAGTTTTACCAGAATTCAGTTCTGGACAAAAACTTCAGTGGCATGTTTGGTGGAGTTAAAAGATGCAAAGAGATCTGATCTCTTGGGGTTAAGGTTTTGGTTGGAAGGACCACAAGATGGCAAAGTTTCAGAATTAATGGAGCTAGGAAAAAGAGGGTTGTAGTTGTAACTCAAAAATGGGACATAGTTGAAAAGAGGATGTTTCACTCAAAATTTTCAAAAGACATAGTTAGGTTTTTGATCAAAAGTGATTTATAGGCATCACCTGACCTCTCATAATTTTTGTGGGATTTTAAAACAATTATTTCAAATATTTGTAGTGCAATAGAAGCATTTTAAGTATTGAAAATGCTTTTAAAAGTATTACTTTGTTGAAAAAATTTATTATGAAATGTTTCTTACTGTTGTTTATGATATAAATGAAATGACTCAAAACAGAACCAAAGATCACAACATTTTACAAAACTAAACTTCTATGGAGGGGAGAATTTTGGAAATTGAAAACGGAAGAGGCTCTGAAATTAATGAATGGCTCAAAATTTTATTTCTGGCCAAATTTTACTTAATAAAATTACAGTTGAAATTTTGGGGTGTTACAAAATCTACCCCACTTAGGAAAATCTCGTCGTCGAGATTTGTTAAGGGTGGAGGAACTGAATGGAAATCACAACAAATGATCATATGGAGAATGCAAACATGGCAATGTGCTTATGACATGCACCCTATACTACAATACAAAGGTTGCATCATGTAAACCAGTGCGAGGTACTGCAACAATGACCGTATATGGTCCGAAGGTGAGATCTATAGGGTCTTGTGGAAGGGTTCTCGTTGCTGGAGCACATTATTATTCTTCTGGAGGAAGTGAAGGAAGTAAACGAAGAACACGCCCTTCTGGAGTTGGCCAGGGTGGTACACCAATGGTGATGTGGGGATTCAGGACAGCAAGATAATGGAGATAATCCATTAGTTGCTGGGTTAGATGCTCCTGGGCCATCACATACTGAATGAGGTTGGTGAAAGCCGTATCTCTTTCTATACGTTCATAACGAAACGTGGCTTCTGCTCCATAAGCTGCACGGCTCGGGAAATGGTAGTATTTCCTTTCACTGTCAACGGGTACTTTGAATCGAAGATGGGTAACTGCTTCATAAGCGGCAACCTCGATGGCCATACCTAAGGTTGGCATGGATCTCCCAACGAAGACAACATATGGAGGGCCTTGCTTTAAATACTCTCGTGGGATGTGCACAACTACCAAGTATTTCGAGGAATCAGGGGAGATCCTCATTTTGAACAACTCATACTGGGGTGGGTGGCTGGAATTCAACTTCCACAAAACCTTAACAAAACTACCAGGGATCGCATCTGGAATTCTTAGGTAGGCTCTGGGGTGAGAGATGGAAGGATGAATGGAGAAGAGCGTTGCTGAAGTGTGGTGGTGGCTGGTGTGATGTGTGGGCACGTTCCCTTATAAGGTGCCTACGTTAGGAAACATGATGTGGCGCTGATACGACTTGTGCATCGGCTCCGACATAGGGTTGTCCAAGTCAAATTCTTGAACACCACTTCCCGAAGGGAGTGTGACGTATTACTGTGCATGTTAGTTAGGGTGTTCGGCGGTCACGTCTAGCATTTACTTGGTTGCCATACGCCAATAATTTACGCCAGATCACACACAGTGTCATTAAAATTCACACGAGTAATTTACAAGCTTACTATGCCATGCGACTGCTACCTTAGAAATACAAGACAACCGGACTACTAAGATTTGACAACACTCCTAGTGGATTCAGTCCACCTCGTTGACATCTTGCCGGGCGTGCCTTGTGGATGTTGAAGCTTCTCCATGAGCTTCAGTGTCGGAGTTGGTCGGGGTAGGATGGGGAGCTGCAGGGCTGGGATAGCGATGATGCCCCTCAAGGGGTCTCGTGGTCACAATCCCATTGGAGTAGGTCTCCAAGAGATGACGGAGTTCCCCCGGGGAAGCGAAAGCATTGCCGGGGTTGTTGACAGGAGCAGACCTTGGGGGCTCAACTGGCCTCCCAAGCAGCACTATCAGGGTGTCGGTGTCGGTTGCAGCTTGATGACCCACAAGTGTATGGGATCTATCGTAGTCCTTTCGATAAGTAAGAGTGTCGAACCCAACGAGGAGTAGAAGGAAATGATAAGCGGTTTTCAGTAAGGTTTCCTCCGCAAGCACTGAAATTGTAGGTGATAGATAGTTTTGTGATAAGATAAATAGTAACGAGTAACAAGTTAATAAAGTAAATAAAGTGCAGCAAGGTGGCCCAATCCTTTATGTAGCAAAGGATAAGCCTGGACAATTTCTAATAATGAGAAAGGAGCTCTCGAGGACACATAGGAATTATCGTCAAGCTAGTTTTCATCACGTTCATATGATTCGCGTTCGGTACTTTGATAATTTGATATGTGGGTGGACCGGTGCTTGCGTACTGCCCTTACTTGGACAAGCATCCCACTTATGATTAACCCCTATTGCAAGTGTCCGCAACTACAAAAGAAGTATTAAGGTAAATCTAACCACAGCATTAAACATATGGATCCAAATCAGCCCCTAACGAAGCAACACATAAACTAGGGTTTAAGCTTCATCACTCTAGCAACCCATCATCTACTTATTACTTCCCTATGCCTTCCTCTAGGCCCAAATAATGGTGAAGTGTCATGTAGTCGACGTTCACATAACACCACTAGAGGAAAAGACAACATACATCTCATCAAAATATCGAACGAATACCAAATTCACATGACTACTAATAGCAAGACTTCACCCATGTCCTCAGGAACAAACGTAACTACTCACAAAGCATATTCATGTTCAAAATCAGAGTGGTAATAATATGTATAAAGGATCTGAACATATGATCTTCCACCAAGTAAACCAATTAGCATCAACTACAAGGAGTAATCAACACTACTAGCAACCCACAAGTACCAATTTGTGGTTTTGATACAAGATTGGATACAAGAGATGAACTAGGGTTTTGAGAGGAGATGGTGCTGGTGAAGATGTTGATGGAGATTGACCCCCTCCCGATGAGAGGATCGTTGGTGATGACGTTGGTGATGATTTCCCCCTCGAGGGAAGTGTCCCAGCAGAACAGCTCATTGAGAGCCCTAGATTGGTTCCGCCAAGGTTCCACCTCGTGGCGGCGAGTTTCATCCCGTAAGCTTGCCCATGATTTTTCCAGGTAAAAGCTCTCATATAGCGAAGATGGACACGGGGACCACCAGGGGCCCAGGAGACAGGCGCACCTAGAGGGGGGCGCCCCACCCTCCCGACAGGTGTGGGCCCCGATGTATTTCTTTTCACAATAATTCTTATTAATTCCAAAAACATGTTTCGTGGAGTTTCAGGATTTTTGGAGCAGTGCAGAATAGGTTTCCAATGTTTGCTCCTTTTCCAGCCAGAATTCTAGCTACCGGCATTCCCGCTCTTCATGGTAAACCTTGTAAAATAAGAGAGAATAGCCATAAGTATTGAGATATAATGTGTAATAACAGCCCATAATGCAACAAATATTGATATAAAAGCATGATGCAAAATGGACGTATCAACTCCCCCAAGCTTAGACCTCGCTTGTCCTCAAGCGGAAGCCGAAATCGGAAAATATGTCCACATGTTTTGAGACAGAGGTGTCGCTAAAAATAAAATACAGACATGAGGGCATCATGATCATTCTTATAACAGCAACATATATAGATTTTATCATATGCTTTCCTATGCTCAAGTAACAATCAATTCACAATGTGAAGTATTGTTCAAAAACTTCATTGAGAACTAACAAACTATAATCTCAGTCATTGAAGCAATTGCAATTTATCATAACATCAGAAAGAGTCAACAATGGAGCTTTTCGGCAAGTTCACATACTCAACTATCTTGTAGTTTTCTATTGCTAACACTCATGCAATACTTTTGGTTATGGAGTTTCAGCCGGACACTGATAAAGATAGGGGCTTATTGTGTTGCCTCCCAACGTATTCACCTTTAGGTGATGTCAACAATAATAGCCCATGCTAACTTACATCCAATTCGATATATATATATCATGATCTCTCAAACACAAGGAGCTTGCCAAAGGATAAAATGAAAAAGGGAAAGGTGTAGATCACCTTGACTCAAGCATAAAGTAAAAACATAAAGTAAAAGATAGGCCCTTCGCAGAGGGAAGCAGAGGTTTTCATGTGCGTTCAGGGTTGATGCACAACATCTTAATGCAAAAGAACATCACTTTATATTGCCCCTTGTATGTGGACCTTTATTATGCAGTCCGCCGCTTTTATTACTTCCACAACAAGATCGTACAAAGCTTATTTTCTCTGCACTGATAAATCATACATATTTAGATAGCAATTTTTATTTCTTGCAACATGACAACTTACTTGAAGGATCTTACTCAATCCATAGGTAGGTATGGTGGACTCTCATGGCAAAACTGGGTTTAAGGATGTTTGGAAGCACAAATAGTATCTCTACTTGGTGCAAGGAATTTGGCTAGCATGAGGGGGAAAGGCAAGCTCAACATGTTTGGAAGGTCAATGATAATATACTTTAACTGAGATGTGCGAAAACATAAACCATTACATTGTCTTCCTTGTCCAATGTCAACTCTTTTAGCATGTCATACTTAATGAGTGCTCCCAATTATAAAAGGTGTCCAAGATAACATATTTATATGTGAACCCCTCTTTCCTTATACTTCCTATTAATTGCAACGATGACCAAGACTACGTTTATCAACTCTCAACAATTTTTATGCCTCATACTTTCTATGTGTGAAGTCATCACTATCCATAAGATCAATATGAACTCTTTTATTCTTTATACTTTCTCAAGATCATAGCAGCATAGCAAAGCCCTTGACTCAACATTAATCTTTATTATAGATAACTCACGGACTCGATTACAAAAAGAGATCACAATGCAAAACTCAAAACTACTCGATATCAAAACTTCAATCTACTAGATCAAGATACTACTAAAAGGATCGAACTAAATAAAACGGTAAAGATAGGAGTGTGATGGTGATACGATACGGGGGCGCCTCCCCAAGCTTGGCAGTTGCCAAGGGGAGTGCCCATACCCATGTGATTATTTCTCCTTCTTCACGGTTGGTGTTACGATCTTCTTGGCGATGATGCCCTTCAGGATACGGTTCTCCTCCTCGAGCTTATTGACTTGTAGTTTGAGGTCCATAATTTCTTTATGGAGCTTGCCCGTAACGACCAAAGCTCCTTTTACCCAAGGATGCTGCATAGCTTCTGGAGAACAAGTGAAGCTCTTTTTCATATTTTCATAAGAAACAAATCTAAAGTTGGAAGGGATGACCGAAGTTGGGATAGCCAAGCTAGGTAGTTCCCCCATCGTGAATTCTGCTTGGAGACGAGAGGTAACTTATTGATCTTCCTCCATGGCATCTATCCTTTTCAAATCAGCCTCCATCTCATCCTCCGTTGATGGTCCAAAGTGATAAGCATCACTATTTGCTCCTGGACTTGGTGTTGGGTGAGACACCCGACTCTCCCTGACTGACTCCTGAGAAGACATCTTGCTTTTAATCTGCAACAGGAACATCTCGAAACAAAGACAGAGGATATTTGCGTGATACGGTGGTCAAAACCTTCGGGAGTATATATAATGAATTTTTACCGACTAAAATACGTAACGTGCAAGAAAATGGAGTCCGGGAGGCACACGAGGTGCCCACAAGACAGGGGGCACACCCAGTAGGGGTGGGCGCGCCCTCCACTCTCATGGGGGCCTCGTGTCCCTTTCGGACTACTTCTTTCTTCCTAAAATTCTTAAATATTCCAAAACCGATAAAAATCGCCATTGGAGTTGTTTTGGAGTCGGTTTACTTACCGCACCACATACCTATTCCTTTTCGGAGTCTGGAACGTTCCGGAAAGTGTCCCTTATGTATTCCTCATGGGTTACGGTTTCAATAATATTAGTTTCAACATTGATAGGATTACCTGAAATATAATGTTTAATTCTTTGACCATTTACCACCCTCGGACTTGTGCCTTCGAAGTTGTTGATTTTTATGGCACCAGAACGATAGACATCCTCGATAACGTAAGGGCCATCCCATTTAGAGAGAAGTTTTCCTGCAAAAAATCTTAAACGAGAGTTAATAATAACACATAATCTCCTACGTTAAACTCAGGCTTTTGTATCCTTTTATCATGCCAACGTTTGACTTTTTCTTTGAATAGCTTGGCATTCTCATAGGCTTGAGTTCTCCATTCATCAAGTGAGCTAATATCAAACAACCTCTTCTCACCGGCAAGCTTGAAGTCATAGTTGAGCTCTTTAATAGCCCAATATGCTTTATGTTCAAGTTCAAGAGGTAAATGACACGCTTTTCCATAAACCATATTACATGAAGACATACCTATAGGATTTTTGTATGCAGTTCTATAGGCCCATAATGCATCGTCAAGTTTTTTGGACCAATTCTTTCTAGATCTATTGACAGTATTTTGCAAAATTAATTTGAGCTCTCTATTGCTCAACTCTACTTGACCACTAGACTACGGATGATATGGAGATGCTATTCTATGATTAACATCATACTTAGCAAGCATCTTACGGAAAGAACCATGAATAAAATGTGAACCACCATCAGTCATAAGATATCTAGGGACTCCAAACCTCGAAAAAATAACTTCTTTAAGCATTTTAATAGAAGTGTTATGATCAGCACTACTGGTTGGAATAGCTTCTACCCACTTAGTAACGTAATCAACAACAACTAAAATATGTGTATAACCATTAGAGGCAGGAAAAGGTCCCATATAATCAAAGCCCCAAACATCAAACAGTTCAATAACAAGAGAATAATTCATAGGCATTTCTTGACATCTACTAATGTTACCTATTCTTTGACATTCATCACAAGATAAGACAAACTTACGAGCATCTTTGAAGAGAGTAGGCCAATAAAAACCAGATTGTAGTACCTTGTGTGCAGTTCTATCTCCAGCGTGGTGTCCTCCATAGGATTCAGAGTGACACTTGCGTAGGATCTGTTCCTGTTCATGCTCAGGCACACAACGTCTAATAACACCATCTACTCCTTCTTTATAAAGGTGTGGGTCATCCCAGAAGTAATGTCTTAAATCATAAAAGATTTTTTTCTTTTGCTGGTATGTGAAGCTAGGCGGTATAAATTTAGCAACAATGTAATTAGCATAATCAGCATACCAAGGAGCAGTATGAGAAGCATTAATGACCGCTAATTGTTCATCCGGAAAGCTATCATCAATAGGCAGTGGGTCATCAAGAACATTCTCTAACCTAGACAAGTTGTCTGCAATGGGGTTCTTAGCTCCCTTTCTATCAATAATATGCAAATCAAATTCTTGGAGCATGAGAACCCATCTATGAGTCTAGGCTTAGCATCTTTCTTTTCCATAAGATATTTAATAGCAGCATGATCAGTGTGAATAGTAACTTTGGAATCAACAATGTAAGGTCTAAACTTATCACATGCAAACACAACTGCTAAGAATTCTTTTTCAGTAGTAGCATAATTTCTCTGGGCAGTATCAAGAGTCTTACTAGCATACTGGATAACATTCAATTTCTTATCGACTCTTTGCCCTAGAACAGCACCTACAACATAATCACTAGGATCGCACATAATTTAAGAAGGTAAATTCCAATCAGGTGGCTGAACAATAGGTGCAGTGATCAAGGCTTTCCTAAGTATTTCAAATGCTTCTACACAATCATCATCAAAGACAAAGGAATATCTTTTTGCAATAAATTAGTCAGATGCCTAGAGATTTTAGAAAAGTCCTTAATGAACCTCCTATAAAAACCGGCATGACCAAGGAAACTTCTTATACCTTTTATGTCCTTGGGACATGGCATCTTTTCAATAGCATCAACTTTGGCTTTATCAACTTCAATACCTCTCTCGGAGATCTTGTGCCCCAAGACAATGCCTTCATTAACCATAAAGTGACACTTCTCCTAATTCAGGATGAGACTAGTGTCTTCGCATCTCTGCAAAACTCGATCAAGGTTGCTCAAACAATCATCAAAAGAGGATCCATAAACGGATAAATCATCCATGAATACCTCACAAATCTTTTCCCAAAAATTAGAGAATATAGCCATCATGCATCTTTGAAAGGTAGCAGGTGCATTACATAAACCAAAAGGCATATGTCTATAAGCAAAAGTACCAAAAGGGCAAGTAAAAGTAGTTTTAGATTGATCCTTTGCTGACACAGGTATCTAAGAGAAACCAAAATAACCATCTTGAAAGCAGAAATGAGTGTGTTTGGATAGTCTTTCTAGCATTTGATCAATAAAAGGTAAAGGGTAATGATCTTTCTTAGTAGCTTTATTTAACTTACGGAAATCAATTACCATCCTATAACTTGTAATAATTCTTTGCGAAATCAATTCATCTTTATCATTGGGAACAACGGTAATACCTCATTTTTTAGGAACACAATGGACATGGCTTACCCATTCACTATCAGCAACGGGATAAATTATACCTGCCTCAAGGAGCCTTAGTATCTCCTTTCTTACCACTTCCTTCATCTTGGGATTTAGCCGTTGTTGAGGATCTCTAACTGGTTTGGCATCTTTCTCCACTATAATTTTGTGTTGGCATAATGTGGGACTAATGCCCTTAAGATCATCCAGAGTATATCCAATAGTTGCTCGATGCTTCTTCAGAGTTTTCAGTAATCTTTCTTCTTCTTGCTCTGAAAGGTTAGCACTAATAATAACAGGATATATTTTCTTCTCGCCAAGATAAGCATACTTAAGATTATCAGGTAATGGTTTGAGTTCAAACACAGGATCACCCTTGGGTGGAGGTGGATCCCCAAGAATTTCAACGGGAAGGTTGTGTTTGAGCATAGGTTCCTGTTTAAGGAACACTTCATCTATTTCCCTTCTTTCCTTCATAAACATATAGTTTTCATGGTCTAGCAAATATTGTTCTAACGGATCAGTAGGAGGTACAGTAATGGAAGCAAGACCAATAATCTCATCCTTACTAGGTGGTTCCCTATCACGAGGTTGTCTACGAAACTTAGCAAAATTAAACACATGAGACATACCATCTATGCCAACGGTGATAGTATCTTTTTCACAATCAATCTTAGCACTAGATGCATTCAATAAGGGTCTACCAAAAATAACGGGACAAAAATCATCTTGTGGGGAACCAAGAACAAGAAAATCAGCAGGGTATTTAACCTTCCCACACAAAACTTCAACATCTCTAACAATCCCAACTGGTTTAATGGTATCCCTATTAGCAAGCTTAATAGTAACTTCAATGTCTTCTAATTCAATGGGTGCAATGTCGTGCATAATTTCTTTATATAGATCATAGGGTATCGCACTAGCACTGGCACCCATATCACATAAGCCATGATAACAATGATCTCCTATTTTAACAGAAATAATAGGCATGCCTACGACAGGTCTATGTTTCTTAGTATCTGGTCTAGCAATATTCGAAGTTTCATCACATAAATAAATAACATGCCCATCTAAATCATCATTCAAGAGATGTTTAACCATAGCAATACTAGGTTCAACATTAATTTGCTCAGGAGGTGTATAAGTCCTACTATTACTCTTACGAACAACAGTCGAAGCTTTAGCATGATCCTTTACCCTAACAGGAAAAGGATGTTTCTCAATATAAGTAGTAGGAACAATAGGATCACTATAGGTGATAGTCTTTTCTTCAACTGTAATAGGTGCAACTACTTTCACTTCAACAGGAGGATTATATTTAAACCACTTCTCTTTAGGGAGATCAACTTGAGTAGCAAAAGATTCACAGAAAGAAGCTACTATCTCAGAGTCAAGTCCATACTTAGCGCTAAATCCACGAAAAGCATCTGTATCCATAAAAGATTTAACACAATCGAACTTAGGTGTCATACCCGACTCCTTACCATCGTCGGAACCCCAATCTTCAGAGTTGCGTTTAATTCTTTCCAATAAGTCCCATTTGAAATCAATAGTCTTGACATATAAGAACCAAAGACAGAAGTATCGAGCAGGTTGCGATTATTAAGAGAAAGCCAAGCATAATTTTTTTGAATAATCATTTCTCGGGAGAGCTCATGATTGGGGCATGAATATAACATTGACTTAAGCCTCCCCCAAGCTTGAGCGATGCTTTCTCCTTTGCGAGGCCAGAAATTATATATGTAATTATGATCATGATGAACAAGATGCATAGGATAGAACTTCTAGTGAAATTCCAACTTCAATCGCTTATAATTCCAAGATCTCGTATCATCACATAGCCTATACCATGTTAATGCATCTCCCTTCAAAGATAAAGGGAAGACCTTCCTTTTGACCACATCATCGGGAATACCTGCAAGCTTAAATAATCCACAAACTTCATCCACAAATACAAGGTGTAAATCGGGATGCAATGTTCCATCTCCTGCAAAGGGATTAGCTAGCAGTTTCTCTATCATACCCGAAGGAATCTCAAAGTAAATATTTTCATAAAGTTCAGTAGGTTGAGGAGCAACTCTTTGCTCTTCTGGTCGGGGTGAACAAGTAACAGAAAATTTCAGCACACTATATAAATGTTTCCTTACCAAGTTCCACTCACCAAAAGCGCTACACTCCCCGGCAACAGCGCCAGAAAAGAGTCTTGATGACCCACAAGTGTAGGGGATCTATCGTAGTTTTTTCGATAAGTAAGAGTGTCGAACCCAACGAGGAGCAGAAGGAAATGATAAGCGGTTTTCAGTAAGGTTTTCTCTGCAAGCACTGAAATTGTAGGTGATAGATAGTTTTGTGATAAGATAAAGAGTAACGAGTAACAAGTAAATAAAGTAAATAAAGTGCAGCAAGGTGGCCCAATCCTTTATGTAGCAAAGGATAAGTATGGATAATTTCTAATAATGAGAAAGGAGCTCCCGAGGACACATGGGAATTATCGTCAAGCTAGTTTTCATCACGTTCATATGATTCGCGTTCGGTACTTTGATAATTTGATATGTGGGTGGACCGGTGCTTGGGTACTGCCCTTACTTGGACAAGCATCCCACTTATGATTAACTCCAATTGAAAGCCCGCAACTACAAAAGAAGTATTAAGGTAAACCTAACCACAACATTAAACATATGGATCCAAATCAGCCCCTAATGAAGCAACGCATAAACTAGGGTTTAAGCTTCTGTCACTCTAGCAACCCATCATCTACTTATTACTTCCCTATGCCTTCCTCTAGGCCCAAATAATGGTGAAGTGTCATGTAGTCGACGTTCACATAACACCACTAGAGGAAAAGACAACATACATCTCATCCAAATATCGAACGAATACCAAATTCACATGACTACTAATAGCAAGACTTCACCCATGTCCTCAGGAACAAACGTAACTACTCACAAAGCATATTCATGTTCAAAATCAGAGGGGTAATAATATGCATAAAGGATCTAAACATATGATCTTCCACCAAGTAAACCAATTAGCATCAACTACAAGGAGTAATCAACACTACTAGCAACCCACAGGTACCAACTTGTGGTTTTGATACAAGATTGGATACAAGAGATGAACTAGGGTTTTGAGAGGAGATGGTGCTGGTGAAGATGTTGATAGAGATTGACCCCCTCCCGATGAGAGGATCGTTGGTGATGATTCCCCCCTCCCGTAGGGAAGTGTCCCCGGCAGAACAGCTCCGCCAGAGCCCTATATTGGTTCCGCCAAGGTTCCGCCTCGTGGCGGCGGAGTTTCATCCCGTAAGCTTGCTCATGATTTTTTTCCAGGGTAAAAGCTCTCATATAGCAGAAGATGGACACCGGGGGCCCACCAGGGGGCCTAGGAGATAGGGGGTGCGCCCAGTAGTGGGGGCGGGGGCGCCCCCACCCTCCTGGACAGGGTGTGGGCCCCCTGATGTATTTCTTTCGCCCAATAATTCTTATTAATTCCAAAAACATGTTTCGTGGAGTTTCAGGATTTTTGGAGCAAGGCGAATAGGTTTCAATGTTTGCTCCTTTTCGGCCTGAATTCCAGCTACCGGCATTCCCCCTCTTCATGGTAAACCTTGTAAAATAAGAGAGAATAGCCATAAGTATTGAGATATAATGTGTAATAACAGCCCATAATGCAATAAATATTGATATAAAAGCATGATGCAAAATGGACGTATCACAACTTCTCTTCTCACTGGTGCCAGGAGTGCAAGTGTCCTGCGGGTTGTAATCAGGTCATTAGTGACCTGATCGAATAGTGCCTCTTGCGCTCTTAGATAGCGCACCAGATGCACTAGAGCAGGATCCGACTCATGGTCTCCATTGGCGACCTGGGTCGGGCTACCATAGCCTTCACGACTAGGGTAGTAGAGGAAAGGGCGTGTGTTAACCCTCGACGACAAGTGCCGGAGATGAACTATACCCTCTCGGGCTACAAGTTGGATGGCTTGGGGCTCGTCGGAGGTCGACCTCCCGCGAACTGGTAGGGACGTTCTGATGTGGTGCCCCTCCCGTAGATGTGCACCATGGCCCAGAAGTGATGGATGGCATCACTTGTGTGTTCCTGGTACACAACATATTCTAGGGGTTCGTCTATGCCAAAAGCACGACGAGTGAGATTGGTGAGGATGGCTACGAATTCTCCAAGCTCGGATGCGGTGGTCTCATTGCGAATGATGGGACCCGACATCTTGGTGGTTTGGAAATCAGGTTGCGAGTGAAGGTTGTGATGTGCTAAGTAGGGGCAAGGCTTCCCTTATAAGCCAGTGGAGTCTTCCATCACACGCTTGTGATGGGACGAATCAGGTGTCGGCCACGGGCACACGGCCTATGGCCTATGACGATAGGTTGGCACCGACTGTCAGAAAGATGTCGGCTGGCCACTATGCAGGCTATCGAATAGGATGAGCTTGACGGTGGACAGGAAAGGATGCAGATGGTGTGGAAACCTAGGGATAGTGACCAGGCTAAGATAGGATTAGCCAATGGCCAGCTTGGCTCTAATACCAAGGTTGTGAGGGGCCGGATTTCTGGGACATAAATCCTAGCAAATGACCCTTGTGTCATCACCAGCCCAAGGATTACTGTTTGCTGGTGGACACTTCCTTGATACATAATTCCAAGCAATTACAAGAATTTGAGTACAAAACCACAAAGGTCACATGAATATAACAAGGCTCTCTAGTTGTGGATGATGGAAGCGACTTGTGGATCTCCAACATCGATGGGACTCCATTCCCACAGGAACAGCTGACCCGGATAATTCTTATCTCACGTGGCTGCTATCTTCGAATCCTAGGTCGCGGGGGTGTCTTTGCAGTACTCCTCTCTGAATCATAATCTGGCCAAGACAATAGCCAGGGACAAGCCAATGAGTACATTTGAATGTACTCGCAAACATCAAGAACAAAAGATATATCGGATGCATATGCTCATGGTGAATTAAATTTTATACATGTGCTGACTGAAATTAAAGCATTGCATGACAAATATTCATACGGCGCGGAAGGATAAATGGACCATGCCAGCAGTAAATATGAGTAATGAAATGGAAAACCGGGTGTTGGACTGCCCGAAGGATTCCAAGAAAAATGCCAAGCGGGTGCCTAAAAGCGATGCCTCGAGAGGTCTTGAAAAGAAATGCTAAATGGGTGTCTAAAAGGAGAATCGGGTGAGACAGGACCGCCCGAGAATCCAAGCGGTGCCATGAGAGGTCTTGAATAGAAATTCCTAACGGGTGTCTAAAGGGAGAATCGGGCGAGACTGGACCGCCCGAGAATCCAAGCGACACCACGAGAGGTCTTGAAAGTAAAACTGAATGCCCGGGGTAGTCTAGCCAGCCCCTGAGACACTCAAAAAATAAAATAAGGAAAATGGGTTAGTCCACAGTAATATTCAAGCATCAAGAATATTCCCAACAATGGTAATCATGATAATAAAAATATTCATGACAACATTAGTGATGACAATCATATCCTGCAAAAATGAATCATGCTCAGCTTAATCATTTCCTCCGGAGACTGTAAGACCGACACTTGACCAACCCAGACTGTAGTCCTTAACAATGGACACGGCTATTCGAATAGATATAACTCTGTAGAGGGTGTACTCTTTACCCACAAGTAAAGGATTTCTTTAGTCAACCCTGAGACTTTGACTAATTCCAACTATGGTCTTTGGGATGAAAATACACCTGACCCGCACATACCAGCTTTAATCCATCAAGCCAGGAATCACACAAAATAGTGATAAATTAATATTCTAAGTGGGAAGGCCTCACACAACGGCCTCCAATAGCATGAACATTCAGTTTCGATCCCAGACCGGCCATTCATGCCCCCGGACCAAGTGACATGACTACTGGGGCCAATAGTATCATTCCCTATGTCCTCTCTATATGGTGTGCGCAGGAAAGGGGTTATCAACTTACTGGACCATACCCTACCTTTGGTAGGGACATGTGGTAGCACGAATCAAGTATGGGGGTTACTGGAAGAAGACTTGATCTACAATCTACTCAGGAGGTTTATGTTTTCCTACAGTGGTTAGCACAACATAATTCCTTGGCAGTATCCAATAGGGACACCACCAGGTATGTCCCAACATACCCTCACCGATCATTCTCGTCACAACGAGATTTTAGTCTTATGGTCACTTTTCTCGTGATTGAATCTTCCTGCAAATTAACCTGAACCAACACAGGCCCATATGGCACCTGAAAATAACCATAGTTACTTATGCTTCATGTTTAACTGTAGATCAACACCATTGAGGGAGTCCTGGACTAGGGGGTGTCCGGACAGCCAGACTATCATCGTCCGCCGGACTCCAAGACTACGAAGATACAAGATTGAAGACTCTGTCCCGTGTCCGGATGGGACTTTCCTTGGCGTGGAAGGCAAGCTTGGCGATACGGATATGTAGATCTCCTACCATTGTAACCGACTCTGTGTATCCCTAGCCTCCTCCGGTGTCTATATAAACCGGAGGGCTTTAGTCCGTAGGACAACATACATGACAACAATCATACCATAGGCTAGCTTTAGGGTTTAGCCTCCTTGATCTCGTGGTAGATCCACTCTTGTACTACCCATATCATCAATATTAATCAAGCGGGGCGTGGGTTTTACCTCCATCGAGAGGGCCCGAACCAGGTAAAACATCGTGTCCCTCGTCTCCTGTTACCATCTGCCTAGACACACAGCTTCGGGACCCCTAGCGAGATCCGCGGTTTGACACCGACATTGGTGCTTTCATTGAGAGTTCCTCTGTGTCGTCACCGATAGGCCCGATGGCATCTTCAACCAACGACGCTGTCCAGGGTGAGACTTTTCTCCCCGGACAGATCTTCGTATTCGGCGGCTTCGCACTGCGGGCTAATTCGCTTGGTCATCTGGAGCAGATCGAAAGCTACGCCCCTGGCCGTCAAGTCAGATTCGGAAGCCTAAACTTCACGGCCGATGTCCGCGGAGACTTGATCTTCGACGAGACTCGAACCACAGCCAAGCGCGCCGCACTGTGACGATGGGCATGATCTAGCTCTGCCGCCGAAGAGTGCCTTGGTGGCTGCATGCGAATCCGCTTCGGCCATTAGTCCGGAGCCGATTGCGCAGATAGAGGATCGGTGGATGGACACCGCCTCGGGGGCTTCAACTTCCACAGCGATGGAGCCGAACACTAATCTTGTCCCTCGCAAAACTCGTGATTCCGAGGTGCCGGACTCCTTGCCGGACTCCGAACCTCCCGCGCCCCTACCAATCAAATCGGATTGGGCGCCGGTTATGGAATTCACCTCCGCGGACGTCTTCCAATACTCGCCTTTTGGCGACATCCTGAATTCAATAAAGCATCTCTCGTTATCGGGAGAGTCCTGGCCGGACTATGGCCGGGACGGTCGGGATATGGACGACGAAGAAATTCAGAGCCCACCCACCACCCACGTTGTAGCCACTGTCGACGATCTAACCGACATGCTAGACTACGACTCCGAAGACATCGACGGTATAGACGACGACGCCGGAGACGAACAAGAAACAACGCCTATAGGGCACGCGAGGACCACCTCGTCATACGACATATACATGGTGGAAACCCCAAAAGAGAGCGATAATGAGGACCAACGAGCCGCGGCAGAGGATAACCCCGCTGATAAACAACCAAAATGGCGGCGCAGACGCCGCCCTAAGCCCCGCCTCGACAACAACAACGCTCCTAAGGACCCCGCAATACAGCAGGGCACAAAAGTGGACGACGAAAATGCAGATAAGCAACTGACCGAACAGGACGAGTCAGATAATCAGTCCAGGCCCGGCGAAAACGACGGTTCGGACGATCTCACGCCGGACATGCCGCCGGAAGGTAAAAACCTTCGGAAAAGACTCGTCAACACTTCAAGAAGCTTGAAGAAGGAAAAGCGGAAGCTGAAAACAGCGGAAGATACACTCAGAATGAGGTGGAGCAAAGTACTCAAAACCGCGGATAAATACGGCAATGGCCACCAATCAAAGAGCTACCCGGCATAAGCTGCTACCAGACCACAGCGAGGCCATAGAGCCCCCACAGTCAAAAAATAAAGAGGCTGCTTGGTTGGATAGACGGCCGGATGACAGGCCAAATTCTGAAAGCGGCGCCACACATAAACCAACCAATGAACTTGGAAGGACAGATGGCCCAGCCAGGTCCATCTACGGGCCAAAGAAGAAGGCCCTAGGAAGCAAGGGAACACATCAAGTGTCCGAAGATAGCGGCACACCCAAATACAGGGGCGCCGCACACCCACTATGTTTCACCAATGAGGTGCTGGACCATGAATTCCCATCAGGATTTAAACCAATAAACATAGAGGCCTACGATGGAACAACAGACCCTGGAGTCTGGATAGAAGATTATATACTACATATACACATGGCTAGAGGAGATTGTCTCCACGCCATAAAATACCTACCCCTCAAGCTCAAAGGGCCAGCCCGTCATTGGCTTAAAGGCCTCCCAGAAAACACTGTGGGAAGTTGGGAAGAGCTCGAGGACGCGTTTAGAGCAAATTTTCAAGGGACCTATGTTCGCCCTCCGGATGCAGATGATCTAAGTCACATAACTCAACAGCCCGGAGAGTCAGCGCGCAAATTCTGGAACAGGTTCCTCACTAAAAAGAACCAAATAGTCGACTGTCCGGACGCCGAAGCCTTAGCAGCTTTTAAACACAACGTCCGAGACGAATGGCTTGCCAGACACCTCGGCCAAGAGAAACCGAGGACAATGTCCGCGCTAACAAGCCTCATGACCCGCTTCTGCGCGGGAGAGGATAGCTGGCTAGCAAGATGCAGCACCAGCGACCCAAGTACATCCGAGATAAGAGATGGAAACGGAAAATCACGGCGTAGAAAAGAGCAGCGCCGGAATCAAGAGAAAAGCCCAAAGAGCACGGCAGTCAACGCCGAATTCAAAAGCTCGCGGCCAAACAACAAAACACCGCCTCTTAAGGATGACGGCAATGAGCTGTCCAACTTAAACAAGATTTTGGGTCGGATATGTCAAATCCACAGTACCCCCGGAAGGCCTGCAAACCATACCCATCGAGACTGTTGGGTTTTCAAACAGTCCGGCCGACTAAACACCAAACACAAGGGGCTCGACGCGTCAAGCGAAGATGATAAACCGCACCAGCAGAGCATCAGAAAACAAAAGACTTTCCCACAAGAGGTCAAAGCAGTAAACTCACTTCATGTGATAATACGGAAAAATAGTGCGGCACTTCCTAAAAAGAGCCTCGCACGGTCCAACTGAAGGAAATATGCCCTAGAGGCAATAATAAAGTTATTATTTATTTCCTTATTTCATGATAAATGTTTATCATTCATGCTAGAATTGTATTAACCGGAAACATGATACATGTGTGAATGCATAGACAAAACAACATGTCACTAGTATGCCTCTACTTGACTAGCTTGTTAATCAAAGATGGTTATGTTTCCTGACCATGAACAAGGAGTTGTTATTTGATTAATGAGGTCACATCATTAGTAGAATGATCTGATTGACATGACCCATTCCCTTAGCTTAGCACACGATCGTTTAGTATGTTGCTCTGCTTTTATCCATGACATATACATGTTCCCGTAACTATGAGATTATGCAACTCCGTTTGCGGAGGAACACTTTGGTGCTACCAAACGCGTCTAACGTAATCGGGTGATTATAAAGGAGTACTACAGTGTCTCCAAAGGCGATGTTGGGTTGGCGTATTTCGAGATTAGGTTTTGTCACTCCGATTGTCGGAGAGGTATCTCTGGGCCCTCTCGGTAATGCACATCACTGAAGCCTTGCAAGCACTACAACTAATGAGTTAGTTGTGAGATGATGTATTACGGAATGAGTAAAGAGACTTGCGTAGCGAGATTGAACTAGGTATTGGATACCGACGATCGAATCTCGGGTAAGTAACATACCGATGACAAAGGAACAACGTATGTTGTTATCGGTCTCGACCGACAAAGATCTTCGTAGAATATGTAGGAACCAATATGGGCATCCAGGTCCGCTGTTGGTTATTGACCGTGAATAGTTCTAGGTCATGTCTACATTGTTCTCGAACCGTAGGGTCCGCACGCTTAAGGTTTCGATGGCGATGCTTATTATGAGTTTATGTATTTTGATGTACCGAAGAAGTTCGAGTCCGGATGTGATCACGGACATGACGAGGAGTCTCGGAATGGTCGAGACATAAAGATTGATATATTGGAAGCCTATGTTTGGAGTTCGAATGGTTCCGCTAAAACGGAATTTATGGAGTACCGGAGGTTACCGGAACCCCCCGGGAGGTAAATGGGCCTCGATGGGCCTTAGTGGAAAGGAGAAGGGGCCAGCCCTAGGTGGGGCGCGCGCCTCCCCCCTTCCCTAGTCCTACTAGGACTAGGAGAAGGGGCCGGCCCCCCTCTCTCTCTTTCCCCCCTCCGGGAATCCTAGTCCAACTAGGATTGGGGGAATCCTACTCCCAGAGGGAGTAGGACTCCCAGGGCGCGCCTCCCTTGGCCGCCGGCCCCCTCCCCCCATGCTCCTTTATATACGGGGGCAGGGGGGCACCATGGAACACACAAGTTGATCGTGAGATCGTTCCTTAGCCGTGTGCGGTGCCCCCCTCCACCATATTCCACCTCGGTTATACCGTCATGAAGCTTAAGGCGAAGCCTCGCGCCGTGAAACATCAAGATCGTCACCACGCCGTCGTCTTGTGAAACTCTCCCTCAACACTCGGCTGGATCGAGTCGAGGGCGTCATCGAGCTGTACGTGTGTCAAGAACTCGGGGCGTCGAGTAACGGCGCCGGATCGGTCGGATCGCGAGGAGAACGTCGACTACTTCCTCTACGTTGTGATCGCTTCGCTCGGGTCTACAAGGGTATGTAGACAACACTCTCCCCTCTCGTTGCTATACATCACCATGATCTTGCGTGTGCGTAGGAAATTTTTGAAATTACTCGTTCCCCAACATGGCATCCGAGCCTAGGTTTTTTCTATGGTTTGATGTTTTGCACGAGTAGAACACAAGTGAGTTGTGGGCGATACAAGTCATACTACCTACCAGCATGTCATACTTTGGTTCAGCGGTATTGTGAGATGAAGCGGCCCGCACCGACATTACGCATACGCTTCGCGAGACTGGTTTCACCGCTCACGAGCACTCGTTGCTTAAAGGTGACTGGTGGGTGCTGTCTCTCTCACTTTAGTTGAACCGAGTGTGGCTCGCCCGGTCCTTGAGAAGGTTAAAACGGAGTCTATTTGACGAAGTATCGTTGTGGTTTTGATGCGTGGGTGAGACTGGTTCTTGCTTAAGCCCGTAGCAGCCACGTAAAATTTGCAACAACAAAGTAGAGGACGTCTAACTTGTTTTTGCAGGGCATGTTGTGATGTGATATGGTCAAGGCGTGATGCTATATTTTATTGTATGAGATGATCATGTTTTGTAACCGAAGTTATCGGCAATGGCAGGAGCCATATGGTTGTCGCTTTATTGTATGCAATGCAATCGCTCGTAATGCTTTACTTTATCACTAAGCGGTAGCGATAGTCGTAATAGCATAAGTTTGGCGAGACGACAACGATGCTACGATGGAGATCAAGGCGTCGCGCGGTGACGATGGTGATCATGGTGGTGCAGCAAGATGGAGATCATGAAGCACAAGATGATGATGACCATATCATATCACTTATATTGATTTGCATGTGATGTTTATCCTTTTATGCATCTTATCTTGCTTTGATTGACGGTAGCATTATAAGATGATCTCTCACTAAATTATCAAGAAGTGTTCTCCCGAGTATGCACCGTTGCCAAAGTTAAATGCGTGCCCGCACACCACGTGATGATCGGGTGTGATAAGCTCTCGTCCATCTACAACGGGTGCAAGCCAGTTTTGCACACGCAGAATACTCGGGTTATACTTGACGAGCCTAGCATATGCAGATATGGCCTCGGAACACGGAGACCGAAAGGTCGGCGTGAATCATATAGTAGATATGATCAACATAAGATGTTCACCATTGAAAACTACTCCATTTCACGTGATGATCGGTTATGGTTTAGTTGATTTGGATCACGTGATCACTTGGATGACTAGAGATGTCTTTCTAAGTGGGAGTTCTTAAGTAATATGATTAATTGAACTTAAATTTATCATGAACTTAGTACTGATAGTATCTTGCTTGTTTATGTTTGATTGTAGATAGATGGCTCGTCTTTGTTGTTCCGTTGAATTTTAATGCGTTCCTTGAGAAAGCAAAGTTGAAAGATGATGGTAGCAATTACGGATTGGGTCCGTAACGAGGATCATCCTCATTGCTGCACGTAAGAGTTACGTCCCGGATGCACCGCTAGGTGACAGCTCTCTTTGGAGCAACACCAGATGTTGTGAGCGTCTGGCGAGCAAAGCTGATGACTACTCTATAGTTCGATGTGCCATGCTTTACGGCTTAGAACCGGGACTTCAACGACGTTTTGAGCGTCATGGAGCATATGAGATGTTCCAGAGTTGAAGTTAATATTCCAAAGAAATGCCCGGATTGAGAGATATGAAGTCTCCAATAAGTTCTATAGCTGCAAGATGGAGGAGAATAGTTACATTAGTGAGCATATACTCGTAATGTCCGGGTACTACAATCACTTGACACAATTGGGAGTTAATCTTCCGGATGATTGTGTCATTGATGAATTCTCAATCACGCCACCAAGCTACAAAGGCTTCGTGATGAACTATAATATGCAAGGGTTAGTAAAGACTATACCTGAGCTCTTCGCAATGCTAAAGGCTGCGGAGGTAGAAATCAAGAAAGAGCATCAAGTGTTGATGGTCAACAAGACCACTAGTTTCAAGAAGAAAGGCAAAGGGAAGAAGAAGGGAATCTCAAGAAGAACAGCAAGCAAGTTGTCGCTCGGAGAAGAAACCCAAGTCGGCCCTAAACCTGAAATCGAAAGTGCTTCTCCGCAAGCGATCGTCACCGAAGCGGAACTGCCCCAAGTATTTGGCGGATAAGAAGGATGGCAAGGTGAACAAAGGTATATGTGATATACATGTTATTGATGTGTACCTTACTAGAGCTCGCAGAGCACTGGTATTTGATACCGGTTACATTGCTAATATTTGCAACTCGAAACAGGACTACGGATTAGCGAACACCGCAAAGGACGAGGTGACGATCGCGTGGGAAATGGTTCCAAAGTCGATGTGATCGCGGTCGGCACGCTACCTCTACATCTACCTTCGGGATTAGTTTTAGACCTAAATAATTGTTATTTGGTGCTGCGTTGAGCATGAACATTATATCTGGATCTTGTTTGATGCGAGACGGTTATTCATTTAAATCGAGAATAATGGTTGTTCTATTTATATGAGTAATATCTTTTATGGTCATGCACCCTTGAGGAGTGGTCTATTTCTTATGAATCTCGATAGTAGTGATACACATATTCATAATGTTGAAACCAAAAGATGCAGAGTTGATAATGATAGTGCAACTTATTTGTGGCACTTGCCGTTTAGGTCATATCGGTATAAAGCGCATGAAGAAACTCCATCTTGATGGACTTTTGGAGTCACTTGATTATGAATCACTTGGCACTTATGAACCGTGCCTCATGGGCAAGATGACTAGAACACCGCTTCTCGGTACTATGGAGAGAGCAACAGATTTGTTGGAAATCATACATCTGTATGTATGTGGTCCGATGAATGTTGAGGCTCGTGGCGGATATCGTTATTTTCTCACCTTCACAGATGACTTAAGCGATATGGGTATATCTACTTAATGAAACATAAGTCTGAAACGTTTGAAAAGTTCAAAGAATTTCAGAGTGAAGTTGAAAATCATCGTAACAAGAAAATTAAGTTTCTACGATCCGATCGTGGAGGTGAATATTTGAGTTCTGAGTTTGGTCTACATTTGAAACAATGCGGAATAGTTTAGCAACTCACGCCACCCGAACACCACAGCGTAATGGTGTGTCCGAACGTCAGAATCGTATTTTACTAGGATATGGTACGATCTATGATGTCTCTTCTGATTTACCGCTATCGCTTTGGGGTTATGCTCTAGAGACGGCCGCATTCACACTGAATAGAACACCGTCGAAATCCGTTGAGACGACACCTTATGAACTATGGTTTGGCAAGAAACCAAAGTTGTCGTTTCTTAAAGTTTGGGGATGCGATGCTTATGTGAAAAAGCTTCAACCTGATAAGCTCGAACCCAAATCGAGAAATGTCTTCATAGGATACCCAAAGGAAACAGTTGGGTACACCTTCTATCACAGATCCAAAGGCAAGACATTCGTTGCTAAGAATGGATCCTTTCTAGAGAAGGAGTTTCTCTCGAAAGAAGTGAGTGGGAGGAAAGTGGAACTTGATGAGGTAATAGTACCTTCTCCCTTACTTGAAAGTAGTTAAATCACGAAACCAGTTTACGAGACGCCTACACCAAGTAGTGAGGAAGTTGATGATGTTGATCATGAAACTTGAGATCAAGTTACTACTGTAACCTCGTAGATCAACCAGAGTAAGATCCGCACTGAGTGGTGCGGTAATCCTATTCGGAAGTCATGCTACTAGATCATGATGAACCTACGAACTATGAAGAAGCGATGGTGAGCCCAGATTCCATAAAATGGCTTGAGGCCATGAAATCTGAGATGGGATCCATGTATGAAAACAAAGTGTGGACTTTGGTTGACTTGCCCGAGGGTAGGCAAGCAATAGAAAACAAGTGGATCTTCAAGAAGAAGACTGACGCTGACGGTAATATTACTGTCTATAAAGCTCGACTTGTCGCGAAAGGTTTTCGACAAGTTCAAGAGATTGACTACGATGAGACCTTCTCACCCGTAGCGATGCTTAAGTCCGTCCGAATCATGTTAGCGATTGCCGCATTTTATGATTATGAAATTTGGCAAATGGATGTAAAGACTGCATTCCTGAATGGATTTCTGGAAGAAGAGTTGTATATGATGCAACCAGAAGGTTTTATCGATCCAAAGGGAGCTAACAAAGTGTGCAAGCTCCAGCGATCCATCTATGGACTGGTGCAAGCATCTCGGAGTTGGAATAAACGCTTTGATAGTGTGATCAAAGCATTTGGGTTTGTCTGAGACTTTTGGAGAAGCCTCAGATTTACAAGAAAGTGAGTGGGAGCTCAGTAGCATTTCGATATTATATGTGGATGACATATTGCTGATCGGAAATGATATAGAATTCTGGATAGCATAAAGGGATACTTGAATAAGAGTTTTTCAATGAAAGACCTCGGTGAAGCTGCTTACATATTGGGCATTAAGATCTATAGAGATAGATCAAGACGCTTAATTGGACTTTCACAAAGCACATACCTTGACAAAGTTTTGAAGAAGTTCAAAATGGATCAAGCAAAGAAAGGGTTCTTGCACGTGTTACAAGGTGTGAAGTTGAGTCGACTCAATGCCCGACCACTGCAGAAGATAGAGAGAAATGAAAGATGTTCCTATGCTTCAGCCATAGGCTCTATCATGTATGCAATGCCGTGTACCGACACTGATGTGTGCCTTGCTATAAGCCTAGCAGGAAGGTACCAAAGTAATCCAGAGTGGATCATCGACAGCGGTCAAGAACATCTGAAATACGAAAAGGACTAAGGATATGTTTCTCGTATATGGAGGTGACAAAGAGCTCATCGTAAACAGTTACGTTGATGCAAGCTTTGACACTGATCCGGACGATTCTAAATCGCAGACCGGATCGTATTTACACTAAGCGGAGGAGCTGTCGGTTGGTGCAGCTCTAAACAAAGCGTCGTGGCGGGATCTACATGTGAAGCGGAATACATAGCAGCTTCGAAGCAGCTAATGAAGGAGTGCGGATGAAGGAGTTCATATCCGATCTAGGTGTCATACCTAGTGCATCGGGTCCAATGAAAATCTTCGTGACAATCTTGGAGCAATTGCCTTAGCAAAGGAATCCAGATTTCACAAGAGGACCAAGCACATCAAGAGGCGCTTCAATTCCATCCGGGACTTAGTCCGAGACGGGAGACATAGAGATTTGCAAGATACATACGGATCTGAATGTTGCGCACCGTTGACTAAGCCTCTTCCACGAGCAAAACATGATCAGCACCAAGACTCCATGGGTGTTAGAATCATTACTATGTAATCTAGATTATAGACTCTAGTGCAAGTGGGAGATGAAGGAAATATGCCCTAGAGGCAATAATAAAGTTATTATTTATTTCCTTATTTCATGATAAATGTTTATCATTCATGCTAGAATTGTATTAACCGGAAACATGATACATGTGTGAATGCATAGACAAAACAACATGTCACTAGTATGCCTCTACTTGACTAGCTTGTTAATCAAAGATGGTTATGTTTCCCGACCATGAACAAGGAGTTGTTATTTGATTAATGAGGTCACATCATTAGTAGAATGATCTGATTGACATGACCCATTCCTTAGCTTAGCACACGATCGTTTAGTATGTTGCTACTGCTTTTATCCATGACATATACATGTTCCTCGTAACTATGAGATTATGCAACTCCGTTTGCGGAGGAACACTTTGGTGCTACCAAACGTCACAACGAATCGGGTGATTATAAAGGAGTACTACAGTGTCTCCAAAGCGGATGTTGGGTTGGCGTATTTCGAGATTAGGTTTTGTCACTCCGATTGTCGGAGAGGTATCTCTGGCCCTCTCGGTAATGCACATCATCAAGCCTTGCAAGCACTACAACTAATGAGTTAGTTGTGAGATGATGTATTACGGAACGAGTAAAGAGACTTGCCGATAACGAGATTGAACTAGGTATTGGATACCGACGATCGAATCTCGGGTAAGTAACATACCGATGACAAAGGAACAACGTATGTTGTTATGCGGTCCGACCGACAAAGATCTTCGTAGAATATGTAGGAACCAATATGGGCATCCAGGTCCGCTGTTGGTTATTGACCGTGAATAGTTCTAGGTCATGTCTACATTGTTCTCGAACCGTAGGGTCCGCACGCTTAAGGTTTCGATGGCGCTTATTATGAGTTTATGTATTTTGATGTACCAAAGAAGTTCGAGTCCCGGATGTGATCACGGACATGACGAGGAGTCTCGGAATGGTCGAGACATAAAGATTGATATATTGGAAGCCTATGTTTGGAGTTCGAATGGTTCGGCAAAACGGAATTTATCGAGTAGGGAGGTTACCGAACCCCCGGAGGTAAATGGGCCTCGATGGGCCTTAGTGGAAAGGAGAAGGGCCAGCCCTAGGTGGGCGCGCCCTCCCCTTCCCTAGTCCTACTAGGACTAGGAGAAGGGGCCGCCCCTCTCTCTTTCCCCTCCCGAATCCTAGTCCAACTAGGATTGGGGGAATCCTACTCCCAGAGGAGTAGGACTCCCAGGCGTGCCTCCTTGGGCGCGGCCCCCTCCCCATGCTCCTTTATATACGGGGCAGGGGGCACCATGGAACACACAAGTTGATCGTGAGATCGTTCCTTAGCCGTGTCGGTGCCCCCTCCACCATATTCCACCTCGGTTATACTGTCGCGAAGCTTAGGCGAAGCCTCTGCCGATGAAACATCAAGATCGTCCTGCCACGCCGTCGTCTTGACGAAACTCTCCTCAACACTCGGCTGGATCGAGTACGAGGGCGTCATCGAGCTGTACGTGTGTCAAGAACTCGGGGCGTCGAGTAACGGCGCGGGATCGGTCGGATCGCGAGGAGAACGTCGACTACTTCCTCTACGTTGTGATCGCTTCGCCGGTCTACAAGGGTATGTAGACAACACTCTCCCCTCTCGTTGCTATACATCACCATGATCTTGCGTGTGCGTAGGAAAATTTTTGAAATTACTACGTTCCCCAACACCAACCCAGCAGACCATAGAGATTGGATATCAAAACCAATCACTTTTGACCACCTGGACTATTCCAGAAGCGTTCGAAACGCGGGACGGACTGCCCTGATACTGAATCCCATAATCGACGGATTACAATTTACTAAAGTCCTAATGGACGGAGGCAGCGACTTAAACCTGCTGTATTCAAACACAATCCGCAAGATGGGGATAGACCCTACCAAAATTTGACACAGCCGCACTTCCTTTAAAGGAGTGACGCCAGGCCCTTATGCCAAGTGCACAGGCTCGCTATTACTAGAAGTCGTGTTCGGATCACCGAACAACTTTCGGCAAGAAAAACTAATTTTTCATATCGTCCCATTTAAAAGTGGATATCAAGCACTCTTGGGACGAAAGGCTTTTGTCCGTTTCAACGCCATACCACATTACGCGTCTCTTACACTCAAGATGCCCGGTCCGCGTGGCATCATCTCAGTGCGAGGGTCACCCAATGACCCCGGACTCGGATAGACGAGTCCGGCATTAGTAGGCTAGGGGCTCCCTAGCCGCACACTCCTTCACAAGGGGCTGCGCGCACAAACAACCGCGGGTTCATTCAAACCCCTCTTTGCTTATTCATATTTTTTTCTTTCACACATACCCCTTTTTTTCCGCACGAATTGTTTTCAAACTAAGCGTTCCTCTCTTTTCTGAGATGAACAACGTGCATACCTGTCCGTGATAACGGCTGCAACGGAGACACAGCGCAGACGTGCGGTAGGGACCCGTTGCGAGATTCTTTTGATTAAGACCTGCGTAAACCTTTTTTACTGTCTCTTGTTGTTATTCTCCTTGGTTTCTTCCTATAACCAAAGCGAGCTCGACGTTTTAGCGTCGGCCGCATCGAAGACCATGCCGTGCACGGACACTAGGGCTTAGGGCATTATTCTGCCCATTATTATAAAGACCGAACACCTTAGGGAGAGTTCGCGTCTCGAGTTAGGCATTATATGCATCAGCTCGAATCATGTCTTTGGTCAAATGTTGGGTTTGCCGGCTCCACGTGTTTGCTGCCTTACATTCCGTATCATCGCTAACGCGCACCGGGAGAACTCTGCGATTGTGCCCCGGTTAATTTGGCGAGCACCTCGATGAAAGAAAGCCAAAACTGACTCATGATATAGCGAGAGACTGGTCAACCACTCGATCGACTACCGGAATGTTTAGAATTCCCTGCTTTGACGAAGGACCGTTTCCCGGTCAGGCACACACGCGCCCCGAAATCGGAGAAGTGCGGTGCCCCCAGGGGCTATATCATAGCCCCACCCTCGAACTCCACAGGCTAAGTGAAAGTGATAAAGCATTATAGTCCGGATTGCCTCGTTTGCTACGCTACCACCTCCTAAACAGGACCGAGACATCGGATTAAGTGTGAACACGCGCTATTTTTGCGAACACCCCCGCACCTTGTGCGTGGGGGCTGAAGCCGAAGACTGCAATCTTTCAGGTTATACAAATGTATACGTAAACAGCCGCATAGGAGAAGTTTTACTACTTGGGACGCACAAGTGTAAAAAGCAGTTATAGCATAATCATCATTTTACAAGCTAAAACGTTCATTTGAACGTGACATTTTTTGAGCACTGCGACTCTATTACACGAGCACCACGCTTAAGTTCCCCGAAATAGTGCTCGGCGGGGAGCCGGCTTTCATCCGAACCCTGGGCAGCAACAGCGGTGGCATCCATCTCTGTCCAATGCGCCTTCACGCGGGCAAGAGCCATCCGCGCGCCTTCGATGCAGGCCGACCGCTTCATCTCCTTGATATGCGGCCTTTGCTCCAAGGAATTGCTGCGATGGCGAAGTAGCTCGTCGCCTGGGCCTCTCGGCGGACATGAGCCACGATGTCGGTCATGGCAAGTCCGGATAATCTATTTAGCTCGGCCCATTCGGCCAACCGGTCGGTCAACGGAAGTGAGTGATCTGGACTATGGAATTGAGACCAAAATAGCTCTTCCGTCTTGTGATCCTTCTTGCTCCGGAAGTGCTCAACGACATCAGCCGCACTTGCCGCTAAGTCCATATACGGATCCTCCGGACTCCACAGCCGATCAAATTGAGCATACTTTTGATCCATAAACCGGCGACGCAGCAGAAAAGGCTTGCCAGCCACGATATCTTCGGCCTGGCGTAGCTCCTCCTTCATGGCCCACATTGCAGAGCGGGCATCCTTGGCCTCGGCGGTGGCCTTCCTCAGGTCTTCCCGCTCCGATAAGCGCTACTTTTCAAGAGCCTCATTGCGGTCGGCAGCATCTTTTACTTTCACGGCCAATTCGGCCACCTCTTCCCTGCTTAGGCAGTGTGCATCCCTTTCGGCTTTCAACTCCTTGGCCGCCCTCGAGGCAGCCGTGTCACACCTTCGGGCTTTCTCCTTAGCTTGAGCAAGTTCGGCCCGAAGGCTCTCCACAGCAGCAGCACCGTCTGTATAACAGCATTTAATTTATCAGAGGAGGGCTTTGACCCCCTTAATAAAGCGACTGTGGAGAACTCATTTACCTTGCGACTCGTCAAGTCGCCGGTTGACAAGTGCGATGTCCGCATCCACCACGTCAAGTTGCCGCATTAACTCGGCAACCCCACTAGTCCGGCTAGCCCTCGGACTACCCGCCACCTGCATAGGAACGACAATATTCATTACTTGCGATTTCGATCCTCGGCACGCTGTCGCTTTCGACAACCTACCGAGTCTCAGGGCCTACTACCTATACAGGGCGCACTTTTATGTGCAAAACGGCTAAAGAAACAGGTGCGCCATTTTCAGGTACCTCAAATCCCGCCAGTAAACTCGTAGCGGCATCATGCAATCCGCTCTCGGCGGATGAAATCCTACCAATCACCATACGCATCAATGCACGGTGATCTTCTGAGATGGACGCCCTCTCCAGCAGATTCCTCAGTTCTCCCGGTCGGACACTAGCGGGGGCCGAACTCCCCGGCCCCTCCGGACTCGGGGACACCCTCCGTGATGATACTTTAGGCTCGTCTGCCCTATCTGACGGCGCAGCAGATGGAGGCGTTTCGCTCTCCATCATCTCCGGAAGAAGGTCCCCCGAAGACGAACTCATCTGCGAAGGCTGCAAGTCCGAACTGCAAGATAAAAATTTCGGTCACCTACAGAAGCACAAATGGAGGTATTTTCTTACTAACGAACTCCCCTTTTCATACTCACGGCTCGTTGGAGGGCTGATCCTTTGGTGATGATTGTACGTCCGGATTCTCCCGACGCGGACCCCCGTGAAGAACTCTTCCCCGTTTAGGGCTTTGGCCTCAGATCTTGGGGCGGTCCTCTTCTCCCCTGGAAGGAGGAGTTTTGATTCCCCCCTCTTGAGACGCCTTTGGGCGTAATAACTCCTTTATCTTTCCCATCGCCCCATTTCTGGTGCGACCTCCAACATTCTGACCAGCCACGGGCTCCAAAGGCGGTCTCTGGGAGGAGCCGGACACCTTATCGGCTTCGATCGCTACCCCCTCCTGTGAAAAGTTATGGGTCAGGAGGCGAACCCCAGAAAAGTAGATAAATAAAACGTCCGGACTCTGAGCTATTTACCTGAGTATCCGGGCGATTGTGGCTCAGGCCTGCGCCCTCGGTCAATTCCGGACACGCCACCTGCGGTCCGAAGAACAACATGTACATCTCCATGGGTGTTGCACCCATGAAGTGTTGGAGAATTCGAGGTCCCTCCGGGTTGAACTCCCATAGACGGAGAGGACGGCGTTTGCAGGGTAGGAGCCGCCTGGTTAGCATTACCTGCATCACCACGACCAGATTGATCTCCCTCGCTTAGAGGTCTCGAATCCGGCCCTGCAGTGAGGGCACGTCTTCGGACAGCCCCCAATTGAGCCCTTGGTTGACCCACGACATCAGTTGGTGTGGAGGTCCCGGGCGGAATGAAGGCGGCGGCTTTTCCTTGCTGCCCTTCGGAGCGGTGATATAGAACCACTCCTGTTGCCACAGTCCGAGTTCCTCTTGGAAGGAGCCCTCAGGCCACGGGGCATCGGCCCTTATGCTTATGGCCGCCCGCCAAGACTCCGCTTAGCGCCCGATCATCTTGGCTCCACATTGAAGGTTTTCAGCCACAGGCGAAGTGGGGGTGACGCGAGGAAGGCCTCATGACGATAATGAATGCGGAGACATGGAGGATGGACTCGGAGCCAAATCGTGAAAATCCAGCCCGTAGTAGAACATGAGCCCTCTCACGAAGGGGTCCGTCGGGAAGCCTAAACCCGGCGGAGGTGGGGTCTGAAGACAACGTACTCACCGGGCTCGGGGGCGGGCATGGCCTGCCCTTGGGCAGGCAACTGTCGCGAAATCTCGTGGGGCAGTGCTTGGCCTCCCACAGCTTTGACCGTCCTCCTCCGTGGCGGAGGAGGGCATCCACCGACCATGGAGGTCGGGCGGACATGGTTGAGAATCTGGCGCTCGAATCTGGGGCTCTGGGTGCTGGAACTAGGAGCGAGAAGGAGATTCGATGCGAGATTGAAGAAAAGGAACGGTCCTTGGTCCTCTTATAAAGGGGAAAAATACCAAGGGTCGTCTCCGTGACCGTTCGGGATTCACCATCGATGGAGAAGGCGTGGCGAGAGGCACGGTTGGGTTACCCACGCATGTATTGATCAGAATCCCGGAATAAGGGGAACACGATCTCTGCTTCGACAAGACGTGCCAAGGAAACCGCTTCGCTAAACGTGCTGAGGTGGTATAGTAAAAAACGATTCAAACAAAGGCTTGGTAGCGGTGTGATGTCACGCCGCATAATACGTCAGCAGATTGGACTGGTGTACATTTTATTCTCTCTACGGTGGAATGTAGAATTTATTTTGCAGAGCCGGACACTATCCTGGTGTTCATAATCTTCTCTGGATTATTCAAGGGAGGAACCCGCCTTGCAATGCCGAACATTATGCGCGCCGGACTTATCGTCATTGAAGCCTGGTTCGAGGGCTACTTAGGAGTCTGGACTAGGGGTGTCCGGACAATGGACTATCATCATCCGCCGGACTCCAAGACTACGAAGATACAAGACTGAAGACTCCGTCCCGTGTCCGGATGGGACTTTCCTTGGCGTGGAAGGCAAGCTTGGCGATACGGATATGTAGATCTCCTATCATTGTAACCGACTCTGTGTAACCCTAGCCTCCTCTGGTGTCTATATATGTAACGCCCTCGATGCGGCTATATCTCCCACGTGTCGAAGCACGACTTAGAGGCATAACCGCATTGAAAGCAATGTCGCAAGTGAGGTAATCTTCACACAACCCATGTAATACATAAGGGAAAGAGATACATAGTTGGCTTACAATCGCCACTTCACACAATTACATGAATAAAGCATTACATCATCCAGGTACAATCAAGGTCCGACTACGGAACAAAAATAAAAGAAGCACCCCAAATGCGACAAAGGTCCCCGATCGACCCCAACTGGGCTCCACTACTGATCAACTAGAACGAAACAACACAAAGGGCAAGATCTTCATCGAGCTCCTCCTTGAGCTTGATTGCGTCACCTGCTCGGTAACATAGGCACCTGCAAACTGGTTTTGGAAGTATTTGGTGAGCCACGAGGACTCAGCAATCCCATTACCATGGGTATCAAGACTAGCAAAGCTTAATGGGAAAGGAAGGGGTAAAGTGGTGAGGTTGCAGCAACGGCTAAGCATAGATGGTGGCTAACATACGCAAATGAGAGCGAGAAGAGAAACAAGCGGAACGGTCGTGAAGCTAGCAATGATCAAGAGGTGATCCTGAACACCTACTTACGTCAATCATAACACAGAAACCGTGTTCACTTCCCGGACTCCGCCGAGAAGAGACCATCACGGCTACACACTCGGTTGATGCGTTTTAATTCGGATCTGGTGTCAAGTTATCTACAACCGGACATTAACAAATTCCCATCTGCCACATAACCGCGGGCACGGCTCTCGAAAGTTTATACCTGCAGGGTGTCCCAACAGCCCATGACAAGCTCTCGCGATCATCGAAGGAATAGACCTTCACCGGAAGACCCGATCGGTCTCGGAATCCGGTACATCAAGACATTTCGACAATGGTAAAACAAGACCAGCAAAGCCGCCCGATCGCCGACAATCCCGATAGGAGCTGCACATATCTCGTTCTCGAGGCAACACCGGATGAGACTAGCTACGAGTAAAACCAGCCCTCAAGTTGCCCGAGGTGGCCCCTGAGGTAGCTCGATTCGGACCAACACTTAGACAAGCACCGCCCGGGGGCTAAAATAAAGATGACCCTCGGGTTGGTGACCCAAGGAAAGGGATAGGTGGTGGTGAGGCAAATGGTAAAACCAAGGTTGGGCCTTCTTTGGACAAGTTTTATTCAAAGCGAACCGTCGGGGGGTCCCATAAATCACCCGACCGCGTAAGGAATGCAAAATCCGGGAACATAACACCGGTATGACGGAAACTAGGGCGGCAAGAGTGGAACAAAACACCGCATAAGGCCGAGCCTTCCACCCTTTACCAAATATATAGATGCATTAATAATATAAGAGATATTGTGATATCCCAACCAAAATCCTGTCCACCATGGAGAAATCTTCAACTTCACCGCAACTAGCAACGCTATAAGAGGGCTGAGCAAAAGCGGTAACATAGCCAATCAATGGTTTGCTAGGAATGGTGTCAAAGGTTAGAGGTTCATGGCAATATGGGATGGCTTGACAAGCAGTAATAGGTAGCGCAGACATAGCGATAGAACGAGGCAACTAGCATAGCAATGATAGTAATGAGATCCGGGGTAGCGGTCATCTTGCCTGAAATCCCGCAAGGAAGAAGAACGAGTCCATGAAGAAGATGAACGGATGAAGCCGAACCAAACGTGAGACGAACGAATCCTCACGAGCAAAGCAAACAGAACTAACAAGAAGAAGCACACAACATAGGTAAACACACCACACATGACCAAGGCATGATGCACAACAAGCATGATGCATGACCAAGCTACATGAAGCTACTCATGGCAAGAGATGATGCAAACAAGAACAACACATCAAGGCAAGTTTAAATGAGGCCGGAAACAACATATAACAATTCCGGTAAGTCCTCATATGCAAATTTCGAAATTGGTCCAGAACTGAATAAACATTAAGTTGAAGTTATTAAAGAGCAAGTTAAGATGCATCATGATGATCTACACGAAATTCTAGTCAAGTTACATATAAAGTTCATTAGATTCGGAGCTACGGCCTAGAAGATATGAGCAAAACAAGTTAAGCATGGCATAGATGCAAAATGCACCCAAACATCAAGCAAACACACCAAAACAAGGATGCAACATGATCATATGAAAATACATGCAAAATCAAGCAAGTTTCATATAGAGCACATTCAAAACGGAGCAACGGTTCAACACCCACACACTATACAAGTCATGACAACAATCTGTCCAAAACAGCAACTAGGCATCTTGCAAGCATCAAAACAACAAGCTACAGCATCCCAACATAATAACAAAAGGCATGGGCATGAAGTACACGTAAAGCATAACAAAAAATGAACACTGAGCTATCTCCAGAAACAACTAGAACATGCTCAAAAACACATGGAGATATTGCAAATAATAACAGTTTGACTTTAGCGAAATAACATCGAGTTGCAATGTTTAGAGCTATCAAACAACATGTTACAGGAACTTATCATGGCAAACAAAGGCATGGCATGAAACTACTAATAGCATATATCAAAAGACCCTTACTGACCATGAGCCAAAAAGGCACGGAAAATATGATGGCACCCATGTAAACATGGCAAGTTATATTACAGATTTAAACATGGCAGATACAACGATAAGTAGGCATGTTCATGAGCTTAAACCACTCACCACAGAGCAATACATGGCATGGCAAGGCAACCAACAGTAGGAAGGCATGTTTATGAAGCTATTCATGGCAAGAGCAAGTTCATAGGATGCATGGATCACTAGGAAAACACATGGGAACAAGTGAACTTAATGTTAACAGGCTGACAAACAACATTTTCAAGCAACTTTGGAGCAAGAAATGAACATGTTCCAGCAGGCTATAGTTGCAACCAAGGGCATTAATGGATAGAGAATGACATGTATATCAAAACATGTTTATAGAGCATCTCCAGATTATGCATACAATGATTAGTGGAAGCATGTTAACATGGCATCAAAATATAACAGAATCTGTCAGGGAAACAGCAACAGCAACTACCCTACTTTACAAGCTTGATACAGTCAGCAAACAACTCACAAAAATACATGGTAAACACCTCTGGAAAGATGGCATGGCAAAGGTCAACATTCATGTAGATCTCATACTCATAGGATGCACACATAAATCATGGCAAAAATGTTAAAACAGCAAGTTATAACAGTTTCAGCAGATTAACAACATGAAGCACTCTTCTAACAGCATTACGGGCATCAAGATGACCTCAAATGAAAATGATGCAATGGAAGGTAATGATGTACTCGTCGAGACGAACAATTTGACATATTATACGCGCAAAACGGAGCTACAGATGCAGAGATGCGATGCGATGAATATGGCATGAAAATTACTGAAATCTGGGACTTAGCAGTTTCGGGGTCGACCTCGGGTTGGCACGGTTTTCGAAGCAGATCGGAGCTCGCCGGAGTTGTGGCCGGGGAAGATGCCGGCGACGTCGGGGGAGGCCGGATCCGTGGCCGGGGAGAGCTCCTCCGGCCGGATCTCGCCGGATCCGTGAAGCGCGGCAGGCTTGGCCGGGCTCCCCGAGCGCGGAAGGAGGGGCGGAGCTGCAATGGGCGAGGTCGCCGGAGACGGCAGCCGGCGAGGCGCTGGGTGCCGGGCCGGCGGCGCTGGGCGCGCTCTCAGCCGGCAACGGGCACCAAGCGGCGCAGGCCGAGGAGGCCTTGGCGAGGCGGCGGAGGACGACGGCGGCGGCGGAGATCTGTGGCGGCGGCGGCGACACGTCAGCGGCGGCTGCAGCGGAGATCTGGCGGCAGAGGGCGAACGGCGGCGGGCGCCGCAGGCGCGGGCGTCCATGGCGGCGGCGCGCAAGAACGGGCGGCGGCGGCTTCGCTGGGCTCATGAGCCGGCGCAAGCGCGTGATGGGAGAGAGGCCGGAGGCCGTGGCGAGAGGGTTGGCTGGCGGCGGCGGGGTTGGCGCGTGGCGGCGCTGATTGGCCGGGTGAGGTGGCGGGGCGGACGTGTCCGCTCCGTCCGGACATGTCCGTGGCGGAGAGAGCGGGCTAGGGTTTGATCTGCGAAAATTCGGGAGGTCTAGTTTTATAGGTAGAGGAGCTAGGAGAGTCCAAATGAGGAGCGGTTTTCGGCCACGCGATCGTGATCGAACGACCGAGAGCATGGAGGGGAGTTTGGTGGGTTTTGGGCCACTTTGGAAGGGGTGTTGGGCTGCAACTCAAAGAGGCTTTACGGTTACCCGGTTAACCGTTGGAGTACCAAACGACCTCCAAATGGCACGAAACTTGACAGACGGTCTACCGGTGCTATACCAAGGCCGCTTGGCAAACCTCGGGCCATTCTGAGAAAATTTAATACCCGCTCTAACAGAGAGAAGAAGGGGCCAAGGGGACATAGGGGCGCCGGATTGCAAAACGGACAACGGGGAAAATGCTCGGATGCATGAGACGAACATGTATGCAAAATGAAATGCACATGATGACATGATATGAAATGCAGATGATGACATGGCAAATGCAACACGCAAGCAAATGACATGGCAACAACGACGAATAACTGGCAGACACCTGGCGCATCGGATCCGGGGTGTTACAACACTCCACCACTATGAGAGGATCTCATCCCGAGATCTAGGATGGCACCGGAGGGAAAACGGAAGAGGAAGAGAAGAGGTAAAACTAAGTTGCTTCTTTGACCAACGAGTGAAACCATGAACCTTGAGAGGTTGAGCAATTTAAAAGAAAGAGTACAACAAAGATGAACGAGATTGCAAACAATCCGTTTGAAAAGAGGAAAAAGGAGTATTACGAGAACTTGAAGGTTGAAAGACATGGAAATAAGAGCTTCATGAACGAAAAGAATATGCCCACATCGGTATAATGAGATAGCCAAGGAACAAGAATGGCTGAATTTGGACAGCTCTCCGGTAGAAAAGAGAAGAAAAACTTGATGAGATGAAAAGATATTAAGAGATGATACAACACTCCGGTTAAATTGATAAGCAAGAAAAGAACACGATCCTCAAAAAAAAGAGGTGATGTGTGAAGAGCACAACATCACAATGCCTCCGTAATGAAAGAATAGAAGTTAGATCGTTGGAATAAAAGAACGGAGAGGAAAAAGCCAACTTCTACCACAAATGAACTTGGAAAGCATCCTTGCAAGAAGGTTAGAACGGAGTTGTTGGAAAACCAACAACGAAAAGAACAAGCTTGTAGTGGGCTTATGGAAACATCTCAAAATTATGAGGTGACAACCGGCCACTAATGGAAACAATTGATTGGTTGAGAACACCAAAGAGATGAAAAACTTCTTTCACCAAGAGGATAGGAGATAACTTGGATCATTGATAAACACCACAAATAGCAATATTCCTTAGGGAAGGCTTTAGGTGAAATCTATACCAAGATACTCCAAAGAAGAGATTGATGGATTTAAAATATCTCATTCTTGACAACATGTGAATCAAGAAACATGAAGGAAATTGTCAAGAGTGACATAACACCATCTCAAAAGATAAGGTAGAAAGAATTGCACTTTGGAATGCAAGATGAAGAATGCTTAAACTCCTCAAAACAAGACATGTGTTGAACACCATGTTTAATTTTTGAGTATAGCTTGGCTGATCTTAACTTCGACAGAAATCATGAAGAACAATTGAAGAATGAAAGGAATCCTTGACGAACCATCATGTAGTGCCTCCATGAAGAACTCCGGTAATAAAAGGATGATAAAAAGAAAGAGAAGTTGAAAACACAAGGTGAAGCCTTGCGATGATTTAGATGGATCTTCGTGATAATTAGAGCTTGGAACTCTGGGAAAAAGAGAAGATGAAACAAATGAAACCGAGAATTTATTCATCATGAATAAACTCCGAAAGAAGGAATTAATCACTTGGATGAAACAATAATAAGAATTACGTTATGCCTATCCTTCACCAATTAAATTGATGACCCACAATGGATTTGGCATGCCACTTATTCTCGTAGAAAGGATTAAGATAGATATGGCGCAAGCTTGAGAAGGTATTGATGGAACCACCGGTGGGATTTGGAAATAACAAATATTGATATGATGAACAAGGAAGAGATCTTGAAAGAACCACCGTAAGAATTGAAAAAGAGAGTAGCAAAGGCACAATTCACGGAAGAATTGGAAAACGAATGAAGCTACTTGAGGGATTTAGATACATGAGAATGAAGAGAACATGAACTGATTAGAGGATAATTGAACGATTCACGGTAAGAATTCAAGAACGAGAGCTGAAAGCTGAGAATGAGTAGTATTCAAATGATGGCCTTGGAGGAAAGAAATGGAAACAACTCATGAAATGCTCCGGATGGGTGAAAAGAATTCTCACAATCGAAAACAATTATGAGAGGATGGCAACAAGCTAGAACCACGCATCTCGAAGAGAATAGAGCAAGATTAAAGAGAAACTCTTCTACGGTCTTCAAATGTTGAGAATGATGACGAGAAACACCACCGAGAATTATTGAGGCACACTGGAAGAATCAAAAGCGAAGAGGTTGAGCCAACTATGAAAAGAATTCCAAACATCTTGGAGAAAAGCATTTGACTGATGATAACTCATTCTTACGTCAAACTTGGAGAAGAATTTAGGATAGCTCTGGGAAAATAGAAGAGTCAGGTAAGATCCTGGAAAAAGACCTGTGGGTTAGGGCCCACTCAAAAGAACACCGTTGAAAAGATTTAAAAGAGATGTTGCACCGGTTGAATTAAATGGCTTGAATGGGATACAATCTCCAAATGGCTTGAACGGATTAAGAATGGAAACACAAATCTTCCAAGATATCTTCAGCACTCCAGAACAAATGAATAGGAAGAGGTGAATGATTGAGAGGTGCATCGGTATGAGAAAGCATTAGAAACGAGGAAAGGAATATGATGAATATCGAAAGCTTGAATAGGATCCACCGGAGAAGAGACAACAATAAGGATGATGAACTTGAAACTGTTGAGCATCTTCATGGGAAATCACCGGATAAGAACATTGATTGAAAAGAATGAAGAGACTTCACATGAATAAATGGATACTTGATTAAGAAATCTGTGTCCTTGAAGAAAAAGGGTGGGAGGGTGGGAAAACAAAGGCAATTTGGGGAAGATGGAACAAACACCGTTGAGAAGAAATGATAATTGGTCTTGCTGATGGGGAGAATGATGGGATCATCTCGAAGAGAAACGCACCGGTTGGAAAAGGATTAACATGACAACCTCAATGATCAAAAAGGATTAGTATTCACATAGCAATATGAGAACACCGTTTAGGAAAGGTATGGATTCAACATTTGACTTCGAAGCAACTCGAATACCACAAATAAAACAAAACAAAGGATTTGGCTTGCAGAATAAGCCGGAACAAACATATGATAGAGATTTCGTCCGAAGTTTTCGTGGTGGGGCCTACACGGGCTCAATCGTACAGCACCATCATGTACAAGGCAGTGCACATGACATACGAAGCGTCCCCGAGTCGGCATAGCCAAGGACTCTTTAAGACACAACGAGACCACTGTAAAACCAACCGTGAATAGGCGGACCACTAGGCGTCGAACCCCAATTTCATATCATACATCCGTCGGAAAGATATCCTAAGAGCTACTTGAATTCCCACCTAAGAAACTCCCGAAACTTTCTGGTTATGCAATCTGGTGTTGGGGATACAGGGGAGCAATATATCTCACCCAAACTAACAATACCTACATCCAAGCTGTATCAATCCGTCAACACATAACCAAGAAACCTTCGGAAATCGTCTACCTCAACCTTCGAAAAGCATCCGTTATACAAGTCATGGCAATACTCCCGTACTCACCTCGATCTTTGGGTTAGCGGGTTATCTCACCAACAACTGCATAAAAGAGATTTTCGATGTCGGCGTACTAAACTCAGGTATTCCAGAACTGCAACGATAAAATTATGACGACAACACCTCGGAGATCAACTCCCCGGGACACTGCCACAACCCCTAAAGGTCAGGAGGCACCAAGAACAATGTTCTCGTCATAAGAATATCGAACGATTCCAAGATACCAGCGTGATCCTAAAAAAATTTAGTGAAATTTGAGAAGAGAAGAGTCAAAACTCTCGTCGGGATGCCTTACCGAGCGACGAAGGGGTGAGGAGTAAAAAAATTCCAAACTCTCCGATATATATAATCCTAAATGACTCAAAACATTTTTTCTAGACACAACTCGCCGCTAAAATGATCAAGCGGTGGGGCTCCTAAGGTCGGGGAAGGCTCTGATTACCAACTTGTAACACCCTCGATGCGGCTATATCTCCCACGTGTCGAAGCACGACTTAGAGGCATAACCGCATTGAAAGCAATGTCGCAAGTGAGGTAATCTTCACACAACCCATGTAATACATAAGGGAAAGAGATACATAGTTGGCTTACAATCGCCACTTCACACAATTACATGAATAAAGCATTACATCATCCAGGTACAATCAAGGTCCGACTACGGAACAAAAATAAAAGAAGCACCCCAAATGCGACAAAGGTCCCCGATCGACCCCAACTGGGCTCCACTACTGATCAACTAGAACGAAACAACACAAAGGGCAAGATCTTCATCAAGCTCCTCCTTGAGCTTGATTGCGCCACCGCTTTCGGTAACATAGGCACCGCAAACTGGTTTTGAAGTATCCGTGAGCCACGAGGACTCAACAATCCCATTACCATGGGTATCAAGACTAGCAAAGTTTAATGGGAAAGGAAGGGGTAAAGTGGTGAGGTTGCAGCGGCGGCTAAGCATAGATGGTGGCTAACATACGCAAATGAGAGCGAGAAGAGAAACAAGCGGAGCGGTCGTGAAGCTAGCAATGATCAAGAGGTGATCCTGAACACCTACTTACGTCAATCATAACACGAAACCGTGTTCACTTCCGGACTCCGCGAGAAGAGACCATCACGGCTACACACTCGGTTGATGCGTTTTAATTCGGATCTGGTGTCAAGTTATCTACAACCGACATTAACAAATTCCCATCGCCACATAACTGCGGGCACGGCTCTCGAAAGTTTATACCTGCAGGGTGTCCCAACAGCCCATGACAAGCTCTCGCGATCATCGAAGGAATAGACCTTCACCCAGAAGACCCAATCGGTGTCGGAATCCGGTACATCAAGACATTTCGACAATGGTAAAACAAGACCAGCAAAGCCGCCCGATCGCCGACAATCCCGATAGGAGCTGCACATATCTCGTTCTCGAGGCAACACCGATGAGACTAGCTACGAGTAAAACCAGCCCTCAAGTTGCCCCGAGGTGGCCCCGCGTGTTTCGATTAGGACCAACACTTAGACAAGCACCGCCCGGGGGCTAAAATAAAGATGACCCTCGGGTTGACCGACCCAAGGAAAGGGATAGGTGGTGGTGAGGCAAATGGTAAAACCAAGGTTGGGCCTTCTTTGGACAAGTTTTATTCAAAGCGAACTGTCGGGGGTCCCATAAATCACCCGACCAGCGTAAGGAACGCAAAAATCCGGGAACATAACACCGGTATGACGGAAACTAGGGCGGCAAGAGTGGAACAAAACACACGGCATAAGGCCGAGCCTTCCACCCTTTACCAAATATATAGATGCATTAATAATATAAGAGATATTGTGATATCCCAACCAAAATCCTGTCCACCATGGAGAAATCTTCAACTTCACCTGCAACTAGCAACGCTATAAGAGGGGCTGAGCAAAAGCGGTAACATAGCCAATCAATGGTTTGCTAGGAATGGTGTCAAAGGTTAGAGGTTCATGACAATATGGGATGGCTTGACAAACAGGTAATAGGTAGCGCAGCATAGCGATAGAACGAGGCAACTAGCATAGCAATGATAGTAATGAGATCCAGGGTAGTGGTCATCTTGCCTGAAATCCCGCAAGGAAGAAGAACGAGTCCATGAAGAAGATGAACGGATGAAGCCGAACCAAACGTAGACGAACGAATCCTCACGAATGCAACGAAACAGGAACTAACAAGAAGAAGCACACAACATAGGTAAACACACCACACATGACCAAGGCATGATGCACAACAAGCATGATGCATGACCAAGCTACATGAAGCTACTCATGGCAAGAGATGATGCAAACAAGAACAACACATCAAGGCAAGTTTAAATGAGGCCGGAAACAACATATAACAATTCCGGTAAGTCCTCATATGCAAATTTCGAAATTGGTCCAGAACTGAATAAACATTAAGTTGAAGTTGTTAAACAGCAAGTTAAGATGCATCATGATGATCTACAGGAAATTCTAGTCAAGTTACATATAAAGTTCATTAGATTTGGAGCTACGGCCTAGAAGATATGAGCAAAACAAGTTAAGCATGGCATTGATGCAAAATGCACCCAAGCATCAAGCAAACACACCAAAACAAGGATGCAACATGATCATATGAAACTACATGCAAAATCAAGCAAGTTTCATATAGAGCACATTCAAAACGGAGCAACGGTTCAACACCCACACACTATACAAGTCATGGCAACAATCTGTCCAAAACAGCAACTAGGCATCTTGCAAGCATCAAAACAACAAGCTATAGCATCCCAACATAATAACAAAAGGCATGGGCATGAAGTACATGTAAAGCATAACAAAACATGAACACTGAGCTATCTCCAGAAACAACTACAACATGCTCAAAAACACATGGAGATGTTGCAAATAATAACGATTTAGACTTTAGCGAAAATAACATCGAGTTGCAATGTTTAGAGCTATCAAACAACATGTTACAGGAACTTATCATGGCAAACAAAGGCATGGCATGAAACTACTAATAGCATATATCAAAAGACCCTTACTGACCATGAGCCAAAAAGGCACGGAAAATATGATGGCACCCATGTAAACATGGCAAGTTATATTACAGATTTAAACATGGCAGATATAACGATAAGTAGGCATGTTCATGAGCTTAAACCACTCACCACAGAGCAATACATGGCATGGCAAGGCAACCAACAGTAGGAAGGCATGTTTATGAAGCTAGTCATGGCGAGAGCAAGTTCATAGGATGCATGGATCACTAGGAAAACACATGGGAACAAGTGAACTTAATGTTAACAGGCTGACAAACAACATTTTCAAGCAACTTTGGAGCAAGAAATGAACATGTTCCAGCAGGCTATAATTGCAACCAAGGGCATGAATGGATAGAGCATGCCATGTATATCAAAACATGTTTATAGAGCCTCTCCAAATTATGCATACAATGATTAGTGGAAGCATGTTAACATGGCATCAAAATATAACAGAATCTGTCAGGGAAACAGCAACAGCAACTACCCTACTTTTCAAGCTTGATACAGTCAGCACACAACTCACAAAAATACATGGTCAACACCTCTGGAAAGATGGCATGGCAAAGTTTAACATTCATGTAGATCTCATACTCATAGGATGCACCCATAAATCATGGCAAAAATGTTAAAACAGCAAGTTATAACAGTTTCAGCAGATTAACAACATGAAGCACTCTTCTAACAGCATTACGGGCATCAAGATGACCTCAAATGAAAATGATGCAATGGAATGAAATGATGTACTCGTCGAGGCGAACAATTTGACATATTATAAACGCAAAACGGAGCTACGGATACGGAGATGCGATGCGATGAATATGGCATGAAAATTACTGAAATCTGATGGCGGCTTGGTCGACCTCGGGTTGGCACGGTTTTCGGAGCAGATCGGAGCTCGCCGGAGTTGTGGCCGGGAAGATGCCGGCGAGGTCGGGAGGCGGATCCGTGGCGGGAGAGCTCCTCCGGCGGATCTCGCCGGATCCGCTGGCGGAGAGGCGGGAGGCGGGCCGGGCTCCGGCGCGGAAAGGAGGGCGGCCCAGCGGCGAGGTCGCCGGAGATGGCAGCCGGCGAGGCGCTGGTGCCGCGGCCGGCGCGCTGGGCGCGCCTCAGGGCGGCGGCCCCCGGCGTAGGCCGAGGAGGCCTTGGCGAGGCGCGAGACGACGGCGGCGGCGGAGATCTGGCGGCGACGGCGACACAGACGTCAGGCGGCTTCTGGCGAGATCTGGCGGCGGAGGGCGAACGGCGGCGGGCGCCAGCGCGCTGCGCGCGGGCGTCCATGGCGGCGGCGGCGGCGCAACGGGCCGGCGGCCCCGCCTTGGCTCATGAGCCCCAGGCGACGCTGTGATGGGAGAGAGAGGCCGGAGGCCAGGTGGCGAGACGGGGTTGGCTGCGGCGGCGGGGTTGGCGACGTGGGGGGCGCTGATTGGCCGGGGTGAGGTGGCCGGCGGACGTGTCCGGCTCCGTCCGGACATGTCCGGCGGTGGAGAGGAGCGGGGCTAGGGTTTGATCTGCGCGAAAATTCGGGGGGAGGTCTAGTTTTATAGGTAGAGGGAGCTAGGAGAGTCCAAATGAGGAGCGGTTTTCGGCCACGCGATCGTGATCGAACGACCGAGAGCATGGAGGGGAGTTTGGTGGGTTTTGGGCCACTTTGGAAGGGGTGTTGGGCTGCAACTCAAAGAGGCTTTACGGTTACCCGGTTAACCGTTGGAGTACCAAACGACCTCCAAATGGCACGAAACTTGACAGACGGTCTACCGGTGCTATACCAAGGCCGCTTGGCAAACCTCGGGCCATTCTGAGAAAATTTAATACCCGCTCACAACAGGAGAGAAGAAGGGGACGCCGGGGGACATAGGGGCGCCGGATTGCAAAACGGACAACAGGGAAAATGCTCGGATGCATGAGACGAACATGTATGCAAAATGAAATGCACATGATGACATGATATGAAATGCAGATGATGACATGGCAAATGCAACACGCAAGCAAATGACATGGCAACAACGACGAATAACTGGCAGACACCTGGCGCATCGGATCCGGGGTGTTACAATATAAACCGGAGGGCTTTAGTCCGTAGGACAACATACATTACAACAATCATACCATAGGCTAGCTTTAGGGTTTAGCCTCCTTGATCTCGTGGTAGATCCACTCTTGTACTACCCATATCATCAATATTAATCAAGCATGACATAGGGTTTTACCTCCATCGAGAGGGCCCGAACCTGGGTAAAACATTGTGTCCCTCGTCTCCTGTTACCATCCGCCTAGACGCACAGTTCGGGACCCCCTACCCGAGATCCGCCGGTTTTGACACCGACAACCATCATAGTGATCATGCATGTATGCTAGTGATTTGCAAATTCCATATGAATTCAATATATTCATAACTCAATTCTACATGCAAGTAGATAAATAGGCATTCAACATATCATGTGTTCAAGATGCTTGCCTTGAGAATGCAGAGGTGTTGGGTGCATTCCAAATGTTTGAAAAACTTATCTTCCCTCTATTTCCTATTTTCAAAATATTACAGTTACCACATAATTCCAAAATAGTACCAAAAGGTTGTTTGGAAATTTTTGAAATAAATACTAAAATAAACTGGATGAAATTTGAGAAATAATAGAAAAAGAATAAAGTCATTCAGAGTTCATATGATTTTTCCTATGGATTTACTAAGCTGGACTAATCAAGGAAATGGACTATTTAGTAGATCCAGCAAAAACCAGGCCTATGAAAAATGTTCACCCTATCTAGATAAATAGAGCATGAATTTAGAAGTATGAAGAAATTTGAATCATCAAATTTGGTTGTGGAATGAATTTTGTGGAATTATTTTAAATCTGTCTAAAAAGAAAAAAGGAAATTGATATTACTATGATGGGCTGAGCAGAAACGCGCCCTGGGCGGGACTTAGTCTTCTAGCGCTACTGGGCCAAGCCCAATCGATTGGCTGTGCGGGAGGGTTGCGACGTCAAAGGCGTATTCCGCAGAGTACGTCTTTCCCAAGGGAAAACAACTTCCACGGTACCCGTCTCCACTTATCCATGCAGAGGGGGTTATGTGTCACTGACCGTGGGCCCGCCTGATCGAACAGAGGCGGCGCTCTGGCGATGCTTGCTGGTGAACGGTGGCACCCCATGGTGAGCTGAGCACATGGTGTGTTCAGGGGGTCAAGGTGAACCCGTGGGTACCCTCCTTGGTCACCAGAGTGGATGGAGTCGCCGGCGGCAAACTTCTCGGTGGATGGCGGCGCCGGGTGAGATGGGGCTTTCGCCTACAGCAGCTCCTAAGCAAAATTGAGTGCGCGCATGGATCTGTGGGTGCTCTAGGGTGCTTTTGGTGAAGGGAGTGGAGAGGGAGAGGCCCTAATGGCGTCAAAACCAACACGACAGTGGCGGCGTCCGTGGGTGCCGGGGAAAAGGAAGATCTTCCCCGGTCCTTTGGCTGCTCTGGTGGCTTACAGAGAGGAAAGGGAGAGTGGTGAGGATCGTAGAGAGCTCGGGGTGAGCTTTTACAGCACGAGGGGTCGGCTCCGCGGTGCCCAGAGGATAAGCACGGTGGCAGCGACCATTACGGTGGCAGGTGAGACCGTTGAGGTCGGCAGGGTGGTCGGTGAGGACGGTGACCACCCACAGACTCCTGGGAAGAGCTGGGCTGCTCGGGACGCGCCACACGGGTTGGGCAGAGACGTGGCCGTGCGGGACTCGTCGGGCGGCGATCATGGTTATCGTGGATGGCGGTGGATGGTGCTAGGGGCCAAGCGAGGGTGTCAGCGAGGCTCCAGCTGGTCGGGCTGATCTAGGGGAGGATCAGATTAAGAGGGGAGGCAGCAAAATGGTGGCAGCAGCTCGGTGCCGACGCGTGCAAAACGCCCGCTCTGGACACGCTCTGGACGTGCACGTAGCATGCTCGAAAAAATGTCTCGGTGGTCTATAGTGCTCTAATGGAGTTGATTTTTGAGAAGATGATGATTCCCAGTGTGTCAAGAGTGATGGACATGTTAGTTTGGCCAAATGACTAAGTCTCCAGTGCAATATAGGAAGTGGCAATATTACTTGCATGCACACAAAGTGTTTGACAAAATGCTAGGGCTAGCTAGGAGATTCTGTTGATGATGAAATTTGGAAGAATGGGGTCTCTTTAGATGATAGAGATGGTCGTGGAGTTAGTTTGGCAAGATGAGAAATTTGCTAGTGCAAGTTTTCACCAGAATCCAGTTCTGGACAGAAACTTCAGTGGCATGTTTGGTGGACTTAAAAGATGCAAAGAGAGCTGATCTCCTGGGGTTAAGGTTTTGGTTGGAAGGACTACAAGATGGCAAATTTTTCGAATTAATGGAGCTAGGAAAAAGAGGGTTGCCGTTGTAACTCAAAAATGGGACAAAATTGAAAAGAGGATGTTTCACTCAAAATTTTCAAAAGACATAGTTAGGTTTTTGCTCAAAAGTGATTTATAGGCATCACCTGACCTCTCATAATTTTTGTGGGATTTTCAAACAATTATTTTAAACATTTGTAGTGAAAGAGAAGCATTTTAAGTATTGAAAATGCTTTCAAAAGTAGTACTTTGTGGAAAAAAATTATTATGAAAATGTTTCCTACTGTTGTTTATGATATAAATTAAATGACTCAAGACAGAACCAAAGATCACAACATTTTACAAAGCTAAACTTCTATGGAGGGGAGAATTTTGGAAGCTGAAAACAGAAAAGGCTATGAAATTAATGAATAGCTCAAATTTTATTTTTGGCCAAATTTTACTTAATAAAATTACAGTTGAATTTTTGGGGTGTTACAATAATCAACTAGCGAGCAATAATCATATATTTCAAATGCCAACACTTTGTCAAAACAATCATGATATAATATGACAACAGTGGTATCTCGCTAGCCCTTTCTGAGACCGCAAAACATAAATGCAGAGCACCTCCAAAGTTCAAGCAGTGACTAAACATTGTAATTCATGATAGAAAAGATCCAGTCACGATGCATTCAACATTAACTATACACAATATGCATGAGGATGACAATAGTGCTCTCAGGTCTGGTGCTTGTCTGAGAAGGTGATGATTCAACATAAAAGTAAATAGATAGTCCCTTTGTAGAGGGGATCAATGATTTGCAGAGGTGCTAGAGCTCAAAGCTTAAATCAGAGATAAATATAATTTTGAGAGGTGCACCCTTCCTGTCAACATTATGACCAAGAGTTATCAATATCTTCCATGCTAAAAACATTAGCGGCGGTTCCCAAGCGGTAAAAGTAAAGATTTACTCCCCCTCCACCAACAAACACAAGCCATGGTTAGTTGAATCCACGAGTGCTGTCCATACCAACAATAGTCCTGAGGGAGTTTTGTTTAATTATTTGCAAGTTTTGATTTCAGGACTGGGCATCCCTATTACCGGCCCCTCTTGTGCAAGGACGACTGAATAAACACTCATCATGAGAATAACCCGCTTAGCATGGAAGATACTGACTGCCCCCTGTCGCTCCATGAGCGGTCCAAGCACACAAAATAGATGTCCATTTGAAATTTTAGAGGTGGCACATGCAAATTTACTTGGAACGGCGGGGTAATACCGCATATAGGTAGATATAGTGGACTCAACTGGAATAACTTCGATTTAAGGATTTTGATGCACAAGCATTATTCCTTCTTAGTAAAGGCGAAGGCTAGCAAATAGGTTGAGAAGCGACTAGCTAGAGAGCGAAAACTGTCATGAACATGCTTTAGAAATAATAAACATTGAATACTAGCATTAGTAGGATATAAACACCATGAACGTAAATATCGTGGAGGCTATGTTGGTTTGATTCAACTACATGTGTGAAGATGTGCCAAGTCAAGCCACTTGAAACATTCAGAGGAGGATACCATATCATCATACTACATCACAATCATTTTAATGCATGTTGTCATCCAAGATGAATCATTATCCACTCCTAGCTACTTAAGCATGGCATGAACAACTATAATCTCCAATTGTCATTGCAAACATGTTTAATCATAATATGCTGAACCATGGATACCGAGTTAAACATATTTACAGAAACAAAAACAAGTTGAGTTCATATGCATGTTCCTCTGCCACAGTCACTTCATCAAATATTGTCATTATTGCCTTTCACTTGCATGACCGAACGATATGAAAATAATAATAGTGCAAGAGTGTCGTGGACTAAGATGGAATCCGTAATATTTTATTCAGAGGAGAAGACGAAATAATGTGGGCTCTTTATTAGATCAACAATAATGCATATGAGAGCCACTCAACATTTTCATCATGGTCTTCTCCTTGGTACGACTCAACAAAAGAGAAGGAAAGAAAGAGAAACAATCGATTTTTTTGGAGTTTTGGTGTTTTCCTTGAAGAAAGCAACTTAAAGAAGGAAAACCGAAAATGATAAAACTATTTACATGGGAAAACTCCTAACAAGCAAAAGAACAAATGAGAAATCTTTTTGCGATTTCTTTCAATACTACATTACATTAAACTAGAAAGAAAAACCGAAAAGAAGTAAGAAATATTTTTGGATTTTCTTAAAGTTTTTCAAACACACAAGAAGAAAGAAAGAAAATAAATCTAGCATGGATAATACAGTGAAAAGGTATGAATACCAACAACTGGAATGAAATGTGTGAACATGAATATAATGTCGGTGGAAATACATACTCCCCAAGCTTAGGCTTTTGGACTAGCTTGGTAATCACCACCCGTAGTAGCCATCCGGTCCCATGTAAAAGTGTTGTGGCGGCGGCACCTGAGTGTCCCACTCCTGGGGCTCCTCCTCTGCCGCTGCTTGGTTGTTCCGGTAGGCAATAATGTCCTCGGGCATGACCTTGTATCTGTTACTGGCAATAGAATCAAACAAAGCAGGTGCAGGCAATGGGATAATATCACGGGTATCCTCACTGAATACCAAATTATAATGAATGTTGTTAAAATAAATAGCGCATCAATAAAATGGTGAGCCACCATCGCCTGGTGATCTAGATAAACTCGGGGAAAACGATAGTCATGTTGGCATATCTGAACATTAAAGTGGCGCGCTAAGAGAGCGGCATAAATACCACCATGAATTTTGCCCTTAGTTCTGTTGATATGCAGACAACATGCAATAATAGCCCCTAGGCTAAAGGTCTGATTATTGTGTAGTGCACGGCTTAAAATGGCGAGGTTGGGAGCACTAAGTGCACTGGCATTCTCCTTAGCAGTTAAACACTTCGCGTTGAATAAAGCAAAGTAATGCATAGAAGGAAACTGCGAACTAGTGGTGGTGGCTTTCTACACGCCTCTTTCATCACCCACTGTCAAGGTGAGGAGAAAGTCCTCAAACTCTGTCGGTCTAGGCTCTCCTAATTCCCCATCAGAGAGAATCAAACATATGTCACAAAAGTCCGTGAGCGGTATCTGACAGTTTCAGAGTATAAATTAAACCGCACCTCAAGAGGATTGTTCCTATTTAAGAAATAGAAATTTTGCACAAAGGAGTTCGGAGGATGTGGTGTTGGTCACACTCATCTGCGAGGAAGTCGGTTAAACCAGCATTTGCAATGAATTGAGCAAATTCTTGATCGAACCCAGCCTCGTCCATGAAGGCATTATGTGGCCATTCGCACAGCCGCACCTCTACCGTTCTTGGAGAGCTGAGGTCATTGTCCAATGATTCCCCAATGAATCCCTTGGCATTCTTTTGGAGGAAAACTTCGGGAAGATACTCATCTTTTCCTATGAATAAAATTCTGAAAATTTTGGGCCACAAATTTTTTGTCAACATAACTTCACAAGATTGATAGCAACTACTCATCAGGATGCCTAGAGGCCATATTAAGCATCCAAACTACTTAGAACTCTAAGAATTCAACAGCCCAGTTACAGCAGCACCAAGAGTAGCTAATTACTCAACATATAAACCACTAGAGCAAAAACTAATTGGAGCAATTGAGGAGTCACATACCAAGTAGCAATCCCCCAAAATAGTTTTACAAACGGAGCTTCTAGCAAAGAGATCGAAATCTACAGTTTGAGAGCAAGAACACGAGAGAGAGAGAGAGAGAGAGAGCAAGAGTGATTTTTTTCTGGAGGTAGGAGATGACAAGGGCTAAAGGGATAAGTGAGAGGGGCCACGTGGGCCCCACCACCCACCAGGGCGCGCCTAGGGTGGCTGGCGCCCTGGTATCGTGTGGGCACCAGGGGCACCCCCTCGTAATGTTATTTGTACAAAAAATTCTTAAATATTCAAAAACAATCATGTTAAAAGTTTATGTCATTCTGAGCACTTTTATTCTTGACCACTTTTTTATTGCACGGGAAATTCAAAAAATAGGGTAAACGTGGCATTTTTATTTTATTTAACTAAGAATAACAGAAAACAAAAGGTAGGGATAGAAGGTTGTGCTTACTAAATTCATCGACCACATGTCTCTCAAAAGCAATCCATTAATAAGGTTGATCAAGTCTTATTAAAAATCACTTTCGATAAACATAAACCTGAAGAACTTCTGTAAAACACTAAGTTACCTCAACGGGGTTATGCATATCCCCAACAATAAGTATGTCGTATTTCTTTTTGGCAGTAGGTAAAGGGAGTTGAAATCTTCCAATAGCAATTGTCGGAGATTTTTTAATAACATTAATACCATTCACTTGGAATTGTTTCTTCAGAAAGTGCACCGTATGCTCATTACCATTGATATGAAAAGTGACTTTGCTTTTATTGCAATCACTAACAGCCCCTGCAGTATTCAAAAAGGGTCTACCAAGGATAATCGACATGTTGTCGTCCTCGGGCATCTCAAGTATAACAAAGTCTGTTAAGATAGTGACATTTGCAACAACAACGAGCACATCCTCACAAATACAGATAGGTATGGGAGTTGATTTGTTAGACATTTGCAATGATATCTTAGTAGGTGTGAGTTTATTCAAATCAAGTCTTTTATATAAGAGAAAGGCATAACACTAACACCAGCTCCTAAATCAAATGAAGCAGTTTTGACATAATTTCTTTTAATAGAACATGGTATAGTTGGTATTCCTGGATCTCCAAGTTTTTTAGGTACTCCATACTTAAAGGAATAACTAGCAAGCATGGTGGAGATTTCTGCTTCAGGTATTTTTCTTTTATTGGTGGCAATTTCTTTCATATATTTTGCATAAGGGGCCATCTTTAAAATATCAGTCAAACGAGTGCGTAAAAAGACGGGCCGAAGCATTTCAGCAAAGCGTTCAAATTCTTCATCATCTTTTTCTTAGATGGTTTAGGTGTAAAGGGCATGGGTTTATAAACCCATGGATCTCTTTCTTTGCCATGTTTACTAGCCACAAAGTCGTTTTTATCATATCATTTATTTTTAGCTAGTAGGTTATCAAGATCAATAGCAAGTTCAGTCTCAACATCATTATGTGGTTCTTTATCATTGTCTGGTTGAGTATCTTCATGAACGTCTTTATCAATTTCATCATTACTAGGTGAATGTTCATTACCAGATTGAGTTTAAGCATCTGAGATAGAGACATCATTATTATCTCTAGGAGGTTTCTCTATTTCAGGTTCATTAGAGGTATGCAATGTCCTATCATTTTTCTTTTTCTTATTTTTAGAAGGACTAGGTGCATCAATGTTAATTCTTTGATAATCTCGTTCAATTATTTTAGGGTGTCCCTCAGGATAAAGTGGTTCCTGAGTCGTTCTTCCTCCTCTAGTCATTAGTCTAACAGCATGATCGTTCATATTATTGTTCATTTCACTAAGCAATTCTCTTTGAGATTTAGCAACTTGTTCTAACTGAGTTTGAACCATAGAGCCATGTTTTCCTACACCTCTAACATCACTAGTGATTCTAAAGAACTAGTCACTTAAGCGGGCAATCATATCAGAATTATGTTTCAATTGTTTCATAACATTTGCATTGAAGTGGTCTTGTTTCATAACATAATTATCAAATTCGTACAAGCATTGGCTAGGATGTTTATTATGAGGGATGTCACCTTCATGAAACTTTAATAAAGAATTTACCTCTACCACCTGTGGTGGTGGTGTGTCAAGTCCATGTATTTCTTCAATAGGTGGTAGATTTTTAACATCCTCAGCTTTAATACCTTTTCCCTTCATACATTTCTTTGCCTCTTGCATATCTCCAGGACCGAGAAATAAGATACCCCTCTTCTTCAGTGTGGGTTTAGGCGGTGGTTCAGGAAGAGTCCAATCATCACAATTCTTCAATATTTTATTCAATAGTTCCTGAGCTTGTTCAACAATTCGTTCCCTGAAACACAACCAGCACAACTATCTAGGAAAACCCTAGAAGCATCGGTTAGTCAATTAGAGAAGATATTGAGTATTTCATTTTTCTTAAGAGGATGATTAGGAAAAGCATTAAGTAATTGGAGAAGCTTGTGGGAGACTCTCTTCTTCATTTTGCACAAACTTAAATATTTCCTGTAAGGCAGCTTGTTTCTTATGAGCAGGAAAATATTTTTCATAGAAGTAATAAATCATATCCCGGGGGCTACGCACACAACTAGGAGCAAGAGTATTGTACCATATCTTAGCATCACCCTTTAACGAGAATGGAAATAACTTGAGAATATAGTAGTAGTGAATTTTCTCATCATGAGCAAATAAGGTGGCTATATCATTTAGTTTAGTAAGATGTGCCACTACAGTTTCGGTTACATAGCCATGGAAAGGATCATATTCAACCAAAGTAATTAACTCTAGGTCAACAGAGAATTCATAATCCTTATCGGTAACACAGATAGGTGAAGTAGCAAACTTAGGATCACATTTCATTCTAGCATTCAAGGATTTTTCTTTCAACTTGCATAACAATATCTTAAATTCATCTCTATACTTACAAGCAAGAAAGTCTCTAGCTACTCTTCATCCATAAAATAACCCTCAGTTATATTAGGCAATTCAAATCTAGGAGAGCTAGATCTAATAGGTGTTTCATTATTATCAATTTCAAAGACTTCATCAGTTTCAGCATTCTCAATGTCTTTAGCTGTAGCAAGTTGTTCATCAAGAAATACACCTAGTGGCACATTATCATCAAGCAAGGTACTAGAATCATCCATAGCAGAAGTAGCATCATCAATAACTTGTGACATATCAGGATTAATATCATATGGTGGTGTTGCAAATTTACTCAAAACAAAAGGTGAATCAAGTGCAGAGTGTGAAGGCAATTCCCTTATCTCCCCTCGTCCTAGAGGGAACGATCTTGGTTTTGGTATCTTTCAGATTCTTCATAGTGATCGATAAATATAAATCCCAAGTGACTCAACAAATATAGCTATGCTCCCTGGCAACACCGCAAGAAAAAGGTCTTGATAACTCACAAGTATAGGGGATCACAACAGTTTTTGAGGGTAGAGTATTCAACCCAAATTAATTTATTCGACACAAGGGGAGCCAAAGAATATTTCTAAGTATTAGCATTTGAGTTGTCAATTCAACCACACCTAGAGATTAAATATCTGCAGCACATTCAGATTTATCCCACACAACCAGGGAGAGGGTTTCAGGGCCATTCATGGTCATCGGACTGGTTGGCTTATGTTCATTGTAGTGCCACTGGATTACCGTAATACTCAGTGCTTGGTGGATGTGGTTGGAACTTTTGGTCAGTTTCATTATTGGTATCAAACGGATCGTCGTCTTGTTCGTTCTCTTGTTATAGTCTCTTACCCGAATAATGCTCTGGTTTCGCGCTCTGTTGTTTTCCGCGACTTTGCAAACTAGGGTGGAGCTGTTGTCTCGTGGACTGTTGGTTGCTTTATTCTTACTGGAGAATTTACTGACGCCATGATACCTGCGGATGAAGACCCGATGCCATTAGATGGCAATCCACACCCTTTGCCTGGAGTAAACCCTCCGCAACCCTTTTGGGCTATGCCACCATATCCAGCACTCGGGTGGAATGCGGTGCCACCTTATCATAATCCAGTTACCAATGGCCACAATGCTGGTGGCCGGGGAGAAAACATGAACCACGAGGCCGAATGGGGCCCTTGGGATGAATAGGTTTAGCAGGCACCACAACAACAGGAAAATGCATCTGAACAGCACCAGGAACAAGCCCAAGAGTAGAACTCCATGGTCTGTAGCGACCACGATCCCAATGGACCGAAGTCTCTGTGCTTAAATGTCATCCCTGGATCGGTATGCTAACACACACAGTACTCGAGGAATTATAACAGAGTTCAATCACACACTTATGACATCGAGGTCCTCATAAAGAGTATTTATTACACAAATAATATGGCTAAATGTCATCTAAATAAAGCAACTGCGGGACCTTCAAAGATAAATGAGTCCATCAACTCCAACGGCATAGATGAGTGCATGACGACCTATCGCACCTTATTCTTCGTCGGTAAAGTCTGCAACATGAGATGTTGCAGCCGTGTAGGTCAGCACATGGAATATGCTGGCAGAGTTACACTGTAGAGCAAATGAATGCAAGAAGCTATATCTACATGCATATTTGGCTGGTGGAGGCTCTAAGTTTAATGTTTTGCATAAAGCTAATTTTTTTCCTACACCAAAGGAATAGATTTTATTTACTACAAAGTTTATACCAATGATTGAGAAGGTTCCTCCAACTCAAATCCCAACATTAACCAAGTATCATCATTAAACCCAATACACTAATTAAAGGGTGATGAGATCAACATAAATATCCACTTCTAGATTCTCAAATTGTCCATGACCAGGGACACGGCTAACCATGATTAGTTTATACACTCTGCAGAGGTTGCGCACTTTTCCCCACAAGACTCGACCGCATCCATGATTGGAAGATCGAGACAAAGTCTTTCTAAAGCATTAACTCTCTACTTTGGGTAGACCGGTAAACCTACTTTCCCCTACACCACCTCTTCGAGAGCTCACACAACTTACTCAACTATGCTAGAGCCCATAATGGCTTGTGGCTGCACATGGAAGTTTCTAAACATGTAATATCATATGATCCCTTTGAGCCTGGGTGGTGAACCGAGGGAAAATCACACGGGTACTCCAGGATTCCCGTGGGCAAGCACTGGTTTCTCCAGATTCCCCAACCAATCCACCCAGATGTCTTTTAAAGTTGCCACCTTAATGTTGTCCAAAATTATTATCTCTCACAACTTCCATGAATATCACGATCCAATCCCCGTCTATGAGCATGGCTAAGCAATATGAGCATAACGTATATTCCCGGGGTGATCCAAGTTCCTACCTCAAGTACTACAACCAAACCACATGTTCCCACCTACTCATGCAAATCTTTGAGGGGAAAAACTAATGCATAGTAAAAATTGGGTATTGAAGAGTATGATCAAAGTGTAACTTGCCTTGCTGACGATTGGAAAACTCCAGGGATGAGTAGTAACAAGCTTCGCACTCCGGAAAAATCTAGCGTAGACAAACAATAGCATACATGAGCACTCAAGCAAACGATGCAAAGAGAAAACGAAGAAAAGATCCAAAGAACTCGAAAACAAGCAAATAACTAAAACAGAAAACAAATTTTAACAGCATTATATTTACGTAGATTGGATCTTAATAGAAGGTTCATCTGATTAGCTACGATTTGCAAAAAGAATCAGTTCAAACGGGGCTACGAAACTCAAGATACGAACAAAACAAGATCAAATTCAAATCTGAACTAAACTGGAATTTTAAATTGTAACAAACATGCTCAAGTTGGTTTACTGGATAGATGAGATCACTCTGAAGATTCTGGCGTTGGTTTCGTCGAATTTGGACAAACGAGCAAAAAGTTACGAGGGTTTAAAAATCAGGGCTAATCCGCGAAGAAAATATTCGCAGATGGGTCCCTGGCCGAAAACTAAAATTAAAAAGAAAAATCTATAGAACGAACGTTCGCTACCAAAACTAATCTGATGAATCTGTTCGCTACAGAACCTAAACAAACGAACGTTCGCTAATAACCAAACTAAAACAATAAACCGGATCTAAAAGAAAACCGAAAAAACCGGGTCGAATCGGGGCGGTATATACCGTTCACAATGTTCGTCGGTGACAATGAGCTCGGCAGCGACAATGAGGTTCTCCAAGGGCGGCGGCAAGGCGTCGGCGGTGGCGACGACGAGCGGCATGGGCAGCGGCTCATGGCGCGGCGCGGCGGCAGCAGCAGCACAAGAACGGCGGCGGCGGCTGCGTCTTTAAGCGGCGATGGTGGCGGGCGAGGTCCTCGCTATTCAAAGGAGGCCGGGATGCTGCTTGCGGGAGGGGGCGAGGCGAGGCGTGGCGGCGGCGGACTCAGCTGACACTGCGGACTCCGGCGGGAGTCCAGCTCGGGGACGGCTCGCGTCGGCGGCTTGGGCCGGCTGGGCTGGGCGCGACCCAGTTTGGTTGGCCCGAACTAGTTTTTTTAAACAATTTTTTCCACAGACAAAAACATGCTAAAATAATATAAATAATATCCTAAAATTCCAGAAAAAATCGCATAGTAATATGGCCTTATTATTGACCTAGTGAACATTTTTCTGGGCGTAAATGCCTAAACTAAATACAAACATTACAGTACTAATTACTCCGCTAACTAATAAATAAACTAGCGAATAAAATCAAATAAATTCTCCAAAAATTCAAAATTCAATTTCCAATATTTCTTTACTGATTTTGAAGAAGTCATCTTAGCTTCTCTCTTTATTTTAAAATAATTGGAAAAGAATTTTGAAAAAACAATTTGATCCAATTACCAAATTTTGGTAAATCAAAATTCGATTTTTGTGATACCTCCAACTCTCTCAAATTGGTCCTTGAGTTGCTTATGGTCTCTTGGATCAAAATGCAAGCAAAACAAAGCACAAAAATGCATAAAACATGGATGCATATGAATGATCTATGAACAACATCCAAATTGAAAATTGGGATGTTACATGGTCTTAAACCCCTCGTTGGACTCTGATAATGAGATGGACATGGAGGAAGTACAACAGCCACTCAATCTAGTTGCACAGCATCCGGTGGCACCATTGGACCCGATCGAACTTGGAATTGTCCGAGTGGTGTATGGCCCTGTCTTGCCTGCTCATCTTATCTGGGAGAGGTCTTTTCGGTCGCTCATGCCAGAATTTTGCATCAAGAATGTGCCAGCTCCACTGCCAGCCAGTAATCAGTGGTCATCTTTGCTCACAACCTATGTTTGGCCTAAGAGCTACGGGGAGAGGTTTGGTTATCTGCTATAGTACAATGTTCGGGTCAGGCCCAGTTCTTCTGTTGTCATTGAAGAAATCCTGCATGAGCATGTGGAGATAGACGTCTCACAAACTGATAGCTCAATCTAGCCTCTGGCAGAAGATATTCAGTCACATGACCCTGAAGATGACTTTCTGTTCTCGTCTGTTCTTCCTGCTGTGCTTGGCAAGCGTGGACGTGAGCCTAGGCGTGGCCGAAGAGCATCTATTGGCATAGCTCATTCTCCATATTTCTCCACAAGGCGCATGACACGAAGCTCTGCCAAGGCCTCAGGTTATAAACTTACTTCTGCAATTCCCATCAAGGCATCAGCTTTGGGGCATCCACGTGCTAAGAAGGCCAAGGTCATAGTTGATGATCCTCAGGAAGCTGCGCAGGCCATACCTCCACCGACACCAATTTCAGAGATGCAGGCAATAGGTGCTCATCTTGGTATCTCGGAAGGCCAGCTTACACTGGAGAAGCTTACGGCTCCTCCAAAGAAATCTGCTCCTGATCATGTGTCCGATGATGAGTGAACCTAGGTTATATAATCTTAGCCGGAGGGGTTGTGCCCAACATAGTTTTACTTTTGTTGTTGGCTACTTTCTATCTGAATTTGTTAGTCACTATGCCCTTTTGATACTTGTGGTTGTGTTTTATTATGCTGCTCTGTTATGCTTAGCAGTCCTGGAACTATTTATGCGAGTTTCTTATGGATAATACAACTTATCGTAATTGGCATGTGATGTGCTGGAATGTTCGTGGTTTGAATTCCGAAGCTCGTCAGAGAGATGTGCGAGCAAAGATCGAAGAAATTCAGTGTTCTATTGTTTGCTTGCAGGAGACTTAGTGTGATGATTTTGATATTCGCAAAATTCGAGCTTTCTATCCTAGGCATTTTTACACTTTTGTGTTTGCCCTGTCAGTAGGTGCCTCGGGTGGCATTTTGGTTGTTTGGTGTTCCTCAATCTTTAATAGGACCCTGGTTCAGATTCGGAGTTTTGGAATTGTTGTTTCTTTTCAATCTCTTCATAACGCTGAGAAGTGGACCCTAGTGTCAGTTTATGGACCATGTGATGGTCCTCCTTGAGATAACTTTGTTAACTGGCTATATCACCTGAATATCCCAACGGATGAAAACTGGTTATTCTTAGGAGATTTCATCTTCATTCGTTCTTTGGATAACAGAAATAGACCGGGAGGTGATGTTAATGACATCTTCCTCTTTAATGAGATCATTGGACACCTTGGTCTTCTTGAATTACCTCTGAACGGTAGGAGCTTCACTTGGTCCAATATGCAAGAGCAGCCTTTGTTAGGGCAGTTAGATTGGTTTTTTACAACATCAGACTGGATTTCTTTCTATCCTACAGTTGTTCTGCCCCTGGAAAAACGTCTTCTGATCATGTGCCCTGTGTGGTTTCCATTGATACAAATATACCCAAAGCTAGGGTTTTTTAGTTTGAAAATTATTGGGTGGACATGCCAGGGTTTATGGACTGTGTCAAATGTTCTTGGATCCAGCCTGTGTTTGCTGATCTGTCTACTTCTGCCGTTTAGTCAATCAAGTTCAAGCGCTTGCGTTATGCTTTAAAAGCCTGGAGCAAAAATCTGTCTTATATTAAATGGCTCACTATGGATTGTTGCCAGGTAATTCTTCACTTTGACAACTTGGAAGAGTTGTGACCACTCACCACACCAAAATTTAACTTTCGGAAAATAGTTAAGTTACACCATGAAAATCTGCTGAGGATACATTATATTTATTGGAAGCAGAGGTGTACTATTCAGTATATTAAGGTGGATGAGGAGAATTCAATGATTTTTCATGCAATGGCCTCTGAATAGTTGCACCAGAATACTATTGCTAGCCTCTCAGTTGCAGGAAGTGATCTAGTTTCTGACCATTCTCAAATGGGGGAATCCTTTGGACCTCTTTCAAAAATAGAATGGGCCAGGCCCAAGGGATAAATATGGGCTTTGATCTGCAGAATCTCATCCACCCAATTCCTGGCTTGTAGTGCTTGTCTGAACCTTTCTCTTTCTCTACAGAGGAAATAAACACTATTCTGAAGGAACAGTCGACTGATAGAGCTCCTAGGCTTGATGGTTTTAATGGCGTTTTTGTCAAGAAGTGTTGTCCTATCATTGAGGGAGATTTTTTGAATTTAATCCAAGACTTTTATGATGGAAGGTTATCTCTGGAGAATATCAATGGTTCTTTGATCACCTTGATTCCAATGATGCTGTCTCCTGAAGTACCTAAGGATTTTAGGCCCATTTCTGTGACAAACATATGTTTAAAGTTCCTTACAAAGCTCTTGGCAAACAGGCTGCAAAAGGTCATCCTTCAGTGCATTCACAAGAACCAATATGGATTTTTGAAGAGCCATACAAGACTGCCTGGCTTGGGCTTTTGAGTATATACATCAGTGTAAACAGTCAAAGAGGCCTACCATCATTTTGAAGCTGGATTTTGCAAAAGCTTTTGACACTGTGGAGCATGATTTTATTTTGCAAATCCTCTAGCACAAAGGCTTTGATGCAAAGTGGATGGCTTGGATCAAAGAGATCCTATCCTTTGGATCATCTTCTGTGCTTATCAATGGTGTACTTGGTAAACAGTTCAAATGCAAATGTGGGGTCACACAGGGTGACCATCTGTCCCCACTCTTGTTTGTTATAGCTGCTGATCTTCTTCAGACAGTAGTTAATGATATGTTGGCGAGGGGAGTTCTAACTCTACCAATCCCATCCCATGACATTGATTTTCCTATTTTTCAGTATGTGGATGATACAATCATTATCCTCTCTAAAGTGGAGGGTCGGTTTTTTGCTCTCAAGAACATGCTCCATATCTTTCAGTAGTCAACTGGTCTGAAGGTGAACTTTGCCAAGTCATCTTTGGTGCCCCTCAATCTTGAGCCAGATGAAGCACCGAGGCTTTCAAACATTTTAGGTTGTAAGTTGGAGCAGCTGCCTTTTACTTATCTGGCTCTACCTCTTGGAACTACAAGGCCTAGAATAATTGAGTTAATGCCTTTGGTGGACAGCATTGAAAGAAGGTTATATGTCAGTTCTGCCATGCTTAATCAAGGAACTAGATTGCAATTTCTCACATCAGTGCTCACCTCAATGCCCATATATTTTCTTTGTTGTCTGCATATTCCTCCTGGTATTATCAAGCAGTTGGATAGGATTTTCAGGCAATGCCTCTGGAGGGGAAATTCTGATGTACCAAAGCAATCCTTAGCTACCTGGGATCTAGTTTGCAGACCTAAGGAAAAAGGAGGTTTGGGTATTCTCAATTTAAATATTAATACCAAGGCCTTCTTATCAAGCATCTGCACAAATTTTATAATAAAATGAATGTCCCATGGGTTCAGTTGATCTAGGATAGTTACAATGATGGAGTTGTGCCTCAGGCAACAGTGCTCACTGGCTCCTTTTGGTGGAAGGATATCCTCAAGCTTCCTGACCATTACAGGTCAATTGCCTCAGTGCACATCAATATGGGGGATCCTGCTCTCTTCTGGCTTGATGCTTGGCATGTGGGTAGCTCTTCCTGGCCTTTGAATCTCAGATTACCAAGGCTTTTCTCCTTTGTTTTGGATGACAAAGTTTCTGTCAAGGACGTTATGCTCAACCAAGATCACAGGAGGCAACATCTGAATTGGCAACTTTGGAAGGGTGGCTACTTCATCTCCGGAGAGGTCCTTCCTTGCCTGATGTCCGGATATGGCCTGGAAAGTCTGGACAATACTCAACAAAGAGTTTTTATGACATCATGCATACATAGCTTCCAGTTGTCCAACCTTGCAAGTGGTTATGGAAGAGCAGATGCACTATGAAAATCAAAGTTTTTGGCTAGCTTCTTTTCTTTGACATGCTTAACACAAAGGACATGTTGGTGAGAAGGCATTGGAGGTCACCCCTGGATGATAATCTATGTGTCATCTGCAATGCTTTTGTTTATGAAGACAGAGCACACCTCTTCTTCCAATGTAACTTCAGCTGTAGAGTTTGGAACTACATATAGATTGATTGGATTCATGGCTCTAATATTCAGCAATGTGTTCCCCAAGAAAGACAAAGATTTGGCCACCCCTTCTTCTTGGAGGTCATGCTCACTACTGCTTGGAATATTTGATACCTGAGGAATGGGAGAACTTTCAGAGGGGCACATGCTACTTTTGCTGCATGGAGATGTAATTTTGTACATGATATTCTTCGGTTGACTCATAGGCTCAAAGATAGCACTAAGCATAGGCTTGTAGATTGGATTAATGCCCTCTTGTAAATGTAAGTTCCCTCTAACCTAGTTTAGCCTTGTAACCTTTAAGACCCGACTTGTACAGTTCTTTTTTCTTTATGAGTTAATAAAGGACTGTGGGGTTTTTACCCTACAATAAATATTCAAGAAAAATCTGCAGCATAGTGATCAGTAGCACGATAATCTGCAGCATAGCAATGGTAATAGTATAAATAGTAACGGTAACAAAAGTAATAGTTTTGTAGCAGTTGTAACAGTAGCAAGAGCAATTGTAATGCAACAAGAACAATATGTGAAAAACTCATAAGCATAGGATCTGTGAATTAGTTGGATGATATTCATCATATATCAGTCATAACCTAGGGCGACATAGGACTAGCTCTAGTTCATAAATATAATGTAGGCATGTATTCCGTAAATAGTCATATGTGCTTATGGAAAAGAACTTGCATGACATCTTTTGTCCTACCCTCCCATGGCAGCGGGGTCCATAACGAAACTAAGGGATATTAAGGCCTCCTTCTAATAGAGAACGGGAACAAAGCATTAACACATAGTGAATACATGAACTTCTCAAACTACGTTCATCAACGAAAAGTATCCCAATTACTGTCACCCTGGGGTTTACGGATCTTAACACATAATAGGTGCATATGGCTTGCAAGATCAGATCTAAAACATAGATATAAAGGTGAAAACATAAATGGTTTTGATCTGAAATCATGGCACTCGGGCCCTAGTGACAAGCATTAACCATAGCAAAGTCATAGCAACATCAATCTGAGAACATATTGGATATTAGGGATCAAGCCTAACAAAACTAACTCGATTACATGATGAATCTCATCCAACTCCTCACGACCAGCGAGCCTACAAAGGAATTACTCACTCTCGGTGGGGAGCATCATGGAATTGGTGATGGAGGATGGTTGGTGATGACGAAGACCGAAAATCCCCCTCTCCGGAGCCCCGAAAGGGCTCCAGATCTGGCCTCCCGATGAAGAACAGGAGGTGTGGCGGCTCTGTATCGTAAAATGCGATGAAACTTCCTTTCCTATTATTTTTCTAGAAAATAGGATTTTATAGCGTCGGGATTATGGTCAGCAAAGCCTCGAGGGCCCCACCACCCACCAGGGCTTGCTAGAGGGGGGTGGCGCGCCCTGGTGTCTTGTGGGCAGCCAGGGCCCCCCCTCCAGTGAGTCTTGGTTCCAATATTTTTTATTTATTGGGAAATAATTCTCCAAAAAGTTTTGTCCAAATCCGTGAACTTTTATTTCTGCACAAAAATAACACCATGGTAGTTCTGCTGAAAACATCGTCAGTCCGGGTTAGTTTCATTCAAATCATGCAAATTAGAGTCCAAAACAAGAGCAAAAGCGTTAGGAGAAGTAGATACGATGGAGACGTATCACTCATAAATTTTCGGAGGCTTCAAAAATCGACTAGCTAAGATGCGCACGATGTTGAAGAACTCATTGATGTACTCATGAAATGTTTGTCCACTATGTTGAAATTCTAGCTGGAGATCTTCATAAGACGCATTGTGAGACACCATGTATAGGAAAACGCCAACTTCTCCTCCACCGTAATTCTTGTATTCGATATCAGATTTTCTCTTCTAAGATAAGATGCCAAAGCCTGCAATATACGTGGCACCATCCTATAAGCTACGAGGCAATTATTAACATGCCCTATAAGGATATCGTCAACACGCTTCTTGCCATATAGGATGGAGCTATGCCGTTGCTTTCTATCGATTGGTCCTCTATTACGCATTCGATGCAATATGGGAAGAATAAAGGACATCATATCTTCATCATCCTCGCTTCTCCTCTTCCTAATTCGATCGATAATCTCGGCGTTCATCTCAGCACTAAAACTAGAATCAAGAAGCAACAAATAAGAACTATATTCATAAGACACACATAATGATCAAGAATATCATATCATCAGTGTGCCAAGATGTACAATGACCAAGAGCTATCAAGTACGATATACTATTTTGGCAAAGAAACAAGCTCAAGAGGCCGAGAAGCTTGTGTAGCTTACCACAGTTTGGTGTGGCAACGGGTTCTCAAGACGGAGGTAACCCATCGACCCCAACAAGGATCCAAGCGGCAGGCTGTGAAAATAAGAGTCACACATTTCATCATAAGTATTATAAGTAGCAGAATTTCATCACTATTTGTAATCTGATGACACACATAATTGAATAGAAACATCGCAGGATGGTTTGTTCCAATGCATGCAGAAGATGGACAATTAGAATCAAGACCAAAATCGAAGATACTTTTCCCTTGCATAAACAACAACGATCAGGTATATTTCTAGGAATATTAAGAGCACAACAACGATTAGGTATATTTCAAGTAAATGATATTAAGAGTAAGGATGGCAATGGGTAGGGTATCGGGCGGGTAGAGCAATACCATACCCATACCCGTGTAGTCAATGGGTACAAAGTTTTACCCATACCCATACCCATGGGTATGAAACTTTACCCGTACCCATACCCAACGGGTACCCATACCCATTGGGTACCCAATGAGTACACAAATTATTCACAATTTTACATTCATCTATGCCACATTTAATAAAAGAATATATTTATCTCAAGTTCTCAACTCAATAAAAGATATATGAGTGCATAACAATTATCTCAATTCGAATTGGCAATTGGTGACAACTTTAAAATAGGTTTTACAAGCTCACGACACACTTCATAGGTAAGGTCAATATAAATGGGTAGGGTACGGGTATATCCACAGGTACAAGTCTATACCCGTGCCCTACCCATTATTTAATGGGTAGGGTATGGGTACTACCCGTGGGCATAAAGTTGTGCCCATACGCTGCCCATGCGGGTACGGTATCCGAGGGTACCCGTACCCATGGGTGAAATTGCCATCCTTAATTAAGAGGGCAACAACGATCATGTATACTTCAAGGAATTATATGAAATGGATCATCGACCTAAAGTCTTACTGTACATTATTACTACTATCAAGAGCACAACTGCATGGCAGAGATTAGTAACAACTAACAACTATAGATCATGCATATGGAACTGTAGCACCTCCATCACAAATTACAAACCTAAAAAGAGAACAAAGGCAAGCTCTGTTCAACTTCAGAGGCTATAGACTGTTTGCAAAGGGAAAAGTACAATGAAGAAACAGTATGACTTATTTCATGGCCTTGTTAGAGCTACATCAAGAGGTACAAACTTTCAGGTTAACAATCTGGATTACGTCTCCTGATGGGTAGTATATCCAACCTACGCTCATGAACAAGCAATTTCTAGTACTATTATAGATAAACAAGGAAACTTGTTACAAACATCACTGTTGTTTCTTTATTGCCAAACATTGATTCCTTAAATTCCCCGTTGATCTGTGCGGCCGGACGATTCACTTTGTTGTGATAGTCGCTAGTGCAAGGACAAATCTAAATCAGAGTATACAACATATACAAATACAAATCAGAACAAGCATCCAAATCAGAGTAGATAAAGTATATACAAATACAAATGACAAAGAAAGGAAGGCAGTAGATTTGTTCATGAATTAGTAAACAGTGGCTACAAACAAGAAAGGTGTCGTTTAGACTTCAGATACCACAACATCAGACCATCGCCATCACTAATGAACATCTCTGCACCACACTTCAATCACCATCAACATCAGACAATCACGTACGGTGAAAAAGGTAGTTTAGAAAATGTCAATCCTCCCAGATCCATTAGAAAATCACGGTAATGTCGCCGGGTAGGGTTAGGGTTGATGAGGGGCTAGAAGAAGACATCGTTCTTGGTGAGCTCATCGGGTCGGGTTAGGGTCCATGTAGAGCCAGGTGTAGGAGACGACGTTCTTGGCGAGCTTGTTAGTGAGGAGAAGGCAAACGGAGGCGGGGAGAGGAGGGGAAGGAGGGGAGAGGCGGAGATGACTTACCACCGGGGAGAAGGCCAGTAGGCTAGAGAAGTAACACTGGTGTCGAGGCATCGAGACGTCGAGCGGAGTCAGAGTCGAGTGGCGCTGAGGAGGCTGGCGGCATGCGCTGGGACAAGCAGTTACCTGAGTCCTTCGACAAGGGTTCTGAGTCGTTTGGGTTCAGAGGATCGAAGGGGGTTAGAGCGGATCGGCCCATGCAAACCCCCTGTACCAAATGGGTCGACCGGTTTATTGGGGGTTTCTGGCCCACATGAGGAAAAACCTCTTGAAACCCCTCCAATCCACTCGCACCAAACAAAGCCTTAGGGCCTTTGAAACGGGTTGTGTTCAGAATACATATCTCACTTGTGAGGTTATTTTTTAGAAGAGCAAAACATTGCCCTTCGGAGCATCAATCGTAGATTGGAGAACCTGCTGAAGCTGAAGTGTGAAACCACTACCTCATCACCACCACCATCACCAAAGAAGGAGACTTAAGCACACGCATATGGGCACTCCTCTTGCCTTGTGCTAAGCTTGGGGAGATTCCTCGGTTTTGTATCACCATCACTTTTATTATCTTCACGAGTTTTTAGTTTGATCCTCAGTTATTTTGTGATTTAGTTGGATAAAAGTTTAGTATGATCTTTTTTCGAGTGTTAGTTTTGTGATCTATCTATCTATGTAATCGAGTTGAGAGTTATATAATAAAGTTTAGTTTGAGTTTTTGCTTCTTTAGTTTTATGTTTTAATCAAAATAAAGAAAATAATGGAAAAGATCATATGCTAATCTTATGGGAAGTAATGACATTACATAAGGAAAAGTATAAGTGGTAAAATTTACTGAAAGTTGAAAAACATAGCATTGGTCAATGATGCAATTCATGAAAGAATTAATAAGGGAAGAGAAGATTCACATGCAAATACACTATCCTGTACATCTTTTATGATTGTGAGCCCCCATTAAGTATTTTATGCCAAATTTTTGACGCTGGACAAGGAAGACAACGTAATGATTTATGTTTGTACATACCACATAGAAGTTATATTGTCATAGATCCTTCAACATGTGGTGCTTGCCCAATATCTTTGCTAGACAAAAATATGGACCAAGTAGAGATACTACTTGTGCATCCAAAAACCTTAGAACCACTTTCAAGTTATGAGAGTCCACTATACCTACCTATGGATTGAATAAGATCCTCCAAGTAAGTTGTCATCGGTGCATAAGGCAATAAAAATTGCTTCTAAATGTGGATCATTTAGTGTAAGAGAAAATTGAGCGTTGTATGAACTTGTGATGGCAAAGTAATAAAAGCGGCGGACTGCATAATAAAGGTTGCTATCACAAGGGGCAATATAACGTGATGTTCTTTTGCACTAAGATCTTGTGCATCCAAAAATAAAAGCGCATGACAACCTCCGCTTCCCTCTGCGAAGGGCCTATCTTTTACTTTTATGTATTTACTTTTTATGCAAGAGTCAATAGTGTTCTCCTATATTCCTTTTTATTTTTCTCTTTTGTAAGCATCATGTGGTGGGGAAAGATCTAGGCACATTTCCAGTTTGATATGAGTGATCATGAGTTATTATAGTTGACATCACCCTTGAGGTGAACAAGTTGGAAGGCGAAACAACAAGCCCCTATCTTTCTATGTGTCCGGCTGAAACTTTTTGCTCCATATATATGTTGTGAGTGTTAGCAATAGAAGATTAAATGATGGTTGAGTATGTGGACTTTCCAAAAAGGCTCCGACGCAAGACCCTTCCTGAAAATATGATGAATTTCAATTGCGTTGTTGACTAAGAACATAATTTGTTTGTTTTCAGGAAAGTTTATGCTTTATACTTCTATGATGTGATGAATTTTTACTTGCTCATAAGAAGTTTGATGATAACGTTTACAGTTGTTAATAATGATCATGATGCTACTATGTTTGTATTTTGTTTTCTCGACACCTCTCTCTCTCTAAACATGTGGACATGATTCTCGATATCGGCTTTCACTTGAGGACAAGTGAGGTCTAAGCTTGGGGGAGTTGATACGTCCATTTTGCATCATGTTTTCCTACTGTTATTTATAGAGTTTCTGTTCAACATAACACTTTGTGGAGTAGTTCTAATGCCTTTTGTCTTATAATATGCAAGATTTACACAAAGAGGGAGATTACCGGCAGCTGGAATTCTGGACCTGAAAATGCTACGTCAAAGATACCTATTCTGCACATCTCCAAATGAGCTAAAACTTTAAGGAGATTTATTTTGGAATATAAAAAAATATTGGAGAAAAGAAATACCGAATGCTAGTGCCCACTAGGCACCAAGGCACGCCTACCCCCCTGGCGTGCCCTGGTGGGTAGTGGGATCCTTGGCCCACTTCCGGTGCCCATCTTCTAGTACATAAGGCCATTTGCCCTAGAAAAAAAATAAAGAGATGACTTTTGGGATGGAGCGCCGCCGTCTCGAGGTGGAACCTGGGCAGGAGCACTTTTTCTCTCCGGCGGAGCGATTCCACTGGGGTTACTTCCCTCCGGGAGGGGGAAATTGAAGCCATCATCATCACCAACAACCCTCTCATCATGGGAGGGTCAATCTTCATCAACATCTTCAACACCACCATCTCATCTCAAAACCCTAGTTCATCTCTTGTGTTCAATCTTTGTATCAAAACCTCAAATTGGTACCTGTGGGTGACTAGTAGTGTTGATTATATCTCATAGTTGATACAAGATGGTTTATTTGGTGGAAGATTATATGTTCAGATCTATTATGCAATTCGATACCTCTCTGATCTTGAGCATGAATATGTTTTGTGAGTAGTTACATTTGTTCTTGAGGACATGGGAGAAGTCTTGTCGTAAGTAACCATGCAAATTTGGTATTCGTTTGATATTTGGATGATATGTACGTTGTGATTCCCTTAATGGTGTTATGTGAATGTCGACTACATGATACTTCATCATCTTTGGGTCTACGGCAATGCATTGTGGAGTAGTTATTAGATGATGGGTTGCTAGAGAGTGATAGAAGCTTAAACCCTAGTTTATGCGCAATTCTGCAAGGGGACGATTTGGATCCATATGTTTAATGCTATGGTTAGATTTTATCTTAATTCTACTTTCATAGTTGAGGTTGCGGATTCTTGCAAGAGGGGTTAATCATAAGTAGGAAGCTTGTTCAAGTAAGAACAGCACCCAAGCACCAGTCCACCCACATATCATATCTACCATTCTTAAGAAATTGCTCCCCACTACTCCATATTCTCTCACCATGCACACTGTCCATGTCAGTGATGTGCCACGTCACTATTCAGTTCTGGAGAGCAACAATTCAGTCTTATTCGCCCACGCACCCACACCTCCTCCGCCGGACCGAATCCAGGTACCACCTCCAAGCCAGCGCCAGTGCTCGCATCTAGACTTGCATGTAGTCGCTCTGTTTCAAGTATTAAATTACCACTAAAGCTCAATGATGTCAATTTGAAAACAAAAGCACAATCATCCTGCACCCACATCATTTCTGTCTCCTCTCCCTCTCTCTACTTAAATAAAGGATCAACCTTCTCCCCTGGCAATTGTATAGAGTGCGGTGGCTAGGAAGCAATCTCTTCATGTGGTCCGCCCCTCTGGCAGGTCGCTGATGACCCACAAGTATAGGGGATCTATCGTAGTCCTTTTGATAAGTAAGAGTGTCGAACCCAACGAGGAGCAGAAGGAAATGACAAGCGGTTTTTAGCAAGGTATCCTTTGCAAGCACTGAAATTATCGGTAACAGATAGTTTTGTGATAAGATAATTTGTAATGGGTAACAAGTAACAAGTATAACAAAGTTTCAGCAAGGTGGCCCTTCCTTTTTGTAGCAAAGGACAAGCCTGGACGAACTCTTATATAAAGCAAAGCGCTCCCGAGGACACATGGGAATTATTGTCAATCTAGTTTTCATCATGCTCATATGATTCACATTTGTTACATTGATAATTTGATATGTGGGTGGACCGGTGCTTGGTTGTTGTCCTTACTTGGACAAGCCTACCACTTATGATTAGCCCCTCTCGCAAGCATCCGCAACTAGGAAAGAAGAATTAAGATAAATCTAACCATATCATGAAACATATGGATCCAAATCAGCCCCTTACAAAGCAACGCATAAACTAGGGTTTAAGCTTCTGTCACTCTAGCAACCCATCATCTACTTATTACTTCCCAATTGCTTCTCCTAGGCCCAAATCATGGTGAAGTGTCATGTAGTCGACGTTCAAATAACACCACTAGAGGAAAGACAACATACATCCCATTAAAATATTGAATGAATAACAAATTCACATGATTACTTATAACAAGACTTATCCCATGTCCTCAGGAACAAACGTAACTACTCAGAAATCATATTCATGTTCATAATCAGAGGAGTAATAATTATCATTAAGGATCTGAACATATGATCTTCCACCGAATAAACCAACTAGCATCAACTACAAGGAGTAATCAACACTACTAGCAACCCACAGGTACCAATCTGAGATTTTGAGACAAAGAACGGATACAAGAGATGAACTAGGGCAAATGGTGATGGTTAAGATGTTGATGGAGATTGACCCCTTCTTGATGAGAGGATCGTTGGTGATGACGATGGCTTCGATTTCCCCCTCCCGGAGGGAAGTTTCCCCGGCAGAACAGCTCTGCTGGAGCCCTAGATTGGTTCTGCCCAAGTTCCGCCTCGAGACGGTGGTGCTTCGTTCCGAAAGATCTCTTCTAATTTTTTTTCCAGGTCAAAAGACATCATATAGCATAAGAGGGGCACCGGAGGCCTGCCAGGGGGCCCACAAGCCAGGAAGGCGCGCCCCCACCTTTGTCGCCACCTGGTGGGTCCCCTCTAGTATTTTCTTTGCCCAATATTTTTAATATATTCCAAAATAATCCGCCATAAATTTTCAGGACTTTTGGAGTTGTGCAGAAAAGATCTCTCAGATTTGCTCCTTTCCGGTCCAGAATTCCAGCTACCGGCATTCTCCCTCTTTGTGTAAACCTTGTAAAATAAGAGAGAAAATGCATAAGTATTGTACCATAATGTGTAATAACAGCCTATAATGCAATAAATATCAATATAAAAACATGATGCAAAATGGACGTATCAACTCCCCCAAGCTTAGACCTCGCTTGTCCTCAAGCGAAAGCTAAGATCAATAACCATGCTCACATATTTAGAGGTAGAGGTGTCGATAAACTAAAATACGGACATGAAGGCATCATGATCATCTTTAGAACAACAACTTTTATTGTCATATAATTTCTTATGTTAAAGTAACAATTCGTTCACAAGGTAAAGTATGAAACAAGAACTTTATTGGAAACTAACAAACTATGATCATAGTCAATGAAGCAATTGCAATTTATCATAACGTAAGAAAGAGTCAATATAAGAGCTTTTAAGCTAGTTCACATACTCAACTATCATTTAGTCTTTCAGAATTGCTAACACTCTCGCGATACTTATGAGATCAAAGTTTCAATCGGACATAGAGAAAGATAGGGGCTTATGGTTACGCCTCCAAACCTTTTACCTCAAGGGTAATGTCAACAATAATAGCTTATGAATATCTGAACATATGATCTTCCACCAAATAAACCTTATCTTCCTTGTTCAACATCAACCTTTTAGCATATAATATTTTAATGAGTGCTCACAATCACAAAAGATGTCCAAGATAGTATATTTATATGTGAGACCTCTCTTTCTTTATTACTTCCTATTAATTGCAATAATGACCAAAACTATGTTTGTCAACTAACAACAAGTTTCATGCGACATACTTCTTATATGTGAAGTCGTCACTCCCGTAAGGTCATTATATAATATTTTATCTCTTCTATTATTTATTTCTTTTTCACATGGTCATTGCAAGAAAGCAAAGCCCTCAACTCAAAACTAATCTTTATTATATAACTCTCAGACTCGATTACATCGAGGGAACATAAAGCAAAACTCAAAGCTAGATCATACTAAAACTTGGTTCTACTAAATCAAGATATAACCAAAGGGCATTTTACAACAGTTAGAGCGAATCATAAGACAATGTCTGTGGAGAGGCAACACGGATAATCCACGTCAATCATTGGATACTTGGGATTTAGTCTGTCGCCCTAAGAGTTTCGGTGGTTTGGGTGTTCTTAACTTGGCCATCCAAAATGAGGCTTTGTTACTAAAGCATCTCTTCAAGTTCTTCAATAAAGTGGGCGTGCCTTGGGCATCTTTAATTTGGGACACTTATTATGCATCGTCACTACCCAAAAGCACCCAGATCTGTGGTTCCTTTTGGTGGCGTGATATCGTGCGTTTATATCCCAAATTCGGCAAGCTAGATGTTCCACAAGTTAATGCTAGTGACACGGTGCTTTTTTGGCTTGACCGTTGGCAGCTGGGAAATTGTGCTGTCCTTTTGCATGACTGTTTCCCGAGGCTACATTCATTTGTTGTGGATGATGCACTCACAGTTAAGGAGTTTATGGAGCAGCCTGATATCTTGGTTCATTTCCATTTGCCTCTATCGCAGGAGGCCTTCTCAGAATTCACACAACTCGAGGCCCTCCTGCCTTTGATCAATCCGGATGGTGAGAGCAAGGACATTTGGAAGTGGCCTTCAAAGTTTGGAGCCTTTATGTCAAAGATATATTATGACTCTTGCTTCTCACACCTAGTGGTTGATCCCATATTCAAGTGGATTTGGAAGTGTGCATGCACGCTAAAGCTCAAAGTCTTTGGTTGGCTACTCTTAATGGATCGTTTGAACACTAGGGATATGATGCAACATCGGCAGTGGATCATCCAGGATGACACTTGTGTGCTATGCAACCTTGCACAACATGAGGATCGGGCTCATCTTTTATTTGCTTGCAATTTTAGCCAAAGGGTTTGGAACTATCTTGGGATTTCTTGGACTGTTCAACTGAACCAAACCACATATGATATGGCTCAAGCAGTTAGGAAGGATTTCGTTCACCCTTTTTTCTCTGAGGTTGTCTTCACTGCTACTTGGAATATTTGGACACAAAGGAATGGGAAGGTCTTCAGAAATGAGCAACCCTCATTTAGAGCTTGGAGAAGAAACTTTATCCATGACATCTCTCTTCTATCTCACAGGATTAGATGTAAATATAAAGATAGTTTTCTGTCTTGGATAGCTAACCTTTCTTAGACACTTTTCTTGTAAGTATCTTTTCTCTTTTCTGTACATTTGTAAACTTGTAACTTTTTTTCTCTTTTAATTATTAATAAAGGACTGTGAGGCTATTGCCTTGCAGTAAATAGTCAAAAAAATATAACCAAAAGGATCGAACTAAGAAAAACGATAAAGGTAAAGGTGTGATGGTGATACGATACCAGGGCACCTCCCCAAAGCTTGGCAGTTGCCAAGGGGAGTGCCCATACCCATGTATTTATGTCTCTTTCTTTGGAGGTGATGGTCCAATATTCTTGGCAATAATACCCGTCAGAATGTGATTTTCTTCCTCGATCCTATTAACTTGTTGTTTGAGAACCATTATTTTCTTATGGAGTTTTCCCGGTGACGGCTAGACCTCTGATCACCCATGGATGCTTCCTGGCTGTAGGGGAAAAGGCAACACTCTTTTTCATGTTATCATAAGAGAGGAATCTAGCATTAGGAGGTATGACCGAATCCGGTATTGCTGAGATCTGAAGCTCCTCAAGCAGAACTCTTGGTTGAAGGCGAGAAGTGGTTCTTGGTCCTCCTCCATGCCCTCTACTCTTTTAAGGTTGGCCTCCATCTCTTCCTCTGTTGACCATCCAAAGGGTTCAACTTGGCTATAGGCCCTTGGGTCCTGTGCCGTGTGAGAGACACGACTATCCCCGGTCGACTCTTGCAAAGACATCTTGCTCTGAATCTGCTGCAGAATTAGCTACACACAGGAACAAAGAATATTGTCGAGGTACGATAGTCAAAACCTTCGAGATATTATATAATGAATTTTTACCGACCAAAAGAAGTGTTCCACAAGAAAACGGAGTCCAGAGGGCACACGAGGTGGCCACAAGCCAGGGAGGTGCACCAGGGGGTAGGGCACGCCCCCAGGACTTGTCACCTCGTCGTGCACTTTTCGGACTACTTTTAATTTTCATAATTTTTTAAATATTCCAAAACGGAGTAAAATTGCCATTGGAAAAGTTTTGGAGTCGGTTTACTTACCATGCCACATACCTATTCCTTTTCAGAGTCTGAAATGTTCTGGTAGGTCTCCCTTATGTACTCCTCTCGCATTATGGTATTAATAAAAATGGTCTCAACATTTATGGCAGTACCTGAGATATAATGTGTGATTCTTTGCCCATTTACCACCTTCGGGTTATTGCCTTCAGCATTGTTGATTTTGATGGCACCAGAGTGGTAAACCTCCTCGATAATATAAGGACCTTCCCATTTTGAGAGAAGCTTTCCTGCAAAAAATCTTAAACGAGAATTGTATAGCAAGACATGGTCACCTACATTAAATTCATGCTTTTGTATTCTTTTGTCATGCCATCTTTTAACTTTTTCTTTAAACAACTTGGCATTCTCATAGTCTTGGGTTCTCCATTCATCAGGTGAGCTAATGTCAAATAACCTCTTTTCACCGGCAAGATTGAAATCGTAGTTGAGCACTTTAATTGCCCAATAAGCTTTATGTTCTAGTTCAAGAGGTAAGTGACATGCTTTTCCATAAACCATTTTATATGGAGACATACCCATAGGGTTTTTATAAGCAGTTCAATAAGCCCATAATGCATCACCAAGTTTCTTGGACCAATTCTTTCTAGATCTATTAACAGTCTTTTGCAAGATCGACTTTATTTCTCGGTTACTTAATTCTACTTGACCACTAGATTGAGGATGATAAGGAGATGCAATTCTATGGTTAACATCATACTTAGCAAGAAATTTATGGAAAGAGCCATGAATAAAGTGTGAACACCCATCTATCATTAAATATCGGATACAAGAGATGAACTAGGGTTTCAGAGGAGATGGTGCTGGTGAAGATGTTGATGGAGATTGACCACCTCTTGATGAGAGGATCGTTGGTGATGACGATGGCTTTGATTTTCCCCTCCCGAAGGGAAGTTTCCCCGGTAGAACAGCTCCGCCGAAGCCCTAGATTGGTTCTGCCCAAGTTCCGCCCCGAGAGGATGGAGCTTCGTCCCGAAAGCTCTCTTCTGATTTTTTTTCTAGGTCAAAAGACATCATATAGCAGAAGAGGGCCAGCGGAGGCCTGCTAGTGGGACCACAAGACAGAGAGGTGCGCCCAGGGGTGTAGGGCGCGCCCCCACCTTTGTGGCCACCTGGTGTGTCCCCTCTGGTATTTTCTTCGCCCAATATTTTTAGTATATTCCAAAATAATTCTCTGTAAATTTCAGGACTTTTGGAGTTGTCTAGAATAGATCTCTCAGATTTGCTCCTTTCGTGTCCAGAATTCCAGCTGCCGACATTCTGTCTCTTTGTGTAAACCTTGTAAAATAAGAGAGAAAAGGCATAAGTATTGTACCATAATGTGTAATAACAGCCCATAATGCAACAAATATCAATATAAAAAGATGATGCAAAATGGACGTATCAACTCCCCCAAGCTTAGACCTTGCTTGTATTCAAGTGAAAGCCGAGATCAATAATCATGCCCACATGTTTAGAGATAGAGGTGTCGATAAAATAAAATATGGACATGAAGGCATCATGATCATATTTAGAACATCAACATATATTGTCATATAATTTCTTATGTAAAAGTAACAATTCGTTCACAAGGTAAAGTATGAGACAAGAACTTTATTGGAAACTAACAAACTATGATCTCAGTCAATGAAGCAATTGCAATTTATCATAACGTAAGAAAGAGTCAATATAAGAGCTTTTAAGCAAGTTCACATACTCAATTATAATTTAGTCTTTCAGAATTGCTAACACTCTCGTGATACTTATGAGATCAAAGTTTCAATCGGACACAGAGAAAGATAGGGGCTTATGGTTTCGCATCCCAACCTTTTACCTCAAGGGTAATGTCAACAATAATAGCTTATGAATATCTACATCCAATTGGATATATATATCTAGATCTCCCCCCAACATAAAGTGCTTGCCAAAACGAAAAGGTGTAAAAGGAATAGGTGGTGATCACCATGACTCTTGTATCAAGGTAGAGGGTAAATAACAGATAGGCCCTTCGTAGAGGGAAGTAGAGGTTGTCATGCACTTTTATGGTTGGATGCACAAAATCTTAGTGCTAAAGAACGTCACTTTATATGGCCTCTTGTGATAAAGAACTTTATTATGCAATCTGTTGCTTTTATTTTTTATATATCACAAGTTCGTATAAAGCTTATTTTCCTCACACTAATATATCATACATATTTAGAGAGCAATTTTATTGCTTGCACCGGTGACAACTTACTTGAAGGATCTTACTCAATCCATTGGTAGGTATGGTGGACTCTCATGGAAAAACTTGGTTAAGGGATGTTTGGAAGCACAAGTAGTATCTCTACTTGGTGCGAAAAATTATGCTAGCAAGGGGTGAGAAGCAAGCTCAACATGTTGGAGGATCCATAATAATATAACTTCTATTCGGATATAAAGAAACATAACCCATTATGTTGTTTTCCTTGTCCAACATCAACCTTTTAGCATATAATATTTTATTGAGTGCTCACAATCACAAAAGATGTCCAAGATGTATATCTATATGTGAGACCTCTTTTTCTTTATTACTTCCTATTAATTGCAACAATGACCAAAACTATGTTTGTCAACTAACAAAAAGTTTCATATGACATACTTCTTATATGTGAAGTCGTCACTTCCCATAAGATCATTATATAATCTTTTATCTCTTTTATTCTTTATTTCTTTTTCTCATGATTATAGTAAGAAAGCAAAGCCCTCAACTCAAAACTAACCTTTATTATATAACTCTCAGAGTCGATTACGTAGAGAGAACATAAAGTAAAACTCAAAGCTAGATCATACTAAAACTTTATTCTAATAAACCAAGATATAACCAAAAGGGTCAAACTAAGAAAAACAATTAAGGTAAAGGTGTGATGATGATACGATAGCGGGCCACATCCCCCAAGCTTGGCAGTTGCCAAGGGGAGTGAGGGAGTCCTGGACTAAGGGGTCCTCGGACAGCCGGACTATATGCTTGGGCTGGACTGTTGGGCTATGAAGATACAAGATAGAAGACTTCGTCCCGTGTCCGGATGGGACTCTCCTTTGCGTGGAAGGCAAGCTTGGCGATTTGGATATGTAGATTCCTTTCTTTGTAACCGACTTTGTACAACCCTAGTCCCCCCTGGTGTCTATATAAACCGGAGGGTTTAGACTTCTAGGGTTAACCCACAATCATAATCTCATAGGCTATACTTCTAGGGTTTAGTCATTATGATCTCGTGGTAGATCAACTCTTGTAATACTCATATTCATCAAGACCAATCAAGCAGGAAGTAGGGTATTACCTCCATAGAGAGGGCCCGAACCTGGGTAAACATTGTGTCCCCCGCCGCCTGTTACCATTAGTCTTAGACGCACAGTTTGGGACCCCCTACCCGAGATCCACCAGTTTTGACACCAACATTGGTGCTTTCATTGAGAGTTCCGCGGTGTCGTCGAAGATAGGCTTGATGGCTCCATCAATCATCTACAACAATGCAGTCCAGGGGGGGATATTCCTCCCCAGGCAAATTTTCGTATTCGGCGGCTTCGCACTGTGGGCCAACTTGTTTGGCCGTCTAGAGTAGACCGATAGTTACATCCCTGGCCATCAGGTCAGGTTCGGAAGCCTGAATTTTGTGGCCGACATCCACGGAGACTTGATCTTCGACGGATTCGAGCCCATGACGGTTGTCCTCGGCCACCACGATGAACATGACCTAGATCAAGCATCTGTCCATGCACAGGAGATAGAACCTGTGACCGCTCTGGTCCTAGGGCCGGAGCGGACTGTGTCGTCTGAAGATGGGAAGCTCAACCTCACCGCAGAGGCTGCAGACTCAGCGGCGCTTGAGCCGCACATAGACCAAACATCAGGCTGGGTTCATACCATTGGAACCTTGGACTCGTCTCCAGCCATAGGCTCCGGACCGCGTGCATCCGCGTCCATCGAACCTGATTGGGCACCGGTCTTAGAGTTCAGCTCCGCGGACATCTTCCAGCACTCACCTTTTGGCGACGTGTTAAACTCCTTGAAATACCTCTCCCTGTCGGGGAACTCTTGGCCAAACCATGTCCGGCCTGAGTGGGAAGCGGATGACGGAGAGTTCCGTTCCCCACCCACCACCCACTTTGTTGCCACTGTCGAGGACTTAACCGACACGCTCAAATACGGCTCTGAAGACATCGACGGTATTGACGACGATGCCAGAGAAGAGCAGGCACAAAATCCACCAACTTTAGGGCAGTGGACAACTACATCGTCATACGATATATACATGGTGGACACACCAAAGGAGAATGAGGCTGACGGCGATAACAGCATACCTATTGATGAACCTCCTAAATGGCGGCGTCCCAAACGCCGACCTCGATCCGGCAAAAAGAAAAATAGCAACATCGTCACGGGCGATGATGGCAATTTGAACCAAGCCGAGGACCACGCAGACCCAGTGCTGGAGCAGGGCATGCGAGAGGACGGCAAACACAGTCCGGAGATGTTGTCTGAGCACAGCAATGCCGAAGATAGCAACTATCAGCCTCACTCTGAAGAAGAGATCATCCTAGGCGACGATGAATTCGTCATCCCAGAAGAACCATTAGAACAAGAACGCCTCCATCAAAGGCTTATCGCCACTGCAAGGAGCCTGAAGAAGTAGAAGCAGCAGCTTAAAGCCGCACGGGATACGCTCAATGACAGATGGAACAAAGTGCTAGACGCTGAGGAAAAATACGGCGGTAATCGCCAAACAAAGAGCTATCTTAAACGTAAGCTGCTGCCTGAATCCGACGATGAGGCTATTGAGCCTATACCGCCAAAAATAATACGGCGGATTGGCTGGACCGACCACCTCTTGGTCGAGACAGAGCGGCCAGCAATGCCGTACACAAGCCCGCGCCCCCTCCCCGTAAAGGAAGGAAGGCCACGGCCCAGGACCAGAAACACGATCTGCATGAGGACTTGGACAAAAAAGCTGGCAAAACCAGGTCCATCTATGGATCCAGGGAACGTGCCCCGCACAGGATCACGAGTATCAAACAAAACAAGCCGGCCATTTAGCAGCTTGGAACTAATACCGAACATTACAACCGTCGGACCCAATCCGCGACACAGCCAGATACAGGGGTGCAACACACGCCCTATGCTTCACCGATGAGGTGTTGGAACATGATTTTCCAGAAGGGTTCAAACCTGTAAACATTGAGGCATATGATAGAACGACGGACCCCGTGGTTCGGATATAAGACTTTATTCTTCACATCCACATGGCTCGCGGAGATGATCTCCACGCCATTAAATATTTACCCCTCAAGTTAAATGGACCAGGCCGGCACTGGCTGAAAAGCCTCCCTGAAATTCCATCGGAAGCTGGGAAGAACTTGAGGATGCTTTTTGGGCCAATTTCCAAGGGACCTATGTCCGGCCTCCGAATGCAGACAATCTAAGTCACATAATCCAATAACCCAGAGAATCAGCCCGTAAGCTTTGGAACAGGTTTCTCACTAACAAGAACCAAATTGTCGACTGTCCGGACGTCGAAGCCTTAGCGGCCTTCAAACACAGTGTCCGGGACGAATGGCTGGCCAGACACCTCGGCCAAGAAAAGCCAAGGACAATGGCCGCCTTAACTACGCTCATGACCCTCTTTTGTGCGAGTGAAGTCAGCTGGTTAGCCTGTAGCAGCACCAGTGATCCCGGCACCTCTGAGGTCAGGGATGGAAATGGAAAACTGTTGGATTTCGGGATCCGGCAACCCGTGAGAGGTTTGAACACTGGGTTGCATGCAGAGATCTCAACATGCCCAGCCTGCCTACTCATGATCCTCCCTAGCCTAGCACGAAGAGCTCATAGAGACACAAAGACACAGAGATTTATACTGGTTCGGGCCACCGTTGTGGTGTAATACCCTACTCCAGTGTGGTGTGGTGGATTGCCTCGAGGGGCTATGGATGAACTAGTACAAAGGATGAACAAGCCTCGGGAGAAGAGGTGTTCTTGAGCTGGTGTGGTGCTCTACTTGTTCTGGTTTTTGGCCCCTTTCTATGGTGGTGGCTAAGTCCTATATATAGTGCCTTGGTCCTCTTCCCAAATATGAGCAGGAAGTGATTCCACAACGGCAGGATTTGAAAGGGGACAAGTAGTACAGTCTATCCTGACAAAAGTAGTCTTCGCCTCCGAAAAGCCTCTGACCATGATGCTGCGGTGGGCTCGGTGATGACCTCCGTCTTTGCTGTCCTGGAGGTCTTGGTCTTGTTGCACCAGAATGGAAACCTTTGGCAGATTCCTCGGGACTCTGCGCCTGTGGCTTGCCTCCCTTGCACCAAAGAGGAAACCTGCGCACTGCGCCCGCCTATCGCCTGCCTGGCTTGGTCGTCATGGCTCACGTCGGCTGAGCCTCATGAGGTAGCTGCATAGATCCCTCCGCCCCTCAGGAGCCCTCCTGAGGAGGCCAACTCCTTCAGGGGTCTTGGTGTCGCCCGTCTCGCGAGGCTTGGCCCCTCGCGAGGGTCTTGTGGTGTTGACGTCGAAGCTAGGACGTACCAGGCCGTCGATGGAGCCACGTGGTGGGCCGCAGGCAAGCAGGACTGTATACCCCCAAGTCCAGGACGCCGACAGTAGCCCCCAGGCCCAAGGCGCACTCGGCCTTGGCTTCCAGGCGATGCCAAGGGGCAAGGGCAGAGCGTCGCGGGCCCTAACCGCCAGCAGCCTTGACGACGCGTGGCGATTGATTGTACGTGGGCGTCTCTGCTTCCCCACGCTGCCTCGGCAACTTCTCGACATGGCTAGTCAATGCTGCATGCAAGGGATCATGATGGCGCGAGGTCGTGGAGGCCGGCGATTGGCCTCCCTTGACTATAAATGTTTGACAGGGGCGGAGCCCCCTATCTATCTTCCTTCCGTCTTGATCCTGCTTGCTTCTTTCCTCTTCGTCGTTGCTGAAGAGGTTCTCAGCGGCCGAGAAAGGGAAGGCCCCCAAGGAGGGACCAGCCTCCCCTCCTCCCAAGAGGGGTCGTGGCCGTCCTCGCAAGCATCCTGATGTCCCTCCGGCAGCATCCAGGGGGCACGGGCGCGCACCCCCCAAAGGCAGCATTGCGCTGGGCGCCCGTGATTGCACCTCTTCCCGCGGCAGGGGCTACCGGCCCCGGAGCAGCCCCCATGAAGAAGGAAGGCACGCCGTGATCGTGCGCCTGCCTCGGCCATGCTTTTCTTCACTGGAGGTGCTCCCCAAGTTCATGGTGTGGTCAGAGAACCCGGCTGGCACCTCGCTCCGGCTCCCTCGCTTCTTCTGCGGCGAGCTTCCTTATTTGGGGCTTGCTGGCCTCCGGCTGCAGGCTAATGGGTGCTGTAGCAGAGCCTCGTGGGTCAGCATCGAGGTTTCCGCCTTCGGCAGCGTGGTGCTGACCCGCGGCTGGCAGACTTTTGCCCGCGCGCATGGCCTGGGCGAAAGGTGCACCCTCCACTTCAATTACGACGGCCTGGCGACCCTCTACGTGAGGGTGTTGAGGGGATACGGCCGCCGTGTGGGGTGCTGCCCGGAGGATAGCAGCGATGACGATGGTGGCGACAACGAACTTGGCCTTGGCGACACGCGCTCCTCCTCTCGCGATGGCAGCTCTTCCTCGGATGAGAGCTTGAGCAGCGGTGGCTACGACTGGCCTCCGCGCTATCGTGCTTGTGTCGAGGACGCCGGTGGCTTGTCTCGTCGTGGCGCTCTAGTGAAGCAGGAGAGGAACCCAGCCTGAAGTTGGGGGCCGGCGAACTTGGGCTCAAGGCCGGTGGCCCCAGATCTCCTGTTGGAGAACTAGTGGAGCGTCGGGCTACCTTGAGGCGCTGCTTGAGGATGCGGCGCTGGTGCCAGGCCTGCACACCTTCGGGCCTTCCTTGTTTAGCTTTTCCTTTCTCCTGCAAATTGAAAAAAGAAGAATGTACCTTGCAAGGGCATGTAATGAACTGCTGCTGTTATGCCTTTTTATGTTATGGTTGTTGTCCTTTATGCTGTGTTGCAGTATTTGTAATTTGAGCGGGTCGAGGTAGGAAGGCTTAGCTTGATACATGCAGTCATCCTTCGCCTCGTGAGGACCTGACCTTAGGTACTTGGCAGGGCCCCCAGGGCATGCGCCCTGTGCCCTCCAGAGACATGCCCTGAGCCCTCAGGAGGTGCGGCGGGGCAGAGCTATCCCTTGAAGGAAAAGAAAATTTGTTGAGCGACTTACTCCCCCTTACGCGAGCCCCCTGCCATAGGGTGATCTGGATCTGTTACACCACGTCGTGCTGCCCGGGGGGCACGGACATGAGGGGTGCTGTCGCCAGCGGACTCGATCGAGGGCTCCTCGCGAGGATAAAGCCAAAATAACATGGTTCGGCATGGTGCGTGCGCGCAAAGACAAGCCCTGGGTGCACGCACCTGCCTAGCCCCACGCGCGAGGAGCGCAAGGATAAGTGGCAGGCAACTGCCACCTCCCTCACGTCCTTAGACCAAAGCATCTCAGGAGAAAACACACTTGAGGAACTAGTGCTCACCAATACCAAATCCATTGAGAAACTTACTAAGGAAAACCGCAAGCAAATTCAAAAAGAAAATGAACAGCCGCGTCTGGCACCTAATCTAGTCTTCTCACCAGCGCGGAGCTAAGTGCTGCCACTAGGACGTGGGAGGGAGCCACCATGAGGCTCGAGGGCGACTCTCAGGAGACTCCGGGGCATGTACAGCCCCACTCATTATTATGTGAGAGTGTCACGAGCGGAGACCTTCATAGGCCAGAGCCTTGCTTCATAGGCTGGAGCCTTTCTTCAGGGGTAGAACTTCCAGAGGTGTTGGATGTTCCAGGCATTCTGGATGGGGACCCTGTCATGTGTCTCCAGGCACGCGGCGCCAGGCCTGGAGACACTGGCAACCCTAAACGGGCCCTCCCACATGGGAGAGAGCTTATGCAACCCCTCCCTTGAGAGAACCCGCCTCAGGACGAGATCGCCCACCTCTAACGTCTTGGAGCGGACGCTGCGGCAGTGGCACCACCACAGTGCCTGCTGGTACCTCGCTGCCCGGAGCGAGGCTTGACGGCGACGTTCCTCCCCCAGCACGAGATCCATCCTCCACATGGCGTCATGCTGCGTTTCGTCGAACACCAGGACCCGCTGGAGCGATGCTTGACTTTGTGAGGGAGAACCGCTTCTGCTCCGTAGATGAGGAAGAAAGGCGTTTCTCCTATTGGCTTGGTTGCAGTGGTGCGGATGGACACATCACAGACTGCAGCTCGTCAAGCCAGCCCCTGCCGCAGGCCTCGAGCTTCTTCTTGAAGGTGCGGGTCTTGAGGCCCCTCAGGACCTCCGCATTGGCTCTCTCAGCCTGTCCATTGCTCCGTGGGTGTGCTACTGCGGCGTAGCAGATCTGCGTTCCAAGGTTAGCACAGTATGTTTTGAAAAGATTGCTAGTGAATGATACGTCTCCAACGTATCTATAATTTTTGATTGTTCCATGTTATTATATTACCCATTTTGGATGTTTATGGGCTTTACTTTACACATTTATATCATTTTTGGGACTAACCTACTAACCGGATGCCCAGCCCGTATTGCTGTTTTTTTGCCTATTTCAGTATTTCGAAGAAAAGGAATATCAAACGGAGTCCAAACGCAATGAAACCTTCGGGAGCGTGATTTTAGGAATGAACATGATCCACATGACTTGGAGTGCAAGTCAAGAAGCAGTCGAGGCGGCCACAAGGGTGGAGGGCGTGCCCACCCCTACTGGGCGCGGCCCCCTATCTCGTGGGCCCCTCAGGCATCCACCGACCTACTTCTTCCTGCTATATATACCCACGTACCGTGAGAACATCAAAGGCGACAACGAAAAACTATTTCAACCACCGTAACCTTCTGTATCCGCGAGATCCCATCTTGGAGCCTTCGCCGGCGCTCCGCCGGAGGGGGAATCGACCATGGAAGGCTTCTACATCAACACCATAGCCCCTCCGATGAGTTGTGAGTAGTTTACCACAGACCTTCGGGTCCATCGTTCTTAGCTAGATGGCTTCTTCTCTCTTTTTGGATCTCAATACCATGTTCTCCTTGATCTTCTTGGAGATCTATTCGATGTAACTCTTTTTGTGGTGTGTTTGTCGAGATCTGATGAATTGTGGGTTTATGATCAAGTTTATCTATGAGAAATATTTGAGTCTCCCATGAATTCTTTTATGTGTAAGTTATCTTTGCAAGTCTCTTTGAATTATCAGTTTGGTTTGGCCTACTAGATTGATCTTTCTTGCAATGGGAGAAGTGCTTAGCTTTGGGTTCAATCTTGCGGTGTCCTTTCCCAGTGATAGCAGGGGCAGCAAGGCACGTATTGTTGCCATCGAGGATAAAAAGATGGGGTTTATATCATATTGCATGAGTTTATCCCTCTACATCATGTCATCTTTCTTAATGTTACTCTGTTCTTATGAACTTAATACTCTAGATGCATCTTTGGATAGCGGTCGATGTGTGGAGTAATAGTAGTAGATGCAGGCAGGAGTCGGTCTACTTGTCACGGACGTGATGCCTATATACATGATCATGCCTAGATAATCTCATAATTATTCACTTTTCTATCAATTGCTCGACAGTAATTTGTTCACCCACCGTAATACTTATGCTATCTTGAGAGAAGCCACTAGTGAAACCTATGGCACCCGGGTCTATCTCTTATCATATAAGCTTTCAATCTACTTTTATTTGCATCTTCACTTTTCCAATCTATATCATAAAATACCAAAAATATATTTATCTTATCATATTATCTCTATCAGATCTCACTTCCGTAAGTGGCCGTGAAGGGATTGACAACCCCTTTATTGTGTTGGTTGCGAGTTCTTTGTTTGTTTGTGTAGGTGCGTGGGACTTTTGAGGAGCCTCCTACTAGATTGATACCTTGGTTCTCAAAAACTGAGGGAAATACTTACGCTACTATTGCTGCATCACCCTTTCCTCTTCAAGGAAAACCAACGCAAGCTCAAGACGTAGCAAGAAGGATTTCTGGCGCCGCTGCCGGGGAGGTCTTCGCTCAAGTCAAGACATACCAAGTACCCATCACAAACTCATCTCCCTCGCATTTACATTATTTGCCATTTGCCTCTCGTTTTCCTCTCCCCCACTTCACCCATGCCATTTTATTCGCCCTCTCTTTCCCAATCTTCTCCTCTCTCTTTCGCTTGCCTTTTTGTTTGCTTGTGTGTTGGATTACTTGTCGCCATGGCGCAAGATAATACCAAATTGTGTGATTTTTCCAATACCAATAATAATGATTTCCTTAGTACTTCGATTGCTCCTCTTAATGATGTTGAGTCTTGTGAAATCAATACTGCTTTGCTGAATCTTGTTATGAAAGATCAATTCGCCAGCCTTCCTAGTGAAGATGCCGCTACCCATCTAAACAACTTTATTGATTTGTGTGAGATGCAAAAGAAGAAAGATACGGATAATGATATTGTTAAATTGAAGTTATTTCCGTTTTCACTTAGAGATCGTGCTAAAGTTCGGTTTTCTTCTTTGCCTAAAAATAGTATTGGTTCTTGGAACAAGTGCAAAGATGCTTTTATCTCTAAATATTTTCCTCCCGCTAAGATCATCACCCTTAGGAACGATATTATGAATTTTAAACAACTTGATCATGAGCATGTTGCCCAATCTTGGGAAAGAATGAAATTGATGATTCGCAATTGCCCTACTCATGGTTTGAATTTATGGATGATCATACAAAATTTCTATGCCGGATTGAAGTTTGCTTCTAGAAATCTTTTAGATTCGGCCACAGGAGGCACGTTTATGGAAATCATTTTACGAGATGCTACAAAACTTCTTGATAATATTATGGCTAATTATTCTCAATGGCACACCGAAAGATCTACTAGTAACAAAGTGCATGCTATAGAAGAAATTAATGTTTTGAGTGGAAAGATGGATGAACTTATGAAATTATTTGCTACTAAGAGTGCTCCTCTTGATCCCAATGGTATGCCTTTGTCTACTTTGATTGAGAATAATAATGAATCTATGGATGTGAATTTTGTTGGTAGGAATAGTTTTGGAGACAACGCTTATAGAGGAAACTTTAATCCTAGACTGTTCCCTAGTAATTCCTCTAATAATTATGTAAATTCCTACAATAATTCTTATGGTAATTATAATAAGATGCCCTCTGATTTTGAGAATAGTGTTAAAGAACTTATGATCTCTCAAAAGAATTTTAATGCCTTGCTTGAAGAAAAATTGCTCAAAGTTGATGATTTGGCTAGGAACGTTGATAGACTTTCGCTTGATGTTGATTCTCTAAAACTTAGATCTAGTCCTCCTAAGCATGATATCAATGAGTCTCTCAAAGCTATGAGAATTTCCATTGATGAGTGCAAAGAAAGAACCGCCAGATTGTGTGCTAACAAAGATTGCTTTAGAAAGGCATGTTCTTCTAGTTTCCATGAAAAAAATGATGAAGATCTTAAAGTTATTGATGTGTCCCCTATTAGATCTTTGTTTTACAATATGAATCTTAATAATGATGGGACTGGAGATGAGTCAACTTTAGTTAAAAGGCGTCCCAATGATTCAGAGTTTTTAGATCTTGATGTTAAATTTGGTAAAACTGGGATTGGAGAGGTCAAGACTCTAAATAGCATTGAACCCACTATCTTGGATTTCAAGGAATTTAATAATTGTTCTTTAGAAGGTTGTATTTCCTTGTTGCAATCCGTTGTAAATTCTCCTCATGCTTATAGTCAAAATAAAGCTTTTACCAAACATATTGTTGATGCCTTGATGCAATCTTATGATGAAAAATTTAATTTGGAAGTTTCTATACCTAGAAAACTTAATGATGAGTGGGAACCTACTATAAAGATTAAAATTAAAGATCATGAGTGTTATGCTTTATGTGATTTGGGTGCTAGTGTTTCCACGATTCCAAAAACTTTATGTGATATTCTAGGTTTCCATGATCTTGATGATTGCTCTTTAAATTTGCACCTTGCGGATTCCACCATTAAAAAGCCAATGGGAAGGATCAATTATGTTCTCATTGTTGCAAATAGAAATTTGGTGCCCGTAGATTTTATCGTTCTTGATATAGATTGCAATCTTTCTTGTCCTATTATTCTTGGTAGACCTTTCCTTAGAACGATTGGCGCGATTATTGATATGAAGGAAGGGAATATTATATTCCAATTTCCATTAAGGAAAGGCATGGAGCACTTTCCAAGAAATAAAGTCAAATTACCTTATAAATCTATCATGCGAGCTACTTATGAATTGAGTGCCAAAGAGGGCATTACTTAGATCTACCCTCGCTTTTATGCCTAGTTAGGGGCGTTAAACGATAGCGCTAGTTGGGAGGCAACCCAATTTCATTTGTGTTTTTTGTTTTTGTTTCTATTTAGTAATAAATTTTGAATCTACCTTATGTTTAGATGTGTTTTTATGTTTTAATTAGTGTTTCTGCCAAGTAGAACCTATAGGATAACCTATGGTGATAGTTAATTTGATTCTGCTGAAAACAGAAACTTTGCATGCGCGAAATTAGTTTTGTTAATTCACAGAAAAGTGATTTTCCGTTGATTCTTTTTGTTGTAGATCAATAGACAAATTTTACAGGACTTCCTATTTTTTTTAGGATTTTTAGAGTTCCATAAGTATTCGAGGGTTACAGATTACTACAGACTGTTCTGTTTTTTGACAGATTCTGCCTTTCGTGTGTTGTTTGCTTATTTTGATGCATCTATGGCTAGTATTAAGTGGTATGAACCATAGAGAACTTGAAATACAGTAGGTTTAACACCAATATAAATAAAGAATGAGTTCATTACAGTACCTTATGTGGTGGTTTTTCTTTCTTTCACTAACGGAGCTTATGAGATTTCCTGTTGAGTTTTGTGTTGTGAAGTTTTCAAGTTTTGGGTAAAGATTTGATGGACTATGGAATAAGGAGTGGCAAGAGCCTAAGCTTGGGGATGCCCATGGCACCCCAAGATATTCAAGAATAGCCAAAATCCTAAGCTTGGGGATGCCCCCGGAAGGCATTCCCTCTTTCGTCTTTGTTTATCGGTAACTTTACTTGGAGCTATATTTTTATTCGCCACATGATTTGTGTTTTGCTTGGAGCGTCTTGTATGATATTAGTATTTGCTTTTAGTTTTCCACAATCATCCTTGCTGTACACACCTTTTGGGAGAATCCCACTTGATTAGAATTTATTAGAATACTCTATGTGCTTCACTTATATCTTTTCTAGATAGTTTTTGCTCTAGTGCTTCACTTATATCTTTTAGAGCACGGCGGTGGCTTAATTTTGAAGAAATTGTTGATCTCTCATGCTTAAGTTATATTATTTTGAGAGTCTTTTAGAACAGCATGGTATTTGCTATGGTTATAAATTTGGTCCTAGAATGATGAGCATCCAAGTTGGGTATAATAAAAACTATCATAGAAAGTGCATAAAACACTAGGATCAATTTGATGCTTGATAATTGTTTTGAGATATAGAGGTGGTAATGTTTGAGTCATGCTAGTGGGTCATTATGAAATTGAGAAATACTTGTGTTGAAGTTGGCAAGTCCCGTAGCATGCACGTATGGTAAAAGTTATGTGACAAATTTGTTGCATGAGGTGCTCTTTTAATTGTCTTCCTTATGAGTGGAGGTTGGGATCGCGTGATGGTTAACTCCTACCAACCCTTCCCCTAGGAGCATGCGTAGTAGTACTTTGCTTCGAGGGAAAGTAGACTTTTGCAATAAGTATATGAGTTCTTTATGACTAATGTGAGTCCATGGATATACGCACACTCACCCTTCCACTTTGCTAGCCTCTGTTATACCGCGCAACTTTCGCCAGTATCATACACCCATTATTTACCTTCCTCAAAACAGCCACCATACCTACCTATTATGGCATTTCCATAGCCATTCCGAGATATATTGCCATGCAACTTTCCACCGTTCCGTTATTATGACATGCTCCATCATTGTCATATTGCTCTTTGCATGATCATGTAGTTGACATTGTATTTGTGGCAAGGCTACCCTCATAATTTTCATACATGTCACTCTTATTCATTGCATATCCCGGTACACCGTCGGAGGCATTCATATTGAGTCATATTTTGTTCTAAGTGTTGAGTTGTAATTCTCGAGTTGTAAATTAATAAAAGTGTGATGATCTTCATTATTAGAGCATTGTCCCAAGTGAGGAAAGGATGATGAAGACTATGATTCCCCCACAAGTCGGGATGAGACTTCAGACTAAAAATAAAAAAAGAAAAAAAAGAGGCCAAAGAGCCCACCAAATAAAGAAAAGAAAGGCCAAAAAAAGAGAAAGTCCAAATAAAAAAATGAGAGAAAAAGAGAGAAGGGACAATGCTACTATCTCCTTTCCACACTTGTGCTTCGAAATAGCACCATGATCTTCATGATAGAGAGTCTCTTATGTTGTCACTTTCATATACTAAGTGGGAATTTTTCATTATAGAACTTGGCTTGTATATTCCAATGATGGGCTTCCTCAAAATGCCCTAGGTCTTCGTGAGCAAGCAAGTTGGATGCACACCCACTTAGTTTCTTTTGTTGAGATTTCATACATTTATAGCTCTAGTGCATCCGTTGCATGACAATCCCTACTCACTCACATTGATATCTATTGATGGGCATCTCCATAGCCTGTTGATACGCCTAGTTGATGTGAGACTATCTTCTCCCCTTTTTGTCCTCACAACCACCACCATATACCACCATAGTGCTATGTCCATGGCTTGCACTCATGTATTGCGTAAGAGTTGAAAAAGCTGAAGCGCGTTAAAAAGTATGAACTAATTGCTTGGCTGAAACCGTGGTTGTGCATGATGGGAGTATTTTGTGTAATGAAAACGAAGCATGACCTAACTATATGATTTTCTAGAGATAAGCTGGTTGGGGAACGTAGTAATTTCAAAAAAAATCGTACGCACACGCAAGATCATGGTGATGCATAGCAACGAGAGGGGAGAGTGTTGTCCACGTACCCTTGTAGACCGTAAGCGGAAGCGTTATGACAACGCGGTTGATGTAGTCGTACATCTTCACGATCCGACCGATCCAAGTACCGAACGTACGGCACCTCCGAGTTCAGCACACGTTCAGCTCGATGACGATCCCCGGACTCCGATCCAGCAGGGTGTCGGGGATGAGTTCCGTCAGCACGACGGCATGGTGACGATGATGATGTTCTACCGATGCAGGGCTTCAACTAAGCACCGCAATGATATGACCGAGGTGGAATATGGTGGAGGGGGGCACCGCACACGGCTAAGGAACGATCATGAAGATCAACTTGTGTGTCCATGGGGTGCCCCCCTGCCCCCGTATATAAAGGAGCAAGGGGAGGAGGGCCGGCCAAGGAGGAGGCACGCCCAAGGGGGGAGTCCTACTCCCACCGGGAGTAGGACTCCTCCTTTCCTAGTAGGAGTAGGAGAGAAGGAAGGGGAAGAGAGAAGGGAAGGAAGGAGGGGGCGCGGCACCTCCCCCTAGTCCAATTCGGACTAGGCCTTGGGGGGGCGCGGCCTGCCCTAGGCAGCCCCTCTCTCTTTCCCTTATGGCCCAATAAGGCCCAATACTTCTCCCCGGCGAATTCCTGTAACTCTCCGGTACTCCGATAAATACCCGAATCACTCGGAACCTTTCCGAAGTCCGAATATAGTCGTCCAATATATAGATCTTTACGTCTCGACCATTTCGAGACTCCTCGTCATGTCTCCGATCTCATCCGGGACTCCTAACTCCTTCGGTACATCAAAACTCATAAACTCATAATATAACTGTCATCGAAACCTTAAGCGTGCGGACCCTACGGGTTCGAGAACAATGTAGACATGACCGAGAACATTTTCCGGTCAATTATAGCGGAACCTGCATGCTCATATTGGCTCCTACATATTCTATGAAGATCTTTATCGGTCAAACCGCATAACAACATACGTTGTTCCCTATGTCATCGGTATGTTACTTGCCCGAGATTCGATCGTCGGTATCCAATACCTAGTTTAATCTCGTTACCGGCAAGTCTCTTTACTCATTATGTAATGCATCATTCCGTAACTAACTCATTAGCTACATTGCTTGCAAGGCTTATAGTGATGTGCATTACCGAGAGGGCCCAGAGATACCTCCCCGACAATCGGAGTGACAAAACCTAATCTCGAAATACGCCAACCCAACATGTACCTTCGGAGACACCTGTAGAGCTCCTTTATAATCACCCGATTCGTTGTGACGTTTGGTAGCACACAAAGTGTTCCTCCGTAAGCAGGAGTTGCATAATCTCATAGTTACAGGAACATGTATAAGTCATGAAGAAAGCAATAGCAACATACTAAACGATCAAGTGCTAGGCTAACGGAATGGGTCATGTCAATCACATCATTCTCCTAATGATGTGATCCTGTTAATCAAATGACAACTCATGTCTATGGTTAGGAAACATAACCATCTTTGATTAATGAGCTAGTCAAGTAGAAGCATACTAGTGACATTAAGTTTGTCTATGTATTCGCACATGTATTATGTTTCCAGTTAATACAATTCTAGCATGAATAATAAACATTTATCATGATATAAGGAAATATATAATAACTTTATTACAAATGGCCACGTGAGCGGGATCGTCTGGAGTCCCTGCGCGGGCTGATGGATCTTCTTGGCGTGGAACTGGCATGCTTCGTAGGAGCGCACCAGCTCGGTAGCGTCGTTGAGCGCGGTGGGCCAGTAGAAGCCACTGTGGAATACCTTGCCCACCAGGGTGCGAGACGAAGAGTGGTGCCCGTAGTCCCCACCATGTATGTCCGCCAGTAGCTCGAGCCCCTGTTCCCTGGAGATGCACCGTAAAGAAATGTCATTGGGCCTGCTGCGGTATAACTCACCATCATTGATGTAGTACACGGTGGCCTGGCGAGCCACGCGCTCGGCGTCCTCCTCCTTCTCTGGTAGGGTCCCCTGAAGCAAGTACGCCTTGAAATCCTCCGTCCAGCACCCCTCCTCAGGCTCAAGCGCGAGCAGCAAGCGGTCTCCTAAGGGATGACCACAAGCTAGGGCTCCCGTCTCTGGTGCCTGTGGCAGGTCCTCCTGAGGTGGTGCTGGACTCGTGATATGCGGGACCACAGATGGCTTGAAGAGCTGCTCCTAAAACACCCCTGGCTCCCAAGGGAGCCTGCGAGAGGCTCTTTTGGCGATGTCGTCTGCTTCCTTGTTCATCCCGCGTGGCACATGCTGCAGCTCCACGCCCATGAACCGCTTCTCCATCTTGCGCACCTCTTCTAGGTACGCCTCCATGTGTTCGTCCTTAGGCGTGTATTCCTTGTTGGAGAAGTTGATGAGAAGCTGGGAATCGCCTTTGATGGTGAGGCGCTTTACCCCTAGTGCAGCCGCGACCCTGAGCCCGGCGAGCAAGCCTTCGAATTCTGTGATGTTGTTGGAACCTTCTCGCCCTGCTGAAAGCAGAGTTGTACTACATAGCAAAGCTTGTCCTTGGTGGGCGAGATGAGGATGGCCCCTGCCCCTGCGCCTTGCCGAGCAAACGCCCCGTCGAAGTACATGACCCATCCATCTGGCTCTTCATCTCCTATCAGGAGGGAGCAGTCCTCGCCTTCTCCGTGATCTGGAGCGTCGGTCCATTCGGCCACGAAGTCAGCGAGGGCCGCGCCCTTGATGACCCTGGTGGTACCGAACTCGAGGTCAAACGCTTGAAGCTCAATGTTCCATTCAGCAACTCGCCCGGCTGCGTTCGGGCTCTGGAGCGCCCTCTCTAGCGGGTATGCAGAGACAACTTTGATGGGGTGGCCTTGAAAGTAGTGGCGCAGCTTCCTGGAGGCGACTAGAAGTGCGAGCAAGAGCTTCTGTGGCATGGGATACCATGTCCGGGCCGCCCTCAGTACTATGATGACGAAGTAAACGGGGTGCTCAACAAGGGAGGAGGCGTCACCAGCATCTTTTTCTTCATGGGGGCAGGTCCCCTTTGGCCTCATGAGGCGTGGGCTCCGGAGCCTCGATAGCCATGGGGCCATCCGTAGCCTCAGGAGGAACATCGGCCGCTGCACCGGTATAGACTTCAGATGCCTTCCCTGAGGTGTGTTGCACTTTGCTTGCTGGTTTTGAATCCTACTGCGGCTTATTGATTGGGTGCTCCTTCCTTAGCGCTACCAGGGCGGTGCTTGCTGAGTGTGGGGTTGCTGCCAGATAGAGCACCAAGGGCTCGAGAGGGCATGCCACCAGCACGGGTTGTAACGCCCCGGATTCGATGTGCCAGGTGTCTTCCAGTTATTCGCCGTAGTTGCCATGTCATTGCTTGTGTGTTGCATTTTGCCATGTCATCATCTGCATTTCATTCGCATGTTTTTCAAAGCTTGCATCCGTTCGGGTTCCGTTGGTTCTCTCCGTTGTCCGTTCTGAGCCCAGACAAACTCGCACGCACCCGTTGCCCCTCCCAGTCCTTGTTTCGTGAGCCGCTGAAAAACGTTCTCGGAATGGGCCGAGATTTGCCGAGTGGCCTTGTTATGTTACCGGTACACCGCCCGTCAAATTTCGTTCCATTTAGAGGTCGTTTGATGCCCCAATGGTTAACTGCGTAGCCCAAAACCCCTCTCTCTTTGCAGCCCAGCCCCTCTTCACCACAGCCCATGAGCCCATCCTAACCCCCTCCATGCTCTCGGTCATTCGATCGTGATCATGTGGGCGAAAACCGCTCCCCATTTGGGCTCTCCTAGCTCCCTCTACCTATATAAACTCCCCCTGCCCCGAAATTCTCGGTCTAACCCTAGCCTCTTCCTCCTCCCACCGACGGACACTTCCACCCCGCCGCCGGACACGTCCGCGCCATCGCCCCCGGCCAATCCCGCCTCGCCACGTCACCACCGCCCCCCCCTCTCTCTCCTCCGCCCGAGGGCCTGCAGGGGCCGAGCCGCCGCTTTCCGCCGCCGCCGCCCGCCCGTGCACGAGATCCGTGCCTCCACCGCGCCCGCTGGTCTCCCGTCTTGCCGCTTCGCGGCGTTCCTGCCAGAGCAGCCCGCCCTTGCCGCGGCCCGCAGAGCCCGGGAGGGCCAGCATGAGCCCCGCGTCCCGCCGCCATCTGCCTCCCGGCCCGCACCTCCCAGCGCTGATCTCCAGCGGAGCTGCCGGCCAAACACCGCCAGCGACCTCGTCGGCGCCGCCCTCTCCTCGCCGGTGTCCCGCCCTGCTGCGCCGGCCTTGCCGTCGCCGCCTCGCCTCCGGTCTCCCCTCGCCGCCCGCCACGCGTCCCGCGCCGTACCTCGCCGGGATCCGGCCGGATCCGGCGAGATCCGGCCTGGATCCACTCGTCTCCGGCCATCTCCCTCCTTCTCCGGCGACCCTCGAACCACGTGTGAAACCCTAGATCTGTTTTCGGAGGGGTATATTTTCATTGTGTTGCCCTGTTCATCATGCCATAACTTCTTGTGTGTTCCTCCGTTTTGTGCGTATGATATATCAAAATGTTCATTGTGAGATGCTCTTCATTTCATTCCATTGTGTCATGCTTGTGTGAGTCCATATTGATGCCATAATCATCATTGAAATAGTGCTATATGATGTTAACTGCTGTCTGTTAACCGAACTTGTTGTTTTGTCTTTTTCTTTGCATTTTGTGTGTGCATCCTATGAGCTTGATGTCTACATGAGATTTGAGCTCCATCATGCCATCTTTACATAGGTGCTTGTCTTGTATTTTTGTGAGTCTTTTAGTGAGTGTATGAAGCTCGTGAAGTAGGCTACTTGCTGTAACTGTTTTGCTTGGCTGAATCTGTTATAACATGATGCTATGTAAACCTGCTGCTACAAGTCATTCTATGCATAATCCGGAGATGTTCACTAAGGATGTTTTGTTATACATGTCATGATCTATCCATCCATGCCCCTGGTTGCATTTATAGACTGTTGTAGCTTGTTGTTATCTTGCTCTCAACTTGCTAAGTAATGTTGTTGTCAGCCTGTTAACATTAAGTTCAGTTTTGCCATGAGCTTTACTAGTGATCCATGCACCCTATGAACTTTCTCTTGCCATGTGTAGCTTCATAATTATGCCATATTACTGTTTATTGATTTCACATGCCATGAAAAGCTCTGTGGAGAGTGGTACATGCTCACCAACATGCCTACTAATCGTTGATCCTGCCATGTCTGAATCTGTGATATTACTTGCCATGTTTGCATGAATGTTACCTTGTTTTCTGTTTACCTTTGGAATAAGTTCAATAAGGGAGTTTTGTTAATTGATTTTAGTAATAGCATGCCATGCCTTTGTTTGCCATGATAAGTTCCTATAGCATGCTGTTTGGTAGCTCTAAACATTGCAACCTGATGTTATTTCTGCTAACTCTGAAACTGTTATTATTTGCAATCTTGCCATGTCCTTTTGAGCATGTTATAGTGTTTTCTGGAGATAGCACAGTGTTCATGTTTGGTCATTTTGTACCTGTAAATCATGTCCATGCCTTTTGTTTTCCTGTTGAGATGTTGTAGCATATTGTTTTGATGCTTGCTAGATGCCTAGTTGCTGTTTAGGACAGCGTGTCCTTTAAAACTTGTTTCATGTGTATGTGTTTAACCGTTGCTCCGTTTTGAGTGTGCTCTATATGAAACTTGCTTAGATTTGCATGTAGTTTCATCTTATCATGTTGCATGCTTGTTTTGAGGTGTTTGCTTGATGTTTGGATGCATTTTGCATCAATGCGATGTTTGACTTGTTTTACTCATATCTTCTAGGCCATAGCTCCGAACTAATTGAACTTTATATGTAACTTGACTAGAATTTCGTGTAGATCATCTTGGTGCATCTTAAGTTGCTGTTTAACAACTTGAACATAAGGTTTATTCAGATCTGGACCAATTTCGAAATTTGCATATGAGGACTTACCAGAATTGTTATATGTCGTTTCCGGCCTCATTTAAACTTGCTTTGATGTGTTGCTCTTGTATGCATCATCTCTTGCCATGAGTATATTCATTTAGCCTTTGTCATGCATGATACTTGGTTGAGCATCATGCCATGTCTATGTGTTGTGTGTTTACCTTGTTGTTTGCTTCTTTTCGGTTGTGCTCCTTCTCGTTAGTTTCGTTTCGTTGCGATCGTGAGGATTCGTTCGTCTATGCTTGGTTCGTCTTCGTGGCTTCATCTTCTTCACGGACTCGTTCTTCTTCCTGGCGGGATTTCAGGCAAGATGACTGTCACCTTGGATCTCACTACTATCATTGCTATGCTTGTTGCTTCGTTCTATCGCTATGCTACGCTACCTATCACTTGCTTATCAAGCCTCCAAAATTGCCATGTCAGCCTCTAACCTTTTCACCATTCCTAGCAAACCGTTGCTTGGCTATGTTACCGCTATTGCTTAGCCCCTCTTATAGCGTTGTTAGCTGTAGGTGAAGTTGAAGATTGCTCCATGATGGATAGGATTATTTTGGGATATCACAATATCTCTTATTTAATTAATGCATCTATATACTTGGTATAGGGTGGAAGGCTCGGCCTTATGCCTGGTGTTTTGTTCCACTCTTGCCGCCCTAGTTTCCGTCATACCGGTGTTATGTTCCTTGATTTTGTGTTCCTTACGCGGTTGGGTAATTTATGGGACCCCCTTGACAGTTTGCTTTGAATAAAACCCCTCCAGCAAGGCCCAACCTTGGTTTTACCATTTGCCTCACCTAGCCTTTTTCCCTTGGGTTTCCGGAGCCCGAGGGTCATCTTTATTTTAACCCCCGGACCAGTGCTCCTTCGAGTGCTGGCCCAACCTGGGCGATGTCCGGCGCCCCCTGGGCAACCAGGGTCTATGCCAACCCGATGTCTTGCCCATCCGATGTGCCCTGAGACTGAGATATGTGCAGCTCCTATCGGGATTTGTCGGCACATCGGGCGGCTTTGCTGGTCTTGTTTTACCATTGTCGAAATGTCTTGTAAACTGGGATTCCGAGGCTGATCAGGTCTTCCTGGGAGAAGGAATATCCTTCGTTGACCGTGAGAGCTTGTGATGGGCTAAGTTGGGACACCCCTGCAGGGTATAAACTTTCAAAAGCCGTGCCCGCGGTTATGTGGCAGATGGGAATTTGTTAATATCCGGTTGTAGAGAGCTTGACACTTGATTTAAGTAAAATGCATCAACCGCGTGTGTAGCCGTGGTGGTCTCTTTTCGGCGGAGTCCGGGAAGTTAACACGGTTTTGGGTTATGCTTGACGTAAGTAGGAGTTCATCACTTCTTGATCATTGCTAGCTTCACGGTCGTTCCTTTGCTTCTCTTCTCGCTCTTATTTGCGTAAGATAGCCACCATATATGCGTAGTCGCTACTGCAACCTCACCACTTATCATTTCCTTACCCATTAAGCTTTGCTAGTCTTGATACCCATGGTAATGGGATTGCTGAGTCCTCGTGGCTCACAGATTACTACAACAATAGTTGCAGGTGCGGGTTATGCGATGATCATGATGCGAGAGCGATGCTTGTTTGTTTTGGAGTTCTTCTTCTGCTTCTTCTTCGATCAGGGGATAGGTTCCAGGTCGGCAGCCTGGGATAGCAGGGTGGATGTCGTTTGATCTTCTGTTTGTGTTTCCTCCGTAGTCGTATGTTGATCTTATGGGTGATGTATTGATGTATTCATGTGGCATTGTTTGCCTCTTGTATGTATCCCCAACTATTATGTAATGGTATGATGTAATGATATCCACCTTGCAAAAGCGTCTCCAATATGCGCTTCTATCCTCGGTGGGACCTGCGAGTTCCTTTAGGATAGGGTCGCATATTGGGCGTGACAAGTTCGTATCAGAGCCTCGACCGACCATAGGGGCCCCCTTGATTGATCGTGTAGTTTGGCCGCTGTCGAGTCTAGAAGAAAATTGTTTTCGGTGTCTAGTTATATCAAAGAGTAGGAATTCTTTTTACTCCTCAGCCCCTTCGTCACTCTGGTGCTGAATCTTGGCGTAGATGTTTTGAGTTACTCCTCTTCCCCTTCAAATTTTTCTTTAGGATCACACAGTTGGTTTTCCAGTCGTTGGTTCTCAGCTCTTTTCATCTGGTGCATTTCTCGTCAAGGTGATTAGACCCTCTCTGTTTTTGCAAGTTCAATCCTCAGTTGTTTTCTTTTCCCACCCGCCCACCTTTTTTTTTCTCGGAGCCGGAGTCCGTAATCGAGTATCCATCCTACTCGTGTGAAGCATTTGCTTTCTTTCAAATGGTGTTTCCTCTTCAAGTTATTCGTCGGTTCTACCTTCCAAGTCGCCTTTGTTTTCCCACCCTCCCACCCTCTTCTTCTTGGAGCCTGAGTCTATTTCGAGCATCAATTTCATTCGTGTCGAGCCTCTTCAGTCTTTCGTCAATTATTTCAACTGGTGTATTCTCGTCTCATTTGTCATTCTTCAACTCTTTTTCTTCTCCGGTGGACTCAATTCAAGTTTTTTGGGTTGATCATATTCTTTTCCTCGGCTCAAGTGTTTTCCCTGCTCGTTCGCCTCTCGCCAGTTTATCCTTCCGGATTGTTCTAGACATCTCAGGAGATTCGTCTGTGTTCGAATTAATTTGAGGTTATCACCTCATTTAAATATTTCAATTGTTCCGGTGCATCATCTATCTATTCTACATCCCTTTCCAACGATGTTTTTTCTATTTAGTGGGCCCTAACCCACAGGTCTTTTCCTAGGATCTTACCTGACCCTTCTAATTATTCCGGAGCCATTCCTAATTCTTTTCGAGTTTGATGTAAGAATGAATTTCATCGGTCAGATGCTTTTCCAAGATCGATTCCTAATCATTTCATTGTTGGCTCAACTTCTTTGCTTTCCATTCTATCGAAGTATCTCAGTAAATTTGGTGGTGTTTCTCGTCGTCATTCGAAGATCGAAGAAGAGTTCCTCTTAAATCTTGTTCGTTCTCTCGAAGATCCGCGGTTCTAGCTTCATGTTATCCTCTCAAATTATTCCATTTGTCAGAGATTCCTTTTCTTATCCATCCAGATCATGTCAGAAGTGTTTTCTCGTTTTCTTTTCACCGGAGGCCATCGTTCCAGAAGAATTCTTCGTCCTCACATTTCAGCTACCGTTATCCAATTATCCCGGTGCTTCGTTCAAGTTTTCTTTAATCAGCTTGTTATCTCTTCTTTCTTTTGTATCTAAATCCCCTCAAGCATATTTGTTCTTCTAATTCTCCCCGATGATTCATTCTCTTTCATCAGTCATTTTTGAATTCTTACGGTGGTTCCTTCAGATTCCTTTTTCTTTGATTATCATAGTAATTCATTCGTTCTTTTCAATCCTACCGGTGGTTCATGAAGACCTTCTCAAGTTTGCGATATGTCACTTCTCAATCCTTTTTAAGAAGAATAAGTAGTATCAAAAATCCATTGCTTGTCATCAATTTAATTTGATGAAGGATAAGCATACAATAAATCTTATTATTATTTCCTCAAAGTGAGTAATCCCTTTCTTCGGAGTTTGTTCTTAATGAATAAATTCTAGTTCCAAGTGTTTTCATCTTTTCTTTTCTGGAGTTCAAATTTCCTCGGACATTTTGTCGGAACCTCCATCTAAATCATCGAAGGCTCATATTATTCTTTCATCCTTCATTCAATCTCATCATCCTTTTGTTACCGGAGTTCTTCATGGTGGTTCTTCAAGATTTAATTCATTCTTTAAGTGTTCATCAAGATTCTTGTTGGAGGAGTTCAAGTATCTTTTCTTCTCGCATCTCGAACTGCAAATAATTCTTCGTTTTCTTCTGAAGTGGAGTTTTGCATTTCTAGGTTCTTCTCAGCTTTTCAGACATTTGGTTGTGGTATAATTTCACCTCAAGTTTTGAGATGTTTTTGATAAGTCCACAACAAGCTTATTCTTTTGTTGTTGATTTTCTCAACAACTCCATTCAATCCTTCCTTCTAAGTTCTTTTCATTCCACTATTTCAATTCTTCCAGAGGCATTGCATTGTTCATCTCGTCAAGTGTCATCCAATCTTGTGAAGTTCATGTTCTATTCCTTCCATTTTCAGTCGGAGTGCTGCCCAAATTCTTTTATTCATTCCTTTTCTATCTTGTTCTAACTAGACTGGTTTCAGAGTCTATCTTGTTTCCATGAGCATTTGATTCTCGTCATACTCGCCGTTCATCTTTTCTAACCGAGTGCTCTCGACTTTGTTTATCTTCTGTCTTGCGTTCTTACTTCACCTCTTCCTCTTTCTCTTCCGTCTTGTTCCTAAGATCTCGGGACGAGATCTCTTGTTAGTGGAGGAGAGTTGTAACACCCCGGATTCAATGCGCCAGGTGTCTTCCAGTTATTCGCCGTAGTTGCCATGTCATTGCTTGCATGTTGGATTTTGCCATGTCATCATCTGCATTTCATCTGCATGTTTTTCAAAGCTTGCATCAGTTCGGGTTCCACTGGTTCTCTTCGTTGTCTGTTCTGAGCCCAAACACGCTCGCACGCGCCCGTTGCCCCTCCCGGTCCTTGTTTCGTGAGCTGCCGAAAAACGTTCTCGGAATGGGCCGAGATTTGCCGAGTGGCCTTGTTATATCACCAGTAGACCGCCCGTCAAATTTTGTTCCATTTGGAGGTTGTTTGATGCCCCAACGATTAACTGTGTAACCCGAAACCCCTCTCTCTTTGCAGCCCAGCCCCTGTTCACCATAGCCCATGAGCCCATCCTAACCCCCTCCATGTTCTCGGTCGTTCGATCGTGATCGTGTGGGTGAAAACCACTCCCCATCTGGGCTCTCCAAACTCCATCTACCTATATAAACTCCCCCTCCCCCGAAATTCTCGGTCTAACCCTAGCCTCTTCCTCCTCCCGCCGCCAAACACGTCCGCGTCGTCACCCCCGGCCAATCCCGCCTCGCCACGTCACCACCGCCGCCCCCCTCTCTCTCCTCCGCCCGGAGCCCGCGAGGCCGAGCCGCCACATGTCCGCCGCCCGTCGGGATCCAGCGCCTCCGCCCTCCCCTGGGTCTCCGCGCCGCCGCTTCGCCGCGTTCCTGCAGCAGCCACCGCCACCGCCGCGGCCAGGAGCCGGGGAGGCAGCCAGCGAGCCAGCGTCCCGCCACCATCTACCTCCCGTCTCGCGCCTCCGCCCGATCTCCACCGGCGCCCGGCCCAGCGCCGCCGTGGCCTCGTCGACCGCCACCCTCTCCTCACGGTGTCCCCCAGGCCCGGCCTTCACACCGTCGCCGCCTCGCCTCCGGCCTCCCCCTCATCGCCGGCCACCGCGTCCCCGCGCCGTCCCTCGCCGGGATCCGGCCGAATCCTGCGAGATCCGGCCCGGATCCACCCATCTCCGGCCATCTCCCTCCTTCTCCAGCGAGTTCTCCGGCGACCCTCGAACCGCGTGTGAAACCCTAGATGTGTTTTCGGAGGGGTATATTTTCCATGTCCCGAAATTTTTGCATTATGTTGCCCTGTTCATCATGCCATAACTTCTTGTGTGTTGCTCCGTTTTGTGCATATGATATATCAAAGTGTTCATTGTGAGATGCTCTTCATTTCATTCCATTGTGCCATGCTTGTTTGAGTCCATCTTGATGCCCTAATCATCATTGCAAGAGTGCTATATGATGTTAACTATTGTCTGTTAACAGAACTTGCTGTTTTGTCTTTTTCATTGCATTTTGTGTCTGCATCCTATGAGATTGATGTCTACATGAGATTTGAGCTCCATAATGCCATATTTACATAGGTGATTGTCTTGTATTTTTGTGAGTCATTTAGTGAGTGCATCAAGCTCGTGAAGTAGGCTACTTGTTGTTACTGTTTTGCTAGGCCGAACCTGGTATAACATGATGCTATGTAAACGTGCTACTACAAGTCATTCTATGTATAATCTGGAGATGTTCACTCGGGATGTTTTGTTACACATGTCGTGCTCTATCCATCGATACATATGGTTGCATTTATAGCCTGCTGTAGCTTGTTGTTATCTTGCTCTCAACTTGCTAAATAGTGTTGCTATCAGCCTGTTAACATTAAGTTCAGTTTTGCCATGAGCTTTGCTAGTGATCCATGCACCCTATGAACTTTACCTTGCCATGTGTTGCTTCATAATTATATCATCTTACTGTTGATTGATTTCACATGCCATGAAATGCTCTGTGGAGAGTGCTACAAGCTCACCAACATGTCTACTTATCGTTGATCCTGCCATGTCTGAATCTATCATATTACTTGCCATGTTTGCATGGATGCTACCATGTTTTCTGTTGATCTTTGGAATACGTTCAGTAAGGGAGTTTTGTTAATTGCTTTTAGTAATAGCATGCCATGCCTTTGTTTGCCATGATAAGTTCCTGTAGCATGTTGTTTGATATCTCTAAACATTGCAACCTGATGTTATTTCTGCTAAGTCTATGAAACTGTTATTATTTGCAATCTTGCCATGTCCTTTTGAGCATGTTATAATGTTTTCTGGAGATAGCTTAGTGTTCATGTTTTGTCATGATTTACCTTTACATCATGTTCATGCCTTTTGTTTTCATACTGAGGAGCTGTAGCATTTTTTTTATGCTTGCTAGATGCCTAGTTGCTGTTTAGGATAGCGTGTCCTTTAAAACTTGTTTCATGTGAATGTGTTTAACCGTTGCTCCGTTTTGTGTGTTCTATATGAAACTTGCTTAGATTTGCATGTAGTTTCATATTATCATGTTGCATCCTTGTTTTGAGGTGTTTGCTTGATGTTTGGATGCATTTTGCATCAATGCCATGTTTGACTTGTTTTACTCATATCTTCTAGGCCGTAACTCCGAACTAATTGAACTTCATATGTAACTTGACTAGAATTTCGTGTAGATCATCTTGGTGCATCTTAACTTGCTGTTTAACAACTTGAACATAAGGTTTATTCAGATCTGGACCAATTTTGAAATTTGCATATGAGGACTTATCGGAATTGTTATATGTCGTTTCCGGCCTCATTTAAACTTGCTTTGATGTGTTGCTCTTGTATGCATCATCTCTTGCCATGAGTATCTTCATTTAGCCTTTGTCATGCATCATACTTGGTTGAGCATCATGAAATGTCTATGTGTTGTGTGTTTACCTTGTTGTTTGCTTCTTTCTGGTTGTGCTCCTTCTCGTTAGTTCCGTTTCATTGCGATCGTGAGGATTCGTTCATCTATGCTTGGTTCATCTTGGTGGCTTCATATTCTTCACGGACTCGTTCTTCTTCCTAGTGGGATTTTAGGCAAGATGTCCATCACCTTTAATCTTACTACTATCATTGCTATGCTAGTTGCTTCGTTCAATCGCTATGCTGCGCTACCTATCACTTGCTTATCAAGCCTCCCAAATTGCCATGTCAGCCTCTAACCTTTTCACCCTTCCAAGCAAACCATTGCTTGGCTATGTTACCGCTGTTGCTCAGCCCCTCTTATAGCGTTGTTAGCTGCAGGTGAACTTGAAGATTGCTCCATGATGAACAGGATTTATTTTGGGATATCACAATATCTCTTATTTAATTAATGCATCTATATACTTGGTAAAGGGTGGAAGGCTCGGCCTTATGCCTAGTGTTTTGTTCCACTCTTGCCGCCCTAGTTTCTGTCATATCGGTGTTATGTTCCTTGATTTTGCGTTCCTTACGTGGTTGGGTGATTTATGGGACCCCCTTGACAGTTCGCTTTGAATAAGACCCCTCCAGCAAGGCCCAACCTTGCTTTTACCATTTGCCTCACCTAGCCTTTTTCCCTTGGGTTTCCGGAGCCCGGGGGTCATCTTTATTTTAACCCCCGGACCAGTGCTCCTTCGAGTGCTGGCCCAACCTTGGCGATGTTCGGCGCCCCCTGGGCAACCAGGGTCTATGCCAACCCGACGTCTTGCCCATTCGGTGTGCCCTGAGGACAAGATATGTGCAGATCCTATCGGGGTTTGTCGACACATCGGGTGGCTTTGCTGGTCTTGTTTTACCATTGTCGAAATGTCTTGTAAACTGGGATTCCGAGGCTGATCGGGTCTTCCTGGGAGAAGGAATATCCTTCATTGACCGTGAGAGCTTGTGATGGGCTAAGTTGGGAAACCCCTATAGGGTATAAACTTCCGAGAGCCGTGCCCGCGGTTATGTGGTGGATGGGAATTTGTTAATATCCGGTTGTAGAGAGCTTGACACTTGATTTAAGTAAAACGCATCAACCGCGTGTGTAGCCGTGATGGTCTCTTTTCGGCGGTGTCTGGGAAGTGAACACGGTTTTGGGTTATGCTTGACGTAAGTAGGAGTTCAGGATCACTTCTTGATCATTGCTAGCTTCTCGACCGTTCCTTTGCTTCTCTTCTCGCTCTTATTTGTGTAAGTTAGCCACCATATATGCTTAGTCGCTACTGCAACTTCACCACTTATCATTTCCTTACCCATTAAGCTTTGCTAGTCTTGATACCCATGGTAATGGGATTGCTAAGTCCTCGTGGCTCACAGATTACTACAACAACAGTTGCAGGTGCAGGTTATGCGATGATCATGATGCGAGAGCGATGCTTGCTAGTTTTGGAGTTCTTCTTCTGCTTCTTCTTCGATCAGGGGACAGGTTCCAGGTCGGTAGCCTAGGATAGCAGGGTGGATGTCGTTTGATATTTTGTTTGTGTTTCCTCCGTAGCCGGATGTTGATCTTATGGTTGATATATTGATGTATTCATGTGGCATTGTTTGCCTCTTGTATGTATCCCCAACTATTATGTAATGGTATGATGTAATGATATCCATCTTGCAAAAGCGTCTCCAATATGCGCTTCTATCCTTGGTGGGACCTTCGTGTTCCTTTAGGATAGGGTCGCATATTGGGCGTGACAAGTTGGTATCAAAGCCTCGACCGACCATAGGAGCCCCCTTGATTGATCGTGTAGTTTGGCCGCTGTCGAGTCTAGAAGAAAACTGTTTTTGGAGTCTATTTATAACGGAGAGTAGGAATTCTTTTTACTCCTCAGCCCCTTCGTCGCTCTGGTGAGGAATCTTGGCGTAGATGTTTTGAGTTACTCCTCTTCCCCTTCAAATTTTTCTTTAGGATCACGCAGTTGGTTTTCCGGTCGTTGGTTCTCAGCTCTTTTCATCCGGTGCATTTCTCGTCAAGGTGATTAGACCCTCTCCGTTTTTTCAAGTTCAATCCTCAGTTGTGGCTCCTTCCTTTTCATCAGCTTGAAAAACGGGAGGGCGCGCTCCTCCAGCTTGGAAATGAAGCGTGCAAGCGAGGTTATGCAGGCAACAAGCTTCTGCATCTCCTTCAGGGTCTGCGGGGGGTTCATGTCTTCTATTGCCTTGAACTTTTCTTAAAAAGGTTAGCCTTGATCCCTCTGTGCGATACCAAGAAGCTCAGCAGCTTGCCGGAGGGGACCCCGAACACACACTTCTCGGGGTTAAGCCGAAGATCCACCGTGCACAGGCTGGCGAACGTCTCTTCCAGATCTTCTATCAGAGTCCTGGCCTCCCAAGACTTCACCACTATATCATCGATGTAGGCCTCCGCATTTCTCCCGAGCTGCGAACCCAGGGTGATATGCATCAACCGCTGGAATGTTCCTCTGGCGTTGCGCAGCCCGAAGGGTGTGCAGGTGTAGCAGTACACCCTGCACGGGGTGAGGAATGTCGTCTTCTCCACATCTTCCACGGCCATCTTGATCTGGTGGTAACTGGAGAAGGCGTCCAGGAAGCGCAACAGGTCGCACTTGGCGGTGGAGTCGACGATCTGGTCGATGCGAGGGAGCGGAAAAGGATCTTGAGGGTAGGCCTTGTTGAGGTTGGTGAAGTCGACACACATGCGCTCCTTCCCTCCTTTCTTGGGGACGATGACGGGGTTCGCCAGCCACTCTGGGTACCGCACCTCTCTGACGACCCCTGTGGCTTGTAGCTTACGAGTTTCTTGGACGATGAAGGCCTGCTTCTCAGTGGACTGCCGGCGATCCTTCTGCTTCACCGGTCGCACATTTGGGCATACTCTCAGATGGTGCTGGATTATCCCCCTCGGGACCCCGGCCAGGTCTTTGGGTTCCCAGGCGAACACATCCTTGTTGGCTCGCAGAAAGTTGATCAATGCCTCCTCCTGATCCTGTGGGAGGCCAGCCCCTATGGTGAAGGTGGTGCTGGCCGTCCCATCCTCGCAGACCGGTACTTGCTTCATCTCGGCCTGGTCCTAGGAGAACCACTGCTTCTTCTTGGCAGGCGCTGCCTCTGGGGCCTCCTGATCCTCCTTCTTGCCGGGTACCGCGGTCGCGGCTGTCTTGAAGGCGAGCTTGAGGGCCTACAGCGCACCTTTGGTGTCCCCTACCACCGTGAGGACACCGTTGCTGCCCGGCATCTTCATGAGATTGTACGCGAGATGGGTCGCAGCCATAAACTTCGCCAAGGCTGGATATCCCAGAATAGCGTTGTATGGCAGGTTGATCTTGGCGATGTCAAAGTCGACGAGCTCGGTGCGGTAGTTGTCACGGGTCCCAAACGTGATAGTGAGGCGGATCTGCCCCATGGGCCTGGTAGAGCCGTCTCCAACTCCAGAGAAGGGCTTCGAGGGGCGGAGCCGGCTGGGCGGTACATGGAGCAGTACGAACGCATCCGAGGAGAGCACGTTGAGGCCGGCTCCGCCATCGATGAGGGTCTTAGTGATCGCCACGTGGCAGATCGTGGGGGTGCAGAGCATCGGGAGCGCGCTTGCTCCCGTCGTGGCAGCAGGGTGATCTTCAGGGCCGAAGGCGAGGTCAGCTTGGGGCGCCACCCAGCCCGGCAGAGCCCCCGAGCCTGCCTGAGTGCCGCCAGCCCGCCGGTACAACTGCTTGACATGGCGGTCGGATGGCGGCGCCTGTGAGCCGCCCAGGAGAGCTGCCACGACTGGGGGAGCCGGCGCCGCGTAGCGGGCGAGGAAGAGGTCGCGCAGCTCCTCCCAGGAGGTCATAGAAGATGACGGCAGGTTGAGGAACCAAGCGCGTGGCGCGCCTGTGAGGGCCATGGGGAACCAGTTGGCCTTCACCTTGTCGTCACCACCATCCGCCCAAACTGCTTCCTCGTATGCTTGAAGGAAGGGGGCTGGATCCCCGCGCTGTCGTAGCACGGCGGCATCTCCGGTCGGAACTTGTGCGGCCACTGCACTTGCCATAGGGAGAGGGCCAAGCAGCGCAGCCCCGGTGCTTCGCGCGTCGACGAGGTCGACGGAGGAGCGCCCGCCATATGGGTCAGTGGCATGATCTGGAGGTCGAGGAACAAGATTCCGACACACCCCTACCTGGCGCGCCAAATGTCGGATTTCGGGATCCGGCAACCCGTGAGAGGTTCGAACACTAGGGTGCGTGCGGAGATCTCAACCTGCGCAGCGTGCCTACTCGTGATCCTCCCTAGCCTAGCATGAAGAGCTCACAGAGACACAAAGACACAGAGATTTATACTGGTTTGGGCCACCTTTGTGGTGTAATACCCTACTCTAGTGTGGTGTGGTGGATTGCCTCGAGCGGCTATGGATGAACTAGTACAAAGGATGAACAAGCCTCAGGAGGAGAGGTGTTCTTGAGCTGGTGTGGTGTCTACTTGTTCTGGTTTTTGGTCCCTTTCTATGGTGGTGGCTAAGTCCTATATATAGTGTCTTGGTCCTCTTCCCAAATATGAGCGGGAAGGGATTCCACAACGGCGGGATTTGAAAGGGGACAAGTAGTACAGTCTATCCTGACAAAAGTAGTCTTCGCCTGTGAAAATCCTCTGGCCATGATGCTGCGGTGAGCTCGGTGATGACCTCTGTCTTTGCCGTCCTGGCGGTCTTGGTCTTGTTACACCAGAATGGAAACCTTTGGCCGATTCCTCGGGACTCCGCGCATGTGGCATGCCTCCCTTGCACCAAAGAGGAAATCTGCACTCTGCGCCCTCCTGGCCCCCACCTGGCCTTGGTCGTCGTGGCTCACGTAAGCTGAGCCTCATGAGGTAGCTGCATAGATCCCTCCGCCCCTCAGGAGCCCTCTGAGGAGGCCAACTCCTTCAGGGGTCTTGGCGTCGCCCGCCTCGCGAGGCTTGGCCCCTCGCGAGGGTCTTGTGGTGTTGATGTCAAAGCTGGGCCATACCAGGCCGTCGATGAAGCCACGTGGTGGGCCGTAGGCAGGCAGGACTGGATACCCCCAAGTCCATGACGCCGACAAAAACCACGACGCAATAAAAACAAACGTCGGAACAACGAGGAAAGCCGGGAAAATACAGCGGTTAACGCCGGATTTAGGGGCTCCAGACCCGGTCAATAGAAGAAGCTATTTAAAGGCAACAAGGACAGTCCATCCAACTGGACAAAATCCTAGATAGGCCCTGCCAAATCCACAGCACTCCCGATAAACCAGCTAATCATACCAATAGAGAATGTTGGGTTTTCAAGCAGGCCGGCAAACTTAACATCAAACACAAAGGGAAGGGACCTCAGAGCAAAGACAAGGACGAACCTCGCCAGAACACGGGGGGACAAAAGAAATTTCCACTGGAGATTAAAACAGTGAACATGATCTACGTCACGCATATCCCAAAGTGGGAGCGCAAGCGTGCACTCCGTGATGTCTACGCCGTTGAGCCCGTCGCCCCCAAATTCAACCCATAGTCGATCTGCCCGATCACCTTTGATTGCAGGGATCACCTGACTAGTATCCGTCATGGAGGTTCGGCTGCCCTAGTGCTCGACCCAATAATCAACAGATACCACCTAACCCGAGTCCTCATGGACGGCGGCAACAGTCTCAATCTAATATATCAGGACACTATCCGCAAGATGTGGATAGACCCGTCAAGAATCAAGCCAAGCAGCACTACCTTTAAAGGAGTTATACCGGGCGTGGAAGCCTGCTGCACGGGCTCTCTAACGTTGGATGTTGTATTCAGCTCGCCGGACAACTTTCCTAACACTACAAAAAAAATACACTTCCGTGATGATGCGTGTTTGTCATAGTAGGTCGCATTTTCTGTCATGCATGTACATCCATGACGATTTTATGACAGAATCAAGATAGTCATACATATGCTGTCGTAGAAGTATTCCATGTCATCACCAAAATTATCATCACGGAAGTGTCCACTTCCATGACGATAAATCGCGCGTCACAGAAGTGCTTTCGTCAAGGGTGACCGACACGTGGCATCCACCATAACGGAACGCCGTTAAGCTATTGGGTCGGGTTTTGGATCCGGTAACCCGTTAACAGCCCCGACCAATGGGGATTTTCCACGTGTAAAATCATCATTGGCTGGAGGAAACACATGTCGGCTCATCGTTGGGACAGATGTCATCCACTCATTGGACAGAAGGCGCCTATGATACGTTGACACGTGGCACGGCCCATCAAGTTTAAATGGGCCGGCCCAACTAAAGGCCCACAAGATTTTGCGGAACATAATGGGCCGGCCCAGCTAAAGGCCCACAAGATTTCGTGGGCCATAATGGGTCGGCCCAGGTAAAGGCCCACAAGATTTTTGTGTGCCATAATGGGCCGGCCCAGGTAAAGGCCCACAAAATTCTTGCGGATCGTAATGGGTCGGCCCAGCTAAAGGCCCACAAGATTTTGCCGACATTAATGGGCCGGCCCACAAGATTTTGAGGACCCTAGTAGGCCGGCCCATTAACTGGTTGCCATGTTTTGGGCCAAATGCCGGCCCATATTTGATCCGGTCCATTAATGGCCTGCCATGTTCCGGGCCTAATAATGGCCCATATGAGATCCGGCCCCTTAAAAGCCTCCCACTTTCTAGGCCAAATCACGGCCCAGATCAGGTCCGGCCCTTTAAGAGGCTTTGGGCTCAATTATGGCCCATATCAGATTCGGTCTGTTAACTGGACGCTATGCTTTTGAGCCCACTTGCTAAAGGCCCATTTAGTAATTCGGCCTGATATTAGTTTCGGCCTGTTAAGGGCCCATTTAACATTTCAGCCCTATAATAATTTGGCCTGTTAAAAGCCCGTCATATAGTTGGGCCTAACTACGGCCCGGTTTGCATCCGGCTTGCTCGCAGCCGATATCTGATTGGGCCAAACAAGGACCGAGACAACTTTGTCCTGTTAAAAGCCCGTGACTTGATTCGCACAATCATGGGTCGGGGTCCATTTCGGGCTGCTGCCGGCCTGTGAGCTATTCGGCATGTTTCAGGCCCAACCTACTTCTTAGCCTCCTAAAAGCCCATTGAGTTTTCTTGCGAAAAGAGGGCCAGGGGTTACTCGGCCTATCAAAGGCCCAAATCTACTAGTGGGCCAGTTTGACGGGGCCCATGATGCGGATCATACATCGTGATTGCATGACTGCCTGATTATGTACCGTAATTTTATGGTTTGACCGGTTTACTGCGAAGACAGGATATATATACAGTAAAATAACTGCAGCATCGTGAATAAGAAAATACCTAGACTATACAATAAAGAAATTACGGCACATCCACTGGGCATCAAAGTTCGCCACTATGATAATAAAGCACAAGCAGACAACAGATTACATACACTGGGTATCAAAGATCGCCACCATTGCAAATAAACATGCCGACAAAATAATATACAAAATTGAGAGCACTTCAATAGAGTTCAAGAAAGGTTAGCCCTGCTGGCGAGCTACAGCGCAAGCACCTGAGCAAGATGATGAGACTGCGCTTGTTCAACACTTATATCTTCCTCACTCTGAAAGATAAACAAGCAGACAGATGACAGGTTTTGCACATAAAAGTATCAGTGCTGACAATTCATCACATTTCTTACTGACGAATAAAGTGACATAGTTTAAAATTGCATTAACACAATATGGTATTGTTTAGGTCAAGACATGGCAGGAAATGACATTGTGAAGGAGTTGGCAGCTTCACGACACCACTGGATTATAGATCAAGAACTCATAAGTATCAATGGTTAGTGTGCTATCAATTTATCCCATTTCAGATTGGCAAATAAAGAGATGGTTTAAATAATAGTAGAATGGTATGACATTGTTCATAGTTAAGACATTGCAGAATATTACATTGTGCTGTAGTGGGTAGGTTCACCACACCACTGGATTACGGATGAAGAACAGAAGCATACATGCAGTGCAAAAGAAGATCACTTGCTCTGTATAGTTTAATTTACATGGTATGAAGAAGGAACTTGGTTGTACAACTGAAAAATTGAATTGAGAAGGACAAACTTTTGTTTATGAACTACATAATAAACTTTAAACATGCAATTTGATGCAAACACCAAAAATAAACAGCTATTGCAGTCATGCCTAACCAAATATACACAACAAGTTTGAAGGCTTGAGAAGGACAAACTTACATTACTGGTGAAGACAGGCTCTATAAAGCCCTTGTCCATGCTGATGGGGGGGCAATTCAAGAAGTTTAGCACATAATCTTCTTCATAAGAATTGCCTTTATTCTACATTTTGTTAAGAGTAAATATAGATGTGATAATATACGAAAAAATGGAGAATATTTAAGATAAGATGAAGAGTGATGCTACATAACCAAGTAGATATAAATGTATGTTGAGCGATATAGGCAAAAGGCACAACCAAGAGCAATGCACAGCTAAACTTCTTCAGTACCAACCTTATGGTAAGAGTAAATATAGATCTGATGTGTAGAAAATGGAGGGCAAAGGAAAATAAGCTGCAGAGTGATGGTACATGAACAACTACCTGTCAATATAAGTACACTGATAAAGGACAACATTTACTTACATGAACAATGCAGAGCTAAAAAAATTCATTGGCATTGGATGTATTCTACACTAATGTAACCATTCATACAGATCGAGATAATTTGGGCGAACAAGTGATAAGCAAGCTATCATGCATCTTCTTTGTCACATAATGAACCGGTATGTATGCAAGTGCAGTGATCTGAACAACGGTACTAACAAGAGCAAAGCGGCAGGCGACAAATTTGCGATATCCTGTCATTCTTTTCAAACCGAATTCTTCTTGAGCAGATTTCCGCAAAAAAGATCCGTAAGGCACATGCGGAAAAGTAGAAGTTCAAATTGTCATGTGATTTCATAGAGCGGTACCTCATCACAGGAACAAGACCGATTGCATAACAAGGTTTTTCCATTCAATGTCTTCTAAATTTAGCACAGGAGACTTCATCGGAAATTCGTTTATAGACTTGCCACCAAAGTGTGATTTCCTCAGGTAACACCGACACTACTGCAATGCTTCCTTGAAAAGCACAAGCAAGCTTTGCTCGTCATGACTATCCAGATTGACCTTGGCCTAGTTACAACAATGTAATGTAAATCATTGATGTGTTCGATCAGCAGAAAACAGGAAAATAATAACCATGAATAATAGCACTTACGTAAGTTGGGCGGAAGATGTGAAAATGGTGTTTGTCTTCACTATAATCTTCCCATGATGGGAATATATGCACGTAGTCCCTAACAACATTGAAAGCATTGTCTTTTAAACTGGGAATAAATGGAATGGGGTTCCAATCTGCAAGAATTGGCCGTCTCTGCAATTGGGATAGGTCTTGACGGTGGACTCTTGTACTTTTTCTTTGGAGTGGGATATTTACGTGAATGCAATGGTGCTATGGCAAATGAAATCGGTATACCTTTTCTTTGGAGTCACAGGTCCTATGTGGTGGGGCTAGTGGTGTGGCGATGAAGTATGGAGTGCAGTCTGCTGGACTCGATCATACGTTTTGTGTCACCGGTTGTACAATTATAAGTGGGCGTATTCGATTTCTCGGCACCACCACGTTTTTCAAGGACTTTCTTTGGTGCTCCTTCGGTTCGGCAATCACCCTCTTCCTTTTGATGTCGATGCACAAGAACAGCATTTGAGTGGAAAAACATGGTATGATGACGATGGAATATGTATTGATAATGGATGGGCATGGCATCTCGAGTTATATGATGAGTAAACTAAGCGGATGGCGGTGCAACAAAGTAGAAGAAATGCAAGACAACATATGCAAGATCGCGCAATCAATAAAACCTTGCCAAATTAGAACAGGCACCTTGATGGGTGAACAGGACAAGCCATCGCCTTTGACTCCTCGAGGTAGAATAGTCATTAGGATGATATTACGAACAAGAATCAACAGTGGGGGCGTCACGAGTTTCATTGCTTCGAATGGCACTCAATGCCTTGGTGCCAATTTTGTAAGTCATTGCGGTGTTCCACAATATTCTTACGATGCGTGGTTTCGATATTCACTGTAATTGCGTATAATATCTGAGAACCATGAAAACATAAATAGTTGTGACATTATCTTTGTAATGCAGATGATATTCTAATATAGGGGTGCCCCTGTAAACACTTGTGTGCTATCCTTTGGATTACGATGAGAGAGCTCATGTGTGCTGTAATATGGTGCGTGCATTTATATAATCTGGCACAAGTACACAAAAAATAGGCTCCAGAAGTAAGGATAGATGGCAGATGATAGGTTCATAATATACTATATAGAGAGTTTATTGCCAAACCATGATAACAAGAGCACACAGCAACTAGGCAGATCATAGTGTACATAACAGGGGTACACCATAACCACGATATATAAATCGGGAAAGTGGAACTAGCTTGAAAATACGGTGTTGTATTGCCACTAGTAATTGAAAGCCTATCAATCACGTACAGGCCAGCTCTATCAGCTGTTGACTGCAGATGTCCCTGTGCCCCTTCCTGACAAGGAACATATTGTACGTACTAAATACAGAATAAACAAAGAGGAACATGTTAAAGAACAGAAGAGGAAGCATATTCTTGAGGTTCCGCTTCATTGCATACAATGTTGGTTGCCCACTCATGATGAATCACAGCGCCCAAGAAATGCAATTCCATGTTGTCTCTCTATATGTGGCAATTTTGAACAAGAGTCATTAGGATCATATTCGAACAAGAGTCAGCAGTGGGGGCGTATGAGTTTCATTGCATCCAGAATGGCACTCAATGCCTTGGTGCCAATTTTGTAAGTCATTGCAGTGTTTAGCTTCAAGAGTGGACTGCTGCTAGTGCGACACAAAGCTGCACAGATCATAGTGTAGATATAACGGGAAAACCTTAAGCATCAGAGTAAAATCAGCAAAGTGGAACTTGCTGGAATATATGTGCTAGTATTGCCGGTACGGCTAGAAAGGCTTCGGATACCAGCTCTCGTGCGGTACTGTTAATATCAGTGTAACTCACAAAGGCGACACAGCTCCCCGCATTTCCTTGCTATTCTTATAGGATTCAAGTGGGCAGGCCACTACAAATCCTATTCCTATGTTTACAAGATCCTACGAATCAAAGAGGCTCAAAGTGTCCATCACAACCAACCGTATATACCTCTACATTGCAAATGTCCCTGCTCATCTTCAGTACAAGGAACATATTGTACTACTATCATACTCCCTCCGTCCCAAAATATAAGTCTTGGTAGAGATTTCCACTATGGATCACATACAGATGTATCCAGATACATTTTAGAGTGTAGATTCACTCATTTTGCTCCATATGTAGTCCATGGTGGAATCTATACAAAGACTTGTATTTAAAACGGAGAGAGTACATATTAAGAAAACGGAAGAGGAACATGGTAAAGAAGAGCAAGCAGATTTTGGATAATAAAATGTTGGTTGCTTGGTGCCCACATGATGAACTAGGCGCATTAAGAATGCAACTCCCGGTGTCTCTCGACCATTTCAGCGGTTGGATGAAGATCCTCGTCTCCTAACCCTTCTTCTTCCTCGTCTCGATTCTTCCCATCTGAGAACACCTTGCGGGCAGCCGGCCGAACCACGGGCCCCGCCGCTTGTGTTCCTCCGCCACCCCACCCCCACCGCGCCCCAACCCCACCGCGTTGAGTTTTCTTCGTTCGTGAGGCCCCACAACCACTCGGCGCCTTGATCACACCGCGAACTCCGTGAGCTCTGAAAAATCGACCGCCCAATTTTGAAATTTAGTCTACAGTGATTTAACTAGTGTGGAATATAAAAGGGGAAAACCATAAGCATTGGGAGTATAGTGTTGAGCGTGCCATGGCGGATCTGAAGGTGCAAACCGGACAAAGGCAACTTCGCAACCAAGATAAGAAATCAGAGTAAAGCAGTGGCGATCTATTTTCTTGTTGCGATAAATAAGTTGAGCAAATACGAAAGAGTACCGCCTCTGGTGCGGCGCCGTGTACGCATCTGCTGAGAATTTGACGATGTTGTGGTAACTATGGTTGTCGGCAGCGTGGAAGCAGATCTAGGAGGGTAGACGGTGGTGGCAGGGCGCGGTGGACGAGATGGTCATAGGAGCAGCGCCGGCAAGGTGGACGACGGCGGGGATGAAGCGAGAGGACGGGATGCAAGGATCCGGTCGAGCGCGTGGATGAAGAGTCGATCTCTTGTAATGGACTGTGGCGTTGGGGTATCATCTCCGGCATGGTGGAGGAGGAAGGCGGTGGATGGGGTGGCGGACGGCGGCGGACGGAGGAGGGTGGGGTAGAGAGGGTGTTTTGGCGCCCACGGAGTACGAATGCGGAAAAGGGAGGTAGAGAGGAAGGAAGAACCATGTATTCAGGGCGCGCTTGTCTCAAATGTGAGGAAATTTACAAACTTAGCCCCCGTTTCAAATTTCTACTACATCACAACAACAACATTAGTCGGTTGGGGATAGGACGGTAATCTCGCATACACCGAATATTTGCCGACGAGAGTTTGTTTTTGGCGCCGACCATATATGAATATGAATCGGGGAGGGAGTCGATTTCGGCTGAGGACACACTATGTTTTGGCGCCCACCGTGTATGAATCCGGATGAGAGGCGGTTACGTCACGTTTGGGTGAAATTACAAACCTAACCCTATCGAAACCTATAGAAATCCAATAGATAGGCTTTGCGTGGCAGGATAGGCAGTAGTAATTTCCATCTCGCAGATTTTGGTTTCGGGCGGTTACTGCGACTTCCCCACTTCGTTCAAATTTTGCAGAGTGCATGTTTACCGTGCCAACTCAATTCGAATCCCATTTGTATTCTATTTTTTTCAGGCAGGATTGATTTTCAAGTGGAATTACATTCTATATACATCATTTTTTATATATACTTTCAAAAGCACAACACCATTTATACATAAATATGGTTTACAAATGGCATGATCTCAGATTCATAAGGTTGTATCCATCAATTTGGATTTTCAAATATTTGAAACCACTTTATGTTGAAATCCAATGTATGCATTCCTCGCTAACTGTCTCCAATTAATGTGTGTTTCATGCGGGTTTTTTACTTCTCAAACATGTATAATGTGTTTCACACACGCAACATATAGTGTAATCCCGTTTAGACATTAATTGCATATAAACCATGCATTGTTTGTAATTAAAGAATCTATGGATCACCAATATTGATAAACTATATAACATTACACGTGTGCCCAAATTCAAATGAATATGCATGTTTGATACACCAATTTGCGTTATGATATTATCGATGTCGTGATCTCCAGTTTAAACATTTGAATCCCCTTTAATCCAGATATTTGTCTCATATAGCTATCACTCATGCTTATATAGGACTATCTCTCTGCACCTATACGTGTTCATCGTCTCTCAGGTATCTCTCGTGCTACCTGTATGTCGATAATGATCTTTTATCTTCGTAACACACTGACGGTACTCTTTCCCTCGACCTTCATCACTCTATCTCTCTCTAAGTATATCTCGCTCCCTGCTATGTGTCTCTAACTATGATTCTCCATGTGGAATCTCTTTCTCTCACACAAACACAAAACTTTGTCTCCCGGGGTCTTATTTCTCTCTACTATTCCCATGTGTGCCACTCGCACACCCCTCATACAGAGATGTCTTTCGCTCCTTAGATATGAGAACCTACGAATCTTCCTCTTCAATATCTCTTTCTTACACACAAACACAAACTCTGTCTCCCAGGGTCTCATATTTCTCCATTGTTCTCTTGTATGTCACTCACACACACCCTCTCTCCCTAGAGATATCTTGTGTTCCCTCATATGTCTCTCTAGCTATCACTCTCGTTGTGAAATATCTTTCTCTCTCGCAGACACAAAACTCCGTCTCTCTGGATCTCATTTCTCTATGATATCTGTTTGTATGTGACTCACATGCACCCTCTCTCTATCTCTCTCACACCCACACACATAACTCAGCCTTCTGATCCACTCGACCCCTATCTCTAACGCACACTAGCTAGCATATTTATCTTTCTATTTATTTGTTTCTCCATCAACCTTCTTTCTCGCCCTCACTCTTGATTCCTATCATGCACACTACATATGTTTCTCTCTACATGCAGTCAAGTGCCCTCTCACACGCATATATAACTTCACCCTTTGAACCACCCGACGGTCATCTCCAACACCCAAACTAGCGGATGTCCCTCTAGCTAGCATCTCCATCTCTGTATCTATCAGTAGTTTCTCCATCAACATTTCTTTCTCGCACGGAGTCTTGCTTCCTATCACCCACACTATATATGTCTCTCCATACATATGCATTTATAGGTTGATCTCTTTTGCACAATCGTTGTGCCTCACACCCTCTGCTCGCCATAGATGCATGCTCCAGCCCACGCCACTATCTCTTAAAGACAAAAACACATGCTCAATTGTCAGGCCTTCTTCCCTGCATTCTCACATGCATGCATATTGTCATACCGATCCGTCTCGCCCATGTCGTTGATCTTATGACTTATGTCTTCTTTCTTTTATCTCGATCATGCGCGCGCGCACACACACACACATCCCACGTATACATGTATACTTCTCACACATGCACGTTCAAGGTCTCTATGTCTCCATACGTAATTAATTACCCTCAATCCTAATGCCACATCAAATCGTTCTCCTCTTTTGTGCACATAACTTCCGCCTGGATGGGTAAAACACACACTCACACTTAACAATCTCCTTCTAGCTACCCCCACCCCCCGCCTCTCACTCTTCCCCTATATCCCCGAAACCAATAAGACCATCCCTTTGTTTAATTCCCACCTACATGCACCATCGATATATAGTAGTCTTCCTCGGTGTCTCTTGAACAAACAGGTTCTCTCGATGTCGACTCCTCTCACGCGCACACACCTTCTCTTCCCTCTCTACGGGCATTTTCTCTCTCGCACCCCATCGTTGGTGGCCTCTACCATACACATCACCTCTCTATGATGAAGCCATGCACACTTAAATTACATCCGCCATAGAGGACCCCGCGACACACACACACACACACGCACGCACGCACACCCCCCCCCACACACACACACTAAGACTCCATCTCTCTCTCTCTCACACACACAAACACACACACACACACCCCCCCCCCACACACACACACACTAAGACTCCATCTCTCTCTCTCACACACACACACAAACTAAAACTCCATCTCTCTCTGTCTCCTCTCTCTCTCTCTCACACACACACCCCACTCACACACTAAGACTCCATATCACACACACATGCTCTAGGCGGAGCATTTGTTCCTACCACCCTTCATCCAACCTTACCCGTATGATAAACAATCACCTTTATTTACTTGCATAACATGGGCAAATTCCACTTTACTTTAGTAGTCGGTAAACTTATCATCTGTACCCTTATAAAAAAACGAGTTGACGATGATGGTGTGCCTACCATCTTGTAATACAGACCATATGATCTATATCTGACGAATAGAAAGCAAACTATGATAATTTTACCAAAGATACCTGCACCTCTCTCCACATCATTATCTCCCGCAACCTCATTGCTCAGCAACTAAAAAAGGAATAAGTCTCTGGAACAATCTAGCATGCATGGTGGCCGCTGCCGCCTGCCGGCGCCATCCATCCCCATGCCTCCGCCCATTCCGACCACCAGTCACCACCATGCTCCACTCCTCCTCGCCTTATCTCTCATCGTTCATTTTTTCGATGACATTCTCGAGATACCAATTTTCCGATAAAATTCTTGAGATATCATTAGTTTTTACACATGGGATTACTCCTGCATGGGTCAATCACAACACGTGTTTTGTAAAAAAAAATGCATATTGATGTTCCATGCAATGCACGAGAATCTTGCTTGTAATTATATAACGCAAATCACGAGCAGGAAGTGACATTTTTTTGACACAACCACGTTAACATGGCCATGTAAATCACTAGCTAAAGTAAATACCATTATACTTATATCCCGATGCAAAAGGTTGAGTACATGTCTGAAGAGTAGAGTCACACACACGCATTCTGTCTCTCTGAATCTCTCACACACACGATTCGTGGCGCCCACTTAGCGGAACACGTATGTTACAATTTGTGCACCCACAGTACCGTGATGCTGCGCATTTATTTAAGCGGAAGCGAACCCAAACAGTAGATGCATTCATTCCCCTCCGCCGCCTCTTCTCTGATCGCCGTCGCCGTAGCCATGTCGGCGAAGGTAACAACATCGCCATACTCCCACCGGGCGGCGCTTTAATATAAATTTTAGTGGTCATGCATGCATCTTTTGTGCTAGCACTCCTATATAAGGGTTGACGGTCGCTTCCTTGGACATGCGCGGGCGGTGGAAGAGGAAGGAGAAGGGAAGCGGGCTGTGGAGTAACGTTTTTTACCACAATTTCTTAGGAAACTGAGTGCAATAGTTGAGTAGTTTTGCAAACTACCAGTACTACACATGAAACGGTTCAAAACCTATACTCCCTTGCCAACGCGTGCTTCCCGCATGAAATGGTCGGCGTCATACAGGCGTCGATGCGCATTAATGCCCGGCGAGGCGGAGGCGACCTCTCACAGCATCGGCTTTGAAGTGGCGCGACACCGAGAGAGTGCCGCTTCGGTGCACGCGATCGCTCAGCGTCAAGATCGGCCATAGGCCTGTTTGGATCCATGGGTTAGAGTTAGTTTGAGCTAGTTGGGGCTCTAATAGCCCTAAAGTATCCAAGCATGAGGGTTTAAATTGGAGCAAGTTGCACGAACCCACCAAAAAACTATCCCACCCAAGAGGTGCTAGCGGAGATAGTTCTCATTGGGACCACTGAAAAATCACTTTTCTCTCTCCATGAAGTGCATTTATTGTCAATCAAACCTGTCACCCAAAAACCTCTTTGGCTACTGATTAGTTCGGGGTTAGTCATGAGTTAGTCTAACCTCTAGCTAAGTTAGAGTATCAAGCAGAGCGAGATAGGACATGCAAGTTGCTCAAAGCATACGAGCAAATTAAATGCGTGAAAGGATTTTTTCTTTTTGAAAGCGGAATGTGAAAGGAATTTTTTAGAATGCTCTTGGCATGTCGCTAACATGTGATAGTTAACCGACCTCAATAGGCGGCGAAACGCCATGACCGCCGCACTTTGATTAAGGCGAGGAGGAGAAGCGTCTGAGCTGCTGGGTTACTAGAGATAGGTGTCGCACGGAAGCCAAGAAATATGGTGATAGCGTGGGTTAGCCATGTACTAGTATGATGTAACTACACTGGGCTGCCGTGTTTTGTACTCTTCCAGTCCACTGTGGAGATGATTAGTTAATTTTATATCGCTGAATAATATTAAATATTATGAGTGCAGACGCTCCACCACGAGGTTCCTTTTGCTCCTTCTCGGTCGTCCAGAATCTATGTTCTTCCACTCTATTTTTTTACGTGAGCTTTGTTCATCCTTTTGCCAACACGCGAGACATCTAGCATCAAGGTGCACGTGTTATGCAAGGATCGTTCCATCTATATGAAGAACACGTGGGACTGGAACTACGACATATACCCAGGAGTGGACATACGAACCTGAGTAATGTAGCGCAGTAAGTGAAGTAGAAAGGCACAAATGGTATGAACATGCGTGGCATATAGGGTGTGTTTGGTTGTGTTCTCGTCTCGGCATAGTTGTTCCCTCTTCATGCATGCTCAACTCAACACCCCTCTTCATGCATGCTTCTAGTGTATTTGTACTAAACTAGTGTGGACTCATGCACCCTCCATACACTCTACCAAACACACAAAAGTAGGTCGAGAAGGGAACTCTTGGGCGACATTTGTCTCTTACTACGTACTACCACTAAATGTTGTACGTGCAATGCACGGTGATGTTATGGAGTACGTGCCTAAGTACTCTACTACTACTGTATTACTTGGAGGCACATATTAACTTTTATATTTGTTTACGTGTATGCCCCGAGACCTTCCAACTATGTCTTTCTCCCCAGGTCGCACTTTGTATCATTCATACCACTAAATACTACTACGTGTGGTCTCCGAACCAGAAGTGGAAGAAGTGGAGACGCTCTACCACGCTGTTTTTTTTATCTTTGGGCTCTACCACGTTGTTCATGTCCCACCTTTTCGGCGTGTGGGACATCCAAAGACGTCTCGTGTTTGGCACCCTTCATCGTAAGAGTTGAAATGCTAGCATTCATCAGAAATAAAAAATAATTATAAATCGGCAGTGATACTTTTTTTTTTGCGAACCAATCAGCAGTGATACTATACCATATGGTTTCCTTGCTCCTCGATATTGGAAAGAATACTTCCGTTCACCAACATGTGGGACGTCGACCATCCTGGTCCACTTGCCATGCACACAGAACTCCAAGGGAGAGTCACCCAGGTCGTCGCGCCGCAGTAACAATGACTAATAAGCCGTCAAATCACAGGCCCACTTCCCACTTTGAAGTTGCTCGGACGAAGGAACCATCATGACTTTGTTGAATTCCGCTTCTTGAAGAAAACTACTGTACCAGCAGTACTGCTAGCTACAGTAGTTACTCCAACAGAGGCCTCCTTTCGTTCATAGGATAGGAATATGAAAATCATAGGAAGTGAGGTGACATGCATCTCAATTCCTATAGAGAAAGAGATGCCATTTGATGCTTAGGATAGGAATTTTTCCATTTAGTCTAGGCTAATGTACTGGTAATTTGCTCTAAAAACTACAGTAGTAACTAGTAGTACTGGTACATGCTTGTACTCAGACACAGACACACACACTAACTACTAGTACTACTACTTCTCACATGCTGGCCAGATGATGTCGTTCTCCTTCCCGGCTTTGTCAGCGACACCCCACCGTGCTTGGATCTCCGCCGACCTCTCCGCAGCAGCGCGTGCGTCCTTTTCTTTCTTGCGGCGGTGGGCCTCTCTTTTCTTGAGTGCTTTCTGACTTTTCCGCTCCCTCTGTGCGGCTTTGGCCGCCTCTTGCTCTACCGCCCATTCGGCCTTGGCATCTTCAAATTCCTCCCACATAGTTGTGAGGTCGCGAGCAGCGATGAACTCAGCACGGCGGGATGCCATCGCTTCCCTATCATTTTGTGTGCGGTCATGGGCGGCGAGGAACTCGGCGCGGTGGGACGCCATCGCTGCCTTACCGGTTAGTGTGCAGCGCGGTGGCATGAACGACGCTTGGTGAGAGCTCTGGGGTGGTATGGCCGGACAACCGTATAGTGCATTGGTTTGTCAAGAGCTCAAGGACAGAAGACGAAGCGAATTTGGATTCCCCTTCAATCCTGGTCATTTATTACCGAGTAAAATGCATTGCCGGTCATCGAACTTGTCTTGATAGCTCACTTTGATCATTGTATACGAGATATGGTGATTATCGGTCACTAGCTCAGCGTATAGCTCCGTATTTATCCGGTTGACCACCAAACATCGCATCGCCTCATCGACTTGTGTTCTTTATCTATCTCGCGGGCCTACATCAATGGAGAAAGAAATCTTGTAAAAACCAAAATTATGGGTATGTGGGGAATCAAACCACGGACTCATCGCTGCAATGCACCTTCGTCAGCCAAATGAAAATGAAATACTTCGCGTCAGACACTCACGCTCACGCTGTCAAAGCATGCTAATGCATTCACGTCACCCTCTAAATTAAAGTCCTGCTCATGGCGCAACGCAAATGGCAAGCCCATCACCTGCGCGCCCCGGCGGTGCCTGACATTACTGTTTAGACATTTGATGGAGGCCTACACGAACGCCGAGCATGTATTCACCTGGCTCAACACCAACGGTCATACTCGGACCGCCTTGCTCATGTATATCGTCCATCACAACAACAATCTATAAAACAGCCTAAGCTAGAGAGGGCACTATGGTAGTATGGTACGGAGTATGTACTATCGTGAGCGACCGATCTTAGTGCCACAGCACACCGAAACCCTTTCCATCGCTAGCGCGCGCTTCCCTCCTGAAACGGTCACCGTCTCTCCAGAATGTCAATGCCGCATTCACCGGACTTAACTGCAGGTGCAATTGGTGTGTCACTGAGATGCGGGCCAGATGCCCGTTGGGCCCACATGTCAGTAACCCAAATGCATCTGCAGTTAAGTCACTGAAGCAGCGTCCGCATTCACGCCCGACGAACCTACTCCAGCGCCCGATTGTCCATCATGCGCCGCGGCTCATTGCCATTCGCCCGCTATATTAACTTGAGCCCCAGCTCCCAGCCATAGCCAAAGACCCACACTTATTCTCCTCCGGTCCCTTCCTTCTGTTGGCACCACTTCAACCATGGCCTCCTGGCGCTCCGAAGCTCTCTTGGACGTACTATCGCAGGAGCAGACGAGGGACATCAGCAGCTCCACTCCAGGTGCGCTCCAAAGCTCTCTTCGATGTACTGTCGAAGGAGCAAACGAATAAGATCACCGGCACCCCCCGGCCGCCCTCCGCCGCCACGACCATGAAGCCGGCGAGCGTGCGCGGGCGCAGCCGGCAGCGAGGAAGAGTAGTACACGGTAGGTCGTCGCTGCTCTGGTCCTGGGAAGGCCACTGGTACTCCACTCAGTCGACGCCAAGCTTGGTGGGGTAAACATCGACGGCTGATTAGCCGCTTGACAGTGATGTGGAGGCGGAAATCTTTAGAACCTTGTGCTCCGAAGGAGGAGGTTATCAAGGCGGATGAGGAGGAGGCAAAGGCAATGGCCGGCTTTCTCGGGTTCATGGCCGAACATGGTGGTCGCGCGCTGGCGATCGTTTAGATTAGGTTTACAGTAGGTTTTAGTACGGTATGTGCAAAATATGTAATGAATTTCGTCCATTTTGTAGGAAAAGTTTTCGAAATGTAATGAATTTCATCCGATTAATTTGAAATTTGCTTTGTTTGCATGAATTTCGTCCTGTTAGTTCATATAGTTGTCGAAAGGTATGCGGGCAGCATGGATGGCATCCATCAGTGTCCTCGGATAGATGTCGGTGTAAATTGTGGGCCAGCGCTGTAGATGCCCTAACTATCATGTTATAATCGCTAACAATCCTCCATTATTTGGCAGGGAATAGTTATCCCTCGATAAAAATCAGACCCGCGGTGTTTCTCACTCCTCCCGCGTAAGAGTGTAAACTCTTGCTTACATAAAAATGGAGCAAGTGGACAGCACTGTAGCACGTCATATAACTCGAACTAGCCCGCCTAACGAGCGGTAAAGCACTGCCCTCGTCATTTTGTTCTGGATTTCTATCAATCGATCGCGCGAAAATGTTACGCTTCGCAAGTTCTAAAGGAAAAGGCGGCACACTTACGACTCGTACGCGTCGCAACCCCGACAGTCCGGCTCGCACGCCGCTCACCAGAGGGGACACGCGTTGTCTTGCGATTTCACTGACATGTGGGACCGTAATTGAATAAACCGTCGATAGCTGAAATCTAATCGCTCGGCGGGTGTCGGCTAAGAAGAGATAAACGGGGGAGGGAGAAGAGATTGCCCGCCCGCCACACACGGACTCCAAGAAATATATGGTGATAATGTGAGGTGGGCCATGCTGGAGTCCGGACCGCTTCCGAAGCCCGTTCTCACCGCCCTGGCCCCTCAAGACGCCAGCTGCCCTCTGCATGCATGCATAGCAAGTACTCCTTATGTGGAGGAGAGAAAGGCATTGACAAAGTCAAGGAGTGGGCTCTGCAAGAGCCCGTCTCTACACATGCTCCTAGGTATAAAAAAATAATTCTAAAAAAGGCATAAAAACAATTGTGTCTTAAAAAAAGAAAGGTAAAAACATTTGAGAGGAAATAGATAGAGAGAAAGTGAGAAAAAGTTGTAACCTGGGCATTACATGAGGAAGGAGGGAGTGGTGCACATGCCAAGTTCACTGGGCTGCCGTGTTTCACACTCCTCTGTCGTAACAGTGGAGACAATAGCTTTCATCAAAAATAAACAATGGATACTTGTTGCTCGTCCTCTATATCGGAAAGAATACTTTCATTCGCCGACATGTGGGACATCAACCATCCGGGTCCACCTGCCATGCACAAAATTATCCTGGTCTACCCCGGTCGTAGCGCAGGCCCAACCTTTCCCACTGTAAGTTGTTCGGACGAAGGAACCATCATGACTTCGTTGAATTCCGCTTATTCAAGAAAACTTACTGTACCCGCAATACTACTACCACACGCGAAGACTGGACGGCACTGTACCACATCATATCACTGAAACCCACTAGGCCAAACTAGCCCGCCTAGGTCATCTATTTTGGAATGGAGGGAGTATGTCTCTGCACTGCTATGATTTTGTGTTGCACGTTCTTTGTACTTTTGCTACGATTTTCCTACCCTATGAACCAAATGAGGCCTGAATGTATGTCGACTATTGTCTGGTCGATCGCTAAGCCTACAATTATAGGAGCTAGGGATATTGGTCGATCGACGAGGGGTAAGTATAAGCGTACCACAAGCTCATCAGCCCAAAGGTTTCTCTTTGGTGAGTGTTTTGCAAGTATTATAGCTCACACAGTAGCTAGCCTACTAACACCAAGAATCATCAAACAAGCCCTGCTGATATGATAACCAGTTCAAACTTACATCTAAGCATGCCATATATTACATCAAAAGCTGGTGAGGATACATCTGTTTCCATAACTCAGAGAGGGTTCGCATGATTCATCGCATGATTCACTATCAAACAAAAGTAGCAAGATCCACCCAGACAAGACAGTGCACTAGCCCTAAGATGGTTTGATAACACACATCGTTCTGGTAATTAAACACAGGGCAATGAAAACTACCCTAAAGGATTAGCGCGACCAACTATTTCTTGTCATCGATCTCTCGGGCAATGACCACAGCACGGATAGCGGCATGGGAATCGATTTCCGGGGCGATGTCCACAGGATGGACCGCGACATCGGAATCGATCTCTAGGGTGATGTCCATAGGATGGACAGCGGCATCGGAATCAGTCTCCGGGGCCATGCCAACAGGACGGGCCACGACATTGGAATCATCAAGGACAACCACCGGCACCTGCACAACCCTAACATATTAGCAAGCACATTACAAATAATCAAAAACCACAACTATGGTAATAAGCCATTATTTTTTACCTTGTGCAGCTCACCGGGGGATCTCATCTCTTCGGGGGCCATCTCCTCGTCCTCGATGGGGGCCATCACCTTGCCAGGGGAATACTGCTTCTCAACGGCGACTATCTCCTCAAACTCGGTCTTGAGCCTCACATAGGTGGCAATTAGAGTTCCTGGGGTAGGCACGGTGGGGCCCTTGCTGTTCTTCCAACTTTCTTTGAGGAGTTCATCCACCAAGGTCCTCAACTCTTTGGCCAGTGCTTGTTTCTTGGAGTTCTTCGTCTCCATGGGTTGGCCCGCCAACATGGTCAACTCGTTGGTTGGCACTCGCTTCCTGGAGATCGATGTCTCCAGTGGGTTGTCCGCCGGCAACTCTTTGCCTAGTGCTCCAGGATCCATCAGTGAACTGACAAACAAAAAGCAATCGAAAGGAAACCACAATCGCAATGAAAAAGGGAAAAGAATAGGATGTCAAAATCGGTCGGTGCTTCGCAAAAAGAAGATTATTGGAGTGAAAATATAGCAGCATAACTGATTCACCCACCTTTCCTTCGTCGGTACAGAAGAAAAATGGCAGAAGTGAGTAGCCTGGAGTGAGGTTTTCTTCAAGAAAGGGAAGAAAGGGCTTGAACGAGCGTTCGAGTGAAATGATGGTTGCTTCGTCCAGTCCAACTTGGAGGCCACCTTACCATTGTTGGTAAAGGTGTGGGTTTTGTGATATGACGGGTCATAACGGCCACACCGGGGTGACAGGTGAGTCTCGACTGTAGCACCTCATTGTGATTTGGTGGATGGCACACGGGCCCGGATGCTTTGAAATGTCCCGCATGTAGATAGAGCGGCTAGTCATATAGGAGTACTCAATATTGTGCACCGCGACCAAGGCGGAGAGGAAAATGAGATAACTACGTAATGCATGAGTTTAATTAGGGTAGTTTTGTAAAGTATGAGATACATTCCTCAAATCACAAAATGCCTTGGTTCATGAGATTTGAGATTTGAGCCCTATAAAGCAGAAGGGAGGGAGTACTGCACATGGTGTAGTCTAGTCACTTGTTGAAATCTCTAGAAAGGCAAATACTCCTTTCCGGTTTACAGGTCTATACTACTACCTTCATCTAGGTGTGTAAGTCATCTTACGAAAACCAAATAGTCCCAAAAAACTTAGGTGCGGTGCATTAACTTCTACCTTGTTTCTTGTTTCTTGACATATCAACCAATAAGAGATGAGAGGTGTGCATGCTTTTAATGACTTGCAATGGCTAGTTCATTGCATGCAATGCTTAATTAGCAAATAAACATTGGTGACCCTAGGAGGAAACGGTGCTAAGCGCGTGGACCTATGCAGAATGAGTATCAACCAATGGATAATGGAGTTTAATTGTTAAACAATAGCAATTTTGTCTCATGCAAGAGCTCTGGCTAGTATATCGTGCTCAAGGAACCGCACCACGCGGCGTTAGAATCGCCTAGTTCGGGTTGCGCCTGGCTCTTCGCCTCTTCGAGAAGACAAACAATGATGTTACTCCTACTTCTACAGTATCTAATCCACTGCTGCATGTCCGTCCACCTCGTGCGGGAGGGATAGCGTGTAGCGAAAGCTTCTACTTACTGCACCTGCCTTTGCCACTATGACAGGTGGGCCCAACAGGTGGTTGGCCCTCCTGTCATGCAGCCAAAGGCGGGTGCAGTTAAGGCGCCGGAGCTCAGTCCGCAAGGAAGAGGGCGTTGTAGTATGAGTTGACGCGACACATCAAAGCACTGCACTCGATATAAGTCTTTTTACACATTTCAAATGGGCTACTTCGTATGTACGACATATTCTGCTTCGTATGTACTCACTTGTTGCAATCTCTAAAATGACTTATATTTGGAAACGGAGGGAGTACAACGCATGCATGCATGCCGTGACTTTCCTTTTGATACTTGCATGTGTTAATTTGATGCACCTTGCCAAATTTTGACTATAAATTTAACTAACCAAATTTTCATGCATGTCACAAAAAATTACGGGGCTGTTTGGATTGTGACTATGTTTGTATTATGTTGCCACATTATTTTTCCCACACTTGCCACACTTGCCTAACCTGAGTTGCTCAAATTGTTAGACATACTTTGGCTTGCCTAAGGGAATCTTGCCACAATTTTTGTGTCTATGACATGTGGGGTTCACTGCTAATAAAAAACTCTTGTCTTAGGTGTCACTAATAAAAAAGACTTATATTTAGGAACAGAGGGAGTAGAAAATATAAATAATAATGCATGTTGGGGCAACCCACATTTCCGCTAATTTTAGCCGTGGGCTTGTTCACAATTTTTTACGAGGGGCTGGTTGTTCATTTAATGGAGGGACTTGTAGTACCAGACTTGAACGATACAAAGTGTGACCTGGCACACCGTAACACCACTTGGAACAAGCGGGTAGCTATCTCAAAAAACAATCAACAACTAAAAAACCGCGACCTGGTATGTAGTAGTACACAATTTTAAACGATTGTTTTGATGGAGTGAAAAAGGAAAACTACCCCACTACGTATATATAGGCCGGAGCCTCCGCGCTTGCTTGCAAGGGTTGCTCTATTCACACACTCTCATCCTCTCCAGATCAAAACAAGATAGGGGTAGTAACACTGTCTTTCTCCCTTCAAAAAACACTGGCTTTCTATCCTCACCGCTGGTTACAGATCCGGACGTATCCCCCTCCGCCGGTGAACGGGAGGAGGGGCAGCGTTTAGGCCGTCGTCGACGGCGAGGGAGGAGACCCACTGCCGGCCGCACCGTTATCTCTGGCCGAGCGCCAGCGTGGGAGGTCCTCCAATCCCTTCGTCATTGCCTGTGGGCGGATCCGGCCTCCCGCCGCCCACCTATCCACATCCCGATGACCTTCAGGTATATCTTTGTTCGAAACCGCCTTAGCTCTACTTCCCCAGCTCGCTACGTCGCTGCATGTGCATCATTTTCTACCTCTCAACCCCTCTCGATCGGATTGTCCAACGTCACCTATTTTTTTCCTTCTATTGTTAGAGGTAAAGCTACTTCATGGAGTCGAATCTTGTACTACTTGGTTCAAACAAGAAATAAAGTGGGGGTGGGGGAATTTAGTATGTACATCGGACTTGGTACAAATAGGAAGGAAAGGGGGTGAAAGTAGTACAGGCTGGTCATCCAACCGGTCTCTTGGTCAAAAAGGGAAATATAGGGGTAACGTTGTACACAATGGTATGACCAGGACTAGATTTGCTATCCACACATAGGAGTAGGTGGCTAGAGTGGACAAAAATGGGACCAACCCAGATATGTTTCTTGGATGTTTGTTTCTCTGGGCAACAAACTATGAATCACCACTTTATGCCCCAGTTTACGTACATGGTGTTGGACTGCTGGTGCACCCACTGTCCCATGCCCTTATACCAAATATTTAGGCTCCGTTCGGAATAAAGGGGCAGAAAACATAGGTCTTGATGAAAATAGAGGAATAGGAAAGGAATGTAGGTATAAAACTATGGAACAGCGAACCGGAGGAAACTCTCAAGAGAATGTGTTCGGATGGACTACGAAATGTACAGATTTGTTTTTCTAGAGTAGCATGCTTGGCAGTATGAGATGCTATTTGGTTATTCAGCTGTACAGTGACTACTCTTGTCCTCACCTCATGTAACACACATAGGTTGATATTTTTATTCTCATCAAACACAAGACAACAACTTTGTCTAACGCATGGCGTGGCGCTTTGCCTCGGGCTTCCGCCCAAAAAATGAGCAGCGCGTGGATGTCTCTAATCCTATGGAATCAGTACTACCATACCAGCTTTCCTACGAAACACTATTCACCTTTCCCATGTTTCGAACGGTTGGAAGGGAAAGAATACCGTAGGAATTGTGTTCCTACGAAAATCCTGCACCAAACCTGTGAACCGAACGCAGCCTTAGTTGTTCTTAATCTAATGTCCCTGGTAAAAATCAAGCCATGTCACTGTTATAAGCCATGACAAGTTTAGCCAAATGTTTTTGCCTGTAATTGTTTGAGACTCTGACTGTTTCCTCTGTGCCTTTTTGTGCAAACAGGATATCAATTCACACAGTTCTTTGTTGTGACCTTTTGGTGCCTTTGCACAAAACTCTTCTTAAAATAAGTGCCTTTTGTGTTGTTTAACTGGAAAGTCAGAATGGAACAGTTGGTTCATTTTTGTGGAACTGCACAAAGGGAGATCTGTGTTCCAATCCTCATCATCCATATTGGCGCCATAACCTTCCTTTAGGTAAGAATGATATTTAATGCACGTGTTCATCTCTATTTTCCGACTGCCATGAGAAAATAATGCTGTTTTTTACTAGTACACTTGTACTCCCTCACTGACAAAACAATTCTGAATTAGAAGGCCAATCATGTACTTGGTTTCACCAACTGGTGAGGAGAAAGAGAAATAGAGCATGAAGAGGAGGAAGAAGAAGAATAAACAGTGCCAAGGTGATCTTGCTGAAGCCAGAGGCCTCAGTCAAGGCCATTCAAGGGCTCCGGCAACGACTACCTTACATGTGAGACGATCCTCCAGGGAGCCCTTCCACTTATGTTGTCTCACTTAATTAATTAGGAGTACTTAAGTACCACTAATTTATTACTGCCTAATTTTCCTGTTGGAGTTAAACAAATCTATAGTAGGACCCTATGCTGAATCATGTACGTGTGTATGTTTGTCTATGGAGGTGAATCATGTGGTGGAGCAGGGAGGGAATATTATTAGTGTCATGACATAATAGTGCTATTGTTTTGCATGTGAATTTATTGCCATTGGTTCAATGAGGCAATGTTTTGTGTATTGTCCATCATGAATTTGATGCTACTGTTTGAGTAATATGCTAATGTCTTACTATCCTTTCTCACTAAGCTAATGAAGGTTTCACCTTGTTCCTACTTGTGCAAACAGGGATCATGTTGTGCCAATCATACATTTTAGTGGAACTACACAAGACAATACAATGAACTGTATCCCAGCCAGTGCTTTAACTCTGCTGGAAGTTCTTGATAATCTTTCGATATAATCTTAGCACTGGTAAACAAGAGTAATTTCAACCATACATTTGAAGTGCACAAAAATATATACTATTGTGTGATTCCAGTGAGTACTTTATCATCCCTTATGGGACTACATGAATAAGCTTTTTTCTCAGGTTTTACGGGCCTAAGGCCTTCATCCATATTAATTTGTTGTCATCTCTATTTGTATCGTGCTACTGTCATGAGAAACTCCTTTATCTTTGCACGTTAAAGTTTTTCAACCTATGATAAATGGCAATGCTTTGAGTGTTGAGTTGAGCTAATTGGCGTTGATTAAATAAACTCACCTCACTTTAAGCAAGACTACTATGTTGCTAACTTTACCCATTAAGATAATGAGGGTGCTTCTATTTGTTAGTGTATGTTTCATCAACTAGTCCCACTATTACAGTAATCTCACTCTCTCAATATATGTGCCAACAGGGATGCTCGATTTTGGTGGAACGCACAAAAACTTTGGGTGCTTCATTGCCTCGACAGCTTCATCCTTTCTGTCGATCGCTAATCTCCGCTTCCTTTCTTCCTTTCTTTGTCGATCGCTTGCTTATCTCGGCTTCGAAATCAAAGGAAATAGTAATTGATATGCTACCTCACATAGGTTGGTACTGGTCTTTATCCTGATTATTATGCCTGTCATATGTATTGGTAATTTGGTATTGTGCTACTGTTTGCCAATTTCATAAAGGAGTAATTTGGAGCCTGAACTCGCAGGCAAATCATTACATCGGGTGATTCCAGTAGAACTGCACAAAATGATCAGATGGACAGGTACTTATGCTGCTGCTATGTACTCCAAAGTTCACTCAGACAAGCATCGATGTTGACAAGAAGTGCCTATATTCATTTGAGTATCAACCGGCGTCAACCAATTGTCAACCAACCGGCGTTATCGGCACATATGGTAGCGAACTATATAGCATGGAGTCTAAAGATTCCAGACAAGTTGGTTGACGCGTATATTCATTTGGCACTTAATCAGTCTACACGCCAAGGATGCTCCATTTCAGTTGAAATGCACAAAAAAATTTGTGGTTCATTTTCTCAACTGCCTCCTTTCTCGTCTACAATGTAGAATTTTGGCGAGATACAGGACCAAGATGAGCCAGTAAACTAGTTGGATGAAAGTAGTGGCCAAGTTGCTCAAACCTCCCTCGGCACGAGGCTACTATTTGAGGATAAACCTACAAGCAAAGTTCAGATTGTCTGTGCTGCCTCTTATGTACTCGAAAGTTTACTCATACAAGGACTAATTTTAGCAAGAAGTACCTCCGATTGAACACAATTTACCAGTCTGTACCCTAGGTAATTAAAGTTCGTCCATGGATCATATTGGTTGTGATCTCAATCATTTGGATGCATAAACATACTAAACATGTGTATATCTGAATATTTTTGTGAATTATGTATGAATATTGTCGTGTGATCTATTAATCATTTGGATGCATAGATATGCTGAGCTTGTGTATATATGAATCTTTTGAGTTGTTGATAGTGAATGTTGGCTATGAATATGAACGTGTCCTGTGGACCTGAGTTTGATATGAATGTTTACCTTTTCTGTTGTATTTGTGTCTGAACTTGTTAGTATGCCTACTGTGGGGTATAAAACGTAGGTCTCTTATAGAAGTAATGATGTGTCCAATTTATGTTTTCCCTTCTAACCACATTATATATTTATATTATTACTATTATCGTATATTTTAGAGAGCCTTATATATACATTATAAAAACATCCCACGTGTTATTAACTTATAAAAGTAAATGTTTAACGGAAGTTGGCAAGGAAAATCCTGGTTGTTTTTGACTCACAGGCAAGGAAAATCCTGGTGATTGCGTACAAAAGCTTGCGAAGATTTTAAGGACCAATTTAATAATAACGCGCTCATTTTTATTTTGAGCAATAACTCGCTAATTTTTTAATTATATATATATAATGTGCCTCTCCGGTTTATTCTTTGATATTAATTGCTCCTTCTAACATAACATTATATATATAACAAGCCCACCTAATACGTGTACGTCAAGGAAGTGCAAATGGGCTGGGATTTCTTAGAAAATATAAATAGGCCTGATTGACGCGAAATTATTTGTTCACCCAGCCCAGCAAATGGACTGTACATTCTAGAAAACATGGGTTAAATATATGCCACATTTTTGCAGGCTGACATGTGGGCCAATAGGTCGAAGCCTACGCAAAGCGTTGTCAACTTGGTCAACAAATGATTGTGTCATCCACAGCCATTGGATTTATATCCAACGGCCGGCATGCACCTTCAATCTCTCATCTTCTTCCTCCAGCGTCGACGGACCGCTTTGGTCCGACCTCCGCGACTAAGCGGCTCTGCTATAGCACGCATCGTTGCGGTGCTACCCCACCACCGCCAGCTATCCCTCCACCCCTCGACACCTCCTGTTATTCTCCACAGACTACAGCCCCACGCCGCAACAGAACCAGTTGTAACCCTTCTCCTCCTCTCAATCTGCGACTCCACTACCGCATTTTCCCATCTCCAAGTCATTCCCGTCCGGGGCCTCGCCGTCGTCCACCGCCTCGCTGCGCTCGGTGCGGCGTGGTCAACAAACGAGAGTCATTGGAAGAGGATCAGATGTGGAGAGCTCGACGGCTGGGACCCACGAGGTCCATGGTCGCACGCAAGGAAAGTTCCTCCTTATTAAGCTAAAAAAATGTTTCCTCCACCTGACAGCTGGGACCCACCGGTTGTATCTTCGCACGGAAGGAAGTGCCTCCTTGTTTTGCGAAAAAAATTATTCATCCCGTTGACAGCTGGGACCCGCCAGATTTGGTGACTGACTTGTGGGCCTACTAAGCGGACGTGTACGCACGGCCTTGTCAACTTAACCAACAAATGATTCTAGCAGCTGGACCGTTGAATGTTAATCCAACAGTCATGCTCCTTCTTCAACCTCTGTTATTGCTCCTGTCTCCCGTGGGCGGCACCGTGGTTGTGCTGCCGTGCACCCGAACCAGTGAAGTTTCCCACTCCTCTCCATCTGCGACTCCTTTGCCCGTCTTCCCCCCATCTTGGTCGTTCGATGCAGGTGCGCTTCGACGCGGTGTGGTCAACGTGGTCAATAACCAAGAATCATCGGAAGATGACTGTACATGAGAGGCTGACAGTGGGGATGCACCACGCCCATGGACGCATGCATGCAACGTAACGCGCGAGGTCAGCGTGGTCAAGAGCGACTTCCATCGGAGTATACTATCGTGGAGAGTCTCGGTGGGTCCACGGCGCGCGCAAGTAAGTGCCTCCTTATTACGTGGAAAATAATGATTCCTCCAAGCGGCAGCGAGGACCCACCGGGCGGGCCACCGTATTTTGCGAAAAAACATTTGCCCCCGATTGCTGGGACCCACCGACGGCCACCGTATTTCGTGAAAAAATGTTCCCCATTGTCATTTCGGACCCACCGAAGTGCCTCCTTATTATGCACAAAAATTGAATACTCCTCGGCTAGCTGGGACCCACCTTGGTGGGAGGCTGACTTAATGGGCCTACTAAGTTGACGGGACGAAGGGCTTTGTCAACTTAGTCAATATGAGCGATTCTAGCTCCAGTGATCGTACGATGTCCATCCAACGGCCGTAGTGCTTCTTCAACCTCTGGTCTTCTTGCTCCAGCCGCCCAAAGCAGCGCCGGTCGTGCCGCATGCTCCTGCCTCCCGTGGTCGGCTGTGCTGCCGCAGAGGCCTCACCACCCCATACTATTCCCACCGATGGCCAGGCCCTGCGGCGATGGCAGCCTCACACCGCAGCCGAACCAGTGAACCCTCGTACTCCTTTCTGCGCGGGCTTCCACTGCCGCGTCATCCCCGGCTCCGCGTCGTCCCCGTCCTAGGCCTCGCCATCGTCCACCACCATGGTGCTCTCCGCGCGGCGTGGTCAACGTGGTCAAGGGACGACTTCCATCGGAAGAGTACTGTACGTGGAGAGGCTGACAGCTAGGTCCACGGCCACAACCCAGTTTTTTTGTGATTTGCCAAGTAAGTCGCTTTGTCACGCCTGTTGGGCTGCAAATCTTTCAAGGCGAGGAGAGCTTTCATTCGGGTGGCCAAGAAAATGGCCCATCAGTAATGAGAAATGGGCTGTACATTTTTAAAACACATCAAACCGGCAATTAGTTTCAAATATCTTTTTTTCATTTCGAGATTTTAAATTACATTAATTTTTATATGTGGAGAATTTGTTGGATTTTATATTGATATACATTTATTTTTAATATCAGTTTGAATGTGATTCGAAATTTCTGGATTAAAAATAGTTCGGACCGCACCGAAATATGCAAAATTTCATATAATTTTTTAACCGTGGCCACAATATGGGTTGTAATGCTAACAAAAAGAATATGGGCTAAAAAAACCTTGAGAATTAGCAAATGGGCTGTAAATTATTAGAAATAATGGTAGATGGGCTGTATGCTGTTTTCCACAGATTTGAGGCTTTAAGTAAAAAGGTTGGCCTTTAGCGGTGGATGTTGGATATCCATCCAACGGCCGTCGGGCTTCTTCAATCTCTGCTCTTCCTGCTCCAGGCGCTCAAACAAGCACCGGCGGGACTGCCTGCTCCCTCCTCCCCGCGGCCGGCTATGCTGCCGCACAGGCCTCACTACCCCACCATACTCCCATCGCTGGCCTAGCCATCCCTCTACTCACCCACACCTGTTGTTATTCTCCGGCGACGGCAGACGAACCAGTAAACCCTCGTACAGTCGTACTCCCCTCCGCGTGGGAATCAACTACCGAGTCTTCCCTGCCTCTGTGTTATTCCCTTCCTAGGCCTCACCGTTGTCCACCGCCCTGGTGCTCTCAGCGCGGCCTGGTCAACATGGTCAATGACCGACATGCATCTAAAGTGGACTGTACGTGGAGAGGCTGACAGCTGGGTCCAAAGTCGCACGCAAGGAAATGCCTCCTTATTACATGCAAAATAAAGATTCCTCCACCTGATATCTAGGACCCACCGAAAGGGCCTCTGTAATTCGCGAAAAAATGTTACCACCGCTGACAGCTTGGACCCACCAGCTATATCTTCGCACACAAGGAAGTGCCTCCTTATTACGCAAAAAATGAATACTCCCCACTAGCCGGGACCCAAAGATAGTGGTAGGCTGACTTGTGGGCCTACTAAGTTGACGGGACGGAGGGCTTTGTCAACTTAGTCAATACTCGATGACCGTCGATGTCCATCCAACGGCAGTAGTGCTTCTTCAACCTCGGTCTTCGTTCTCCGGCCGCCCAAAGCAAATACCGGTCGTGCCGCATGCTCCTGCCTCCGTGGCAGTGTGTGATACGCGGAGGCCTCACCGCCTCTACTACTCCCACCGCTAGCGAGGCCATCCTCTACTCACCCACACCCCTCGTTATTCTGCGGACGGCAGCCTCACACCGCAGCCGAACGGTGAACCCTCGTACTCCTCTTTGCATGGGCATCCATCGCTGCATCTTCCCGGCTCGCGTCGTCCCCTTCCTAGGCCTCGCCATCGTCCACCGCCGTGGTGCTCTCGTGGCGTGGTCAATGTGGTCAACGACCGACTTCCATCGGAAGAGTCTTGTCGTGGAGAGGTGACACCGGGTCCACGGCGCCACAAGGAAGTGCCTCCTTATTACGCATAAAATAATTATTCCTCCACCTGATAGCTGGGACCCACCGGACGGGCCACCGTATTTCGTGAAAAAAACATTTCCCCCTGACTGCTGGGACCCACCAGCTACACCTTCGCACGCAAGGAAGTGCGTGCAGGCAAAAACATTCGCCCTCGACTCACGGGACCCACGGCTACATCTTCGCACGCAAGGAAGTGCGTCCGGGCAAAAAAACGATTCGCCCCCATGACTGCTGGGATCCACTAGCTACATCTTTGCAGGCAAGGAAGAGCCTGACAGTCGGGACCCACCTGGTCGAAGCGTATGTAGCGTTGTCATTCTGGTCGCGAACATGTACGTACATATATACTGGTCGATGTAGAGGTGCGCACGTGTCGTAGTAGAGGCGCGTATGTGTCGTAGTAGAGGCGTGCACGTAGCATGTACACATACGTACAGTAGCCAGGGTCCAAGAAAGAAAATATGGCCACGTATGTGTACATACGGGCGGGGTCTCGAATGCCTACTCGTGCATATGTATGGCGAGGGCTCGTGTACATGGCTAGGTCAGAATAGAGAAACAGCGTCGTCGTCGTGTTCATGGGGAGGCAACGGAATGCGTCGTGTTCATGGGGAGGCAGCAGAATGCGTCGTGTTCATGGGGAGGCAACGGAATGCGTCGTGTTCATGGGGAGGCAACGGAATGCGTCGTGTTCATGGGGAGGCAACGGTTTGCGTTGTGTTCATCAGGAGGCAATGGAATGCGTGGTCGTGTTCACCGAGAGGGCTTGGACAGAATAGGCGATGTAAACGAGGCCTAGCATACCGCACAACAGAGGAAACAGACCTCCTACGTCGGAATGGGGTCCTGTTGATCGGGAGGGGTGTGGCGTACCGCAAAACGGAGGAAACAGACCTCCTACGGTCGAAACGGGGGTCCTGTTCATCAGGAGGGGTGTGGCGTATCGTAAAACAGACGAAATGGACCTCCTATGGTCGAAACAAGGGTCCTGTTCATCGGGAGGGGTGTGGCGTACCACAAAACGGACGAAACAGACTTGTGTTGGAGCGCTACGGTCGAAATAGGGTCCTGTTCATCGGGAGGGGTGTGGCGTGCCATAAGCAGGACTCCACGGGATCTGTTCATGTCCACCATCGACCTCCTCCGGCCTCCACGGGCTCCTGTTCATCCAGCCTCCACCGCGCTTCTCCACCGCTCTTGTTCAACCACCCCTCCACGGGCACCCCTCCACCGTCTACTGTTCATCCAGCCCTCCACACCACGGGGTCCTGTTCAACCACCCCTCCATGGCCACGCCTCCACCGTCTACTGTTCATCCAGCCCTCCACCACACCACGGGTCTGTTCATCCAGAGGCAACGCCACCACTCCTTGTTCATCAACCCCCCTCCCCCCCCCCCTCCCCGTGCAATGCTCACTTTTTCATCCCAAAGCGGCATCGATCGGCTTCATTAGCAGCGATAGCAAAGAATCGCTCGTCGAGTTCGATTAACGACCATCGATCGATCGCTCGGGTTTAGTAACGTGTAACTGCGGTGCAATCGCTCGGGTTCGATTAGAGCCCAACGCCTCGCTTCGGGTTGATTAGAGCCACGCCTCGCACACACGCAGCGTCAGTGTGCAGAAAGCAGCGCATCGCTTCGGCCCCGACCTCCCACCGTGGCAGGAACTCCCAAAATTTTCCTCCCCCTCGCTTCTACCATGGTTTTTCCGTCATGGATGGCCCAAAGAATGTCATGCAACTGCGTCTCCGTCCCGCCCAGGACGAAAATCCCATTTTCTGTCATGATTTTTTGTCATAGAAGTAGGAGCCCACCACATCTATGATGATACCGGGTTTCGTCACAATTATCGTCATAGAAGTGTCATATTTATGACAGAAAAAAAATTGTTCAGCCCAAAATGTCACGGATGTGTCTTTTTTTTAGTGAAACGAAGAACTAATCTTCGACATTGCTCCATTCTGAACTGGCTACCATGCACTACTCGGAAGAACGGCCTTCGCCCGTTTTAATGTAGTCCCGCATTATGCCTATCTAAAACTCAAAATGCCTGGACCTCGTGACGTCATCAGGTCAGTGGAAATACGGAGTGTTCTCATCGCACAGAGGAATACACGGCGGCTCTAGCAGTCGAAGCACAAAACGGCCTATTCAAGTTGAACAACTCATGGGTCGTTAAGACCACAGACACAGCTAAACGTGTCTGGCGCACACCTCAGTGCGACAGCTCAGATAAACCTGAGCTCGGTTCGCAGCTGCGCCCCCATCGACCGCCCCATAACGAGATATACTCAAAATTCCTTAGGCGGCTTCGGGGGCACTCTGCACACAAAAGGTCCATAGTTCGGCTTGACCCTATTTGGACCCTAGAGGTTATCCTTCACGGTTCATTAAAATGAACCAGCTTTACTTACGACCACACCAGAATTTTTTTACCTGGTTCTTTCCTTTTTTTTACAGATGGCCATCATACTATACCCTTCAAGGACACTTCTACAATGAGACAAAGGCATAAGCGTGCGTGAGGGCCCGTACTAAGGTTTCTTTTTTAGATTAAGACCCTGTGTAAACCTTTTTTATTTCTTGTTGATTTATACTTTCCTGGCATGTAAAATGTCCAAGAAATATACCGACATCATCTGTAAACATACGGCTCGCCGTACTAAAGTAGATGTTGTAGAAGCAGCCTGGATCGTACCGTGTCTTGAGATTTATGCTCTCAACACCCGCGCCCTTCCCCCACGTTGCATTGCCACATGTGCCTTGATACCATGGGTTTATCACCAGGGGCTGTATTCAGCCCGGTGTATATTGTAAAGTCCGAACACCTATAGGGAGTGTTCGGGGTCACGAGTTTAGCCTTATATGCACCAGCTCCGAATCATGTCTTTGGTCAATAGTTGGGTTGCTCGGCTCCTGTGCTTGCTACCTTACATTCCGCTATATCGGCTAGGGTAGTAAATGGAGAACTACTATGATTGTGTCCCGGCTAGCCCGAATGAGTGCCTCAGTAGAGAAAGCCGAAAATTGACTTTCATGATGCGGCGAGAGCTGGTCAACCACTCGATGACTCATCAGAATCTTTGCGATTCCCTCCGTGTTAAACAAAGGACCTTATTCTGGTCAAGTATGTAATCGCACCGTATTCGGATAACCGCGGACTTACCAGGGGCTATATAGTAGCCCCACCGTCAAACTCCTATGGCTAAGTGAAAGTGTTAAAGCTCTATAGTCTGATTGCCTCGTTCTCCGCACTAACACCTCCTTAACGGACAAAGACGTTGGGTCAAGTGTGATCAAGTGCTTTTCCGAACACCTCGGCGTTATACGCAAGGGGGTTGAAGCCGACTACTGCAAACTTTCAGATTGACTATATATACAAAAAGACGGCAGCACAGGAGGCACTAAAACTTTTCAGGCAAAAAGTATAAAAACATAGACTTAAATGTATCATAATATTGCTATTACAATTTTGATACACCTCACTCGAACATAATATTTTTCGAGCACTGACCCTCTATTAAGCAGGCACCTTCCAGGACATCTTCAAAGTAATGTTCTGGCATGTTAAGGTCCTTGCCTTCGGGCGGACTCTACGCTGCAATATCGGTGGCCGTCATCTTCGCCCAGTATATCTTGACACGGGCAAGGGCCATCCGTGCACCCTCTATGCATGTTGATCGCTTCACAGCGTCGATATGCGGCACCGCATTAACAAGCCGCCGCACCAAACCAAAATAATTATCCGGAATGGGTTCAGTTGGCCATAGCCGGGCTATGACATCCTTCATGGTAGTGTCGGACATCTGGTGGAGCTCAGCCCATTGGGCCATCTGCTCATTCAACAGTGGATGCTTCGGCATGTCAAATTGCGACCAAAACAGCTTTTCTGTGGCATGTCCTTCTTGCGCGTGGAAATACTGATTCACATCGGCAGCACTCTTCGGTAGGTCCATAAAGGGGTCTGGAGAACTCCACTGTCGATTCAGCGGCGCATACTTCGGATCGCCAAACTTAGTTTGCAGTAAAAAGGGCTTACCAGCCGCGATCTCCCCAGCTTGTCGGATCTCCTCCCGAGCTGCTCTAGACTCGGACCGGGCTTCCTTTGCCTCTTGTAAGGCCTTGACCAGATCGTCCGCTTTGGCCTTGTTATCTTTCTCAAGATCTTGGCATCGGCTAGTGCCATTCTTCATCTCAAGTGCCATGGTGGATACCCTCTCCTCGCACTGACACCGAGCGGTCTGCTCCACTTTTAATTCGACGGCTGCCTTTTCGGCAGACGCATTACCCATCCTGGCTTGCTCCTTGGCCCGGGCAAGCTCCGCCTGAAGGGTCTCAATCGCGGTGGCACTATCTGCAGTTATGCATATACAAATTTTCAGTATCACGCTCATTTCACAATACTAGCATGTACTGAGTGCCTCGGAGACATACCTTGCGCCTCGTCGAGTCGCTTGTTCATAAGCGTGATGTCATCATCCGCCACATCAACTTTCTGCTTCAAAGGTGCTACCTTGATAACTTGGGCAGTCCCCAAGGATGTAACAACTTGTGTTTCAATTAGTCATACCATTCCCTGGGCATATCTTTTGGATCCTCTTATCGCATCCCTTGGGATGTCAACTAGAGTCTCAGGGGCTACTATCTATACACATGTGCAATTGGCACATACAGTATAATTGAAATTACACTACGTACCTCAAAGCCTCTTAATAGGCTAGAAAAGGCTTCATTCAATCCGCTTTTCGTGGACCGAACTCTTTCCAACACTGTACCCATCAAGGTATGATGTTCCTCTGAGACGGAGGCATGTTGTAAAACATCCGTCAGTGCATCCGGCGTTCCTTGGACATTTGATAGTCCGGGACTTCTGTTGTTCCCTGTAGGGGCCGCACACCCCGGAGCCTGGGCAGCCGAAGTATCACATTTGGCCCCGGTCCTCACTGCCCCTTGTGCCACTTGCAGATCGGGAAGGATCCTCCAGGACGACAACTCGGCGTCGTCTGCCTTATCAGGCAGGGAGATCTGTGGAGGCATCTCACTCTCCATCATCTCCGGAAGAAGATCCCCCGAAGAGGAAGACTATTGAGGAAGGCTGCATGCCGGACTGCAAACATGAGTTTAAAATATTGCCCCTATAGCCAGGAAAGAACGGTACATGTTTAAAACATCTGGATTCACTTACGATGCGGCTGAGGACCTGTCTTTGCAGGGTGACTAAGTGCCAACATCACCCCCTGACTAGGATACCTTCCCTCGCTTAGAAGTTTCTCTTTCCGAGTCTTTGGAGGCGGCCCTTTTCTTCCCATGGGGAGAAGGGATGTCAGTTCGCCCTTTCCTTCCATCTTTGGAATCGGGGGCTTCACTCTCCCCGGACGAATTGCCCGGTGAGCCTCCAGAGTGGAAGCTGCCTTGGGCTTCTTCGTTCTCCTCTTCATCTTCCCCCTCCGACACTTGATACGGTGCTGGAGCCAACATCCTTGTTAACGACGGATCGGCAGTATCTTCGGGAAGTGGAGCCGAACACCTAATTCTCACTGCCTTCTTTAGCCAGCCCTGGCCAGATATAGTTTTATCAGTACATTGTCATGAATAATTTGGCCGAATCATGTTCGGGGATCGAGTACTTACCAAAGTATCTGGATGGTTGCAGTCAAGACTGATGTCTTCTGTAGTATCCGGCCACCTTTTTTGTGCGCCAAAGAATAATTTCCACATCTCTCTGAGCATCATGCCAGAGAGGTGCTGAAGGGTCCGTGGACCTTCCAGATTAAACTCCCACATGCGGAGAGGGCGTCGCTGACAGGGTAAGATCCGGCGGACTAGCATTACTTGGACTACATCAATGAGACCGGTGTCCTTCACAATAAGGCTCCGGATGCGGCTTTGCAGTGTCCGCACTTCATCTGTAGATCCCCAGTCCAGTCCCTTGTTGACCCATGATGTGAGTAGTGACGGAGGGCCGGACCGAAATGCAGGAGCAGCTACCCGCTTCGTACCGCAGGGTTCAGTGATGTAAAACCACTCTTGCTGCCATAAGTCCGAAGATTCTACGAAGGAGCCATTTGGCCAGGTGGAGTTGATAAGCTTGCTTATTGAAGCGCCTCCGCACTCCGCTTGTTTCCCGTCGATTACCTTCGGCTTCACGTTAAAGGTCTTGAGCCATAAGCCGATGGGTGGGGAAATACGGAGGAAGGCCTCGCACATGGTGACGAACGCCGAGATGTGAAGGAAGGAGTCCGGGGCTAGGTCGTGGAAATCTAGCCCGTAATAAAACATGACCCCTCGAACGAAGGGATGAAGAGCAAACCCAAGCCCTCGGAGGAAGTGAGAGATAAACACTACCCTCTCGTTGGATCTGGGAGTAGGAATAACCTGCCCTTGAGCAGGACGCCTGTGGTAGATTTCCACAGTCAAGTATCTTGCCTCCCTAAGCTTTGAGATGTCTTCCTCCGTGACAGAAGATGCCATCCACCGGCCTTGAAGGCTGGGTCCGGACATGGCTGGAAACTCGAAGCGACTAGATGGACCCTTGGGTGTTGGAGCTTGAGGAGGGAGGCCGAGGGAAGGACTAGCATAAAAGAAAGAGGACGGGCCCTAAACCCTTTATAAAGGCGACAAATATCAAGCGTCCCCTCCATGGCCGTGAAACATGCCTATTCCCGAGGAATTATGCCAACAGGACGGTTGAGTTACCCACGCCCATGTTGATGAAAATCCCGTAAGAGGACACGGTCTCTGCTTTGATAAGACGTGCCAATAAAGACCGCCTCTCGGAACGTAGAGTGGCAGGCCGGAAAACGATTCAAATAATGGCCGGGCGATGATGTAATGTCATGCCGCTAAAATTGACAACGGATTGAACTCGTGAAATATTATATTCACTACGGGTGCGTGTGGAATTTGTTTTACAGAGCCGGACACGATCCTTGTGTTTGGAATTTACTTTGAAGTATTCGGAGAAGGAACCCGCCTTGTGATGACCCACAAGTATAGGGGATCTATCATAGTCCTTTCGATAAGTAAGAGTGTCAAACCCAACGAGGAGCAGAAGGAAATGACAAGTGGTTTTCAGTAAGGTATTCTCTGCAAGCACTGAAATTGTAGGTAACAAATAGTTTTGTGATAAGATAATTGGTAACGAGTAACAAACAATAAAAGTAAATAAGGTGCAGCAAGGTGGCCCAATCCCTTTTGTAGCAAAGGACAAGCCTCGACAAATTCTTTTAATGAGAAAAGCGCTCCCGAGGACACATGGGTCACGCTCATATGATTCGCGTTCGTTACTTTGATAATTTGATATGTGGGTGGACCGGTGCTTGGCCGCTGTCCTTTCTTGGACAAGCATCCCACTTATGATTAACCCCTATTGTAAGCATCCGCAACTACAAAAGAAGTATTAAGGTAAACCTAACCACAGCATGAGACATATGGATCCAAATAAGCCCCTTACGAAGCAACGCATAAACTAGGGTTTAAGCTTTTGTCACTCTAGCAACCCATCATCTACTTATTACTTCCCAATGCCTTCCTCTTGGCCCAAATAATGGTGAAGTGTCATGTAGTCGACGTTCGCATAACACCACTAGAGGAAAGACAACATACATCTCATCAAAATATCGAACGAATACCAAATTCACATGACTCCTAATAGCAAGACTTCACCCATGTCCTCAGGAACAAACATACATACTCACAAATAGGGCTGCAAACGAGTCGAGTTCGAGCGAGTTGGCCTAGGCTCAGCTCAACTCATAATAAAATTCGAGCGAGCTTAAAATGTGCGAAGCTCAAGGTCGAGCTGCAGAAAGTGGCTCGTGCTCAGCTTGTAACGATCTCGAGTCGACCTCGAGCTAGTTTCGAGCTAAAATAAGATGATTTTTAAAAGTATTTTAAGGAAAAATTTAAAGCAAGATAGGCCACAACACAACAAAAAGTTCTCTATAAATTCGACTTATTCTTTCTCAAGTGAAGACTAGTATTTAATAACAAGAGATCATGGATAGAAGGCGATGAAGGTGCGCCAGCTCTCAAACATTGACCAAAATAACAAAATATTGAACACACAGTTGCCCACGTGATGAGAATAAATTTTCTCCATGCTTAATTTCCATGTTTGCTAGTAGGTAAAGTGAAGATAAAAATCATACAGAAGATATACGGAAATGAATGATACTAATTCTTGGCAATAGATATGAAGGTTATTTAATATACTTATATGATATCGAGCTATCGAGCTAAAATCGAGCGAGCCAATGTTGGCTCAAGATCGGCTCGTTTCTTAACCGAGCTACATAAAGTGTTCATACTCTGCTCATTTCTTTTCGACTCGATCTCGAGTCGAGCTAAACTACGAGTCGATCTCGAGCGGCTCACGAGCCTCGAGCTTTTCTTGCAGCCCTACTCACAAAGCATATTCATGTTCATGATCAGAGGGGTATTAATATGCATTAAGGATCTGAACAAATAATCTTCCACCAGATAAACCAATTAGCATCAACTACAAGGAGTAATCAACACTACTAGCAACCCACTCTGAGGTTTTGGTACAAAGATTGGATACAAGAGATGAACTAGGGTTTGAGAGGAGATGGTGCTGGTGAAGATGTTGATGGAGATTGACCCCCTCCCGATGAGAGGATCGTTGTTGATGATGATGGTGATGATTTCCCCCTCCCGGAGGGAAGTTTCCCCGGCAGAACAGCTCCGCCGAAGCCCTAGATTGGTTCCACCAAGGTTCCGCCTCGTGGCGGCGGAGTTTCGTCCTGTAATCTTGCTTATGATTTTTTCCAGGGTAAAAGACTTCATATAGCAGAAGATGGGCACCGGAGGGCCACCAGGGGGCCCACGAGGCAGGGGTGGGCATGCCCCCACCCTCATGGCCAGGGTGTGGGCCCCCTCGGGTACTTCTTTTGCTCAATAATTATTAATTCCAAAAATGACTTTTGTGGAGTTTCAGGACTTTTGGAGCTGTGCAGAATAGGTTTCCAATATTTGCTCCTTTTCCGGCCCAGAATCCCAGCTGCCGGCATTCTCCCTCCTCATGATAAACCTTGTAAAATAAGAGAGAATAGACATAAGTATTGTGACATAACGTGTAATAACAACCCATAATGCAATAAATATCGATATAAAAGAATGATGCAAAATGGGCGTATCACCTTGCAAAGCCGAAGACAATCTGCGCGCTGGACTCATCGTCATTGAATCCTGGTTCAGGGGTTACTGAAGGAGTCCTGTACTAAGGGGTCCTCGGATAACCGGACTATATTCTTGGGCCGGACTATTGGGCTATGAAGATACAAGATAGAAGACTTCGTCCCGTGTCCGGATGGGACTCTCCTTGGCGTGGAAGGCAAGCTTGGTGATTCAGATATGTAGATTCCTTTCTCTGTAACCAACTTTGTACAACCCTAGTCCCCCCTGGTGTCTATATAAACCGGAGGGTTTAGACTTCTAGGGTTAACCCACAATCATAATCTCATAGGCTAGACTTCTAGGGTTTAGTTATTACGATCTCGTGGTAGATCAACTCTTGTAATACTCATATTCATCAAGATCAATCAAGCAGGAAGTAGGGTATTACCTCCATAGAGAGGCCCCACACAGGTAAACATTGTGTCCCCCGCCTCCTGTTACCATTAGCCTTAGACGCACAGTTCTGGACTCCCTACCCGAGATCCGCCGGTTTTGACACCGACAGGGAGTGCCCATACCCATGTGTTTATGTCTTTCTTAGGAGGTGATGGTCCAATATTCTTGGCAATAATACCCTTCAGAATGTGATTTTCTTCCTCGAGGCTATTGACTTGTTGTTTGAGATCCATTATTGCCTTACGGAGTTCGCCCGTGACAGCTAAAGCTCCGATCACTCGTGGATGCTTCCTGGCTGCGGGGGAAAGGCAGCACTCCTTTTCATGTTTTGATAAGAGAGAAATCTAGCATTAGGAGGTATGACCGAATCCGGTATTGCTGATATCTTAAGCTCCTCAAGCAGAACTCTTGGTTGAAGGCCAGAAGTGGATTCTTGGTCCTCCTCCATGGCGTCTACTCTTTTAAGGTCAGCCTCCATCTCTTCCTCTATTGACCATCCAAAGGGTTCAGCTTGGCCGTAGGCCCTTGGGTCATGTGCCGGGTGAGAGACACGACTCTCCCCGACCAACTCTTGCAAAGACCTCTTGCTCCGAATCTGCTGCAAAATTATCTACATACAAGAACAAAGGATATTGTCGAGTTACAGTGGTCAAAACCTTCGAGAAATTATACAATGAATTTTTATCAACCAAAAGAAGTGTTCCACAAGAAAACAGAGTCCGGAGGGCACGCGAGGTGGCCACAAGCCAGGGAGGCGCGCCTAGGGCGTAGGGCATGCCCCCAGGGCTTGTCACCTCCTCGTGCACTTTTCAGAGTACTTTTAATTTTCCTAATTCTTTAAATATTCCAGAACAGAGTAAAATTGCCAATGGAAAAGTTTTGGAGTCGGTTTACTTACCGTACCACATACCTATTCCTTTTCGGAGTCTGAAACATTCTGGTAGGTCTCCCTTCTGTGCTCCTCCAATGTTATTGTATTAATAATATTGGTCTCAACATTTATGGGAGTACCTGAGATATAATGTTTGATTATTTGCCTGTTTACCACCTTCGGTTTGTTGCCTTCGGTGTTGTTGATTTTGATGGCACCGGAGCGGTAAACCTCCTCGATAATATAAGGACCTTCCCATTTTGAGAGAAGCTTTCCTGCAAAAAATCTTAAACGAGAATTGTATAGAAATACATGGTCACCTACATTAAATTCATGCTTTTGTATTCTTTTGTCATGCAATCTTTTAACTTTTTCTTTAAACAACTTGGCATTCGCATAGGCTTGGGTTCTCCATTCATCAAGTGAGCTAATGTTAAATAACCTCTTTTCACCGACAAGTTGGAAATTGTAGTTGAGCTCTTTAATTTCCCAATAAACATTATGTTCTAGTCCAAGAGGTAAGTGACATGATTTTCCATAAACCATTTTATATGGAGACATGCCCATAGGGTTTTTATAAGCAGTTCTATAAGCCAATAATGCATCATCAAGTTTCTTGGGACAATTCTTTCTAGATCTATTAACAGTCTTTTGCAAAATCAACTTTATTTCTCGGTTACTCAATTCTACTTTACCACTAGACTGAGGATGATAAGGAGATGCAATTCTATGGTTAAGATCATACTTAGCAAGCAATTTACGGAAAGCGCCATGAATAAAGTGTGAACCACCACCAGTCATTAAATATCTTGGGACTCCAAACCTCGGGAAAATAACTTCTTTAAGCACTTTAATAGAGGTGTTATGATCAGCACTACTAGTTGGAATAGCTTCTACCCACGTAGTAACATAATCAACAGCAACCAAAATATGTATATACCCATAAGAGGAAGGAAAAGGTCTCATATAATCAAAGCACCAAACATTGAATGGTTCCATAACAAGTGAATAATTCATAGGCATTTCATGACGTCTACTAATGTTACCAATTCTGTGACATTCATCACAAGACAAGACATACTTACGAGCATCTTTGAAGAGAGTAGGCCAATAAAAACCAGATTGTAATACCTTGTGTGCAGTTCTATCTCCAGCGTGGTGTCCTCCATAAGCTTCGGAGTGACACTTATGTAGGATCTGTTCCTTTTCATGCTCAGGTACACAACGTCTAATAACACCATCTACTCCGTCTTTATAAAGGTGTGTGTCATCCCAAAAATAATGTCTTAAATCATAGAAACACTTTTTATTTTGCTGGTATGTGAAACTAGGTGGTATAAATTTAGCAACGATGTAATTAGCATAATTAGCATACCAATGAGCACTATGAGAAGAATTTATGACAGCTAATTGTTCATCAGGAAAACTATCATCAATAGGTAGTGGGTCATCAAGAACATTTTCTAACCTAGACAAGTTGTCTGCTACGGGGTTCTCAGCTCCCTTCCTATCAATAATATGCAAATCAAATTCTTGCAACAAGAGAACCCATCTAATAAGTCTAGGTTTAGCATCTTTCTTTTCCGTAAGGTATTTAATAGCAGCATGATTGGTGTGAACAGTTACTTTGGAATCAACAATATAAGATCTGAAGTTATCACAAGCAAACACAACAGCTAAAAATTCTTTTTCAGTAGTAGCATAATTTCTTTGAGCACTGCCTAGAGTTTTACTAGCATAATGGATAATATTTAATTTCTTATCAACTCTTTGTACTAGAACAGCACCAACAGCATAATCACTAGCATCACACATAATTTCAAAGGGTAGGTTCCAATCAGGTGGTTGAACAATAGGTGTTAGAAATCAAGGCTTTCTTAAGGATTTCAAATGCTTCTAGAAAATCATCATCAAAAAACAAATGGATCATCTTTTTGCAAAAGATTAGTGATAGGCCTAGAAATTTTAGAGAAGTATTTAATAAACCTCTTATAGAAACTAGCATGAGCAAGGAAACTTCTTATACCTTTGATATCTTTAGGACACGGCATCTTTTCAACAGCATCAACTTTAGCTTTATCAACTTCAATACCTCATGCCCCAAGACAATACCTTCATTAACCACAAAGTGGCACTTCTCCCAGTTCAAGACAAGATTAGCTTCTTAACATCTCTGCAAAACTCGATCAAGGTTGTTTAAGCAATCATCAAAAGAAGTTCCATAAATGGAAAAATCATCCATGAAAACCTCAACAATCTTTTCACAAAAGTCAAAGAATATAGCGGTCATACATCTTTGAAAGGTAGCAGGAGCATTGCACAAACCAAAAGGCATACATCTATAGGCAAAGGTACCGAAAGGGTAAGCAAAACTAGTTTTTTCTTGATCCTCTTTTGACACAAGTATTTGAGAAAAAACAGAATAACCATCTAGAAAGCAAAAGTGGGTATGTTTGGATAGTCTTTCTAGCATTTGATCAGTAAAAGGTAGAGGGTAATGATCCTTCCTAGTAGCTTTATTAAGCTTTCTAAAATCAATAACCATTCTATAACCTGTAACAATTCTTTGTGGGATCAATTCATTCTTATAATTGGGCACAACAGTAATACCTCCCTTCTTAGGGATAGAATGAACAAGACTTACCCGTCTACTATCAGCTATAGGATAAATTATACCTGCCTCCAGAAGCTTTAATATTTCATTTCTTACCACTTCCTTCATCTTAGGATTTAACCGCAATTGGTGATCAACAACTGGTTTAGCATCAGGCTCCATATTAATTTTGTGCTGACATAGAGTGCGACTAATGCCCTTAAGATCATCAAGAGTATATCCAATAGCAACACGGTGCTTCATACGTCCATTTTGCATCATGTTTACCTACTATTATTTATGTTGTTCTATTGTACAATAATGCTTTTGGGAGTAATTCTAATGCCTTTTCTCTCATAATATGCAAGGTACACACAAAGGGGGAGAATTCTGACAGTAGGAAATCTGGACCTGAAAAAGCTATGTCAGGCTACCTATTCTGCACAACTCCAAATGAGCTGAAACTTTGTGAGGAATTTTTATGGAATATTTGAGGAATATTGGAGCAAATAAGTACTAGAGGGGGGCCACCAGGTGGGCACAACCCACCTGGGCGTGCTAGGGAGCCCAGGCGCGCCCCGGTGGGTTGTGCTCACCCAGGTCCACCTCCGGTGCCCCTCTTCTGGTATATAAGTCATTTTGACCTAGAAAAAATAAGGAGAGGACTTTCAGGATGAAACGCCACCGTCTCGAGGTGGAACCTGGGTAGGAGCACTTTTGCCCTCCGGCGGAGCGATTCTGCCGGGGGAACTTCCCACCCGGAGGGGGAAATCATCGTCATCATCATCACCAACAACTCTCCCATCTTTGGGAGGGATATCGTCATCAACATCTTCAACAACACCAACTCCTCTCAAACCCTAGTTCATCTCTTGTGTTCAATCATTGTACCGGAACTATAGATTGGTGCTTATGGGTGACTAGTAGTGTTGATTACATCTTGTAGTTGATTACTATATGGTTTATTTGGTGGAAGATTATATGTTCAGATCAATTATGCTATTTAATACCCCTTTGATCTTGAGCATGATTATCATTTGTGAGTAGTTACTTTTGTTCTTGAGGACACGGGAGAAATTATGTTGCAAGTAATCATGTGAACTTGATATGTGTTCGATATTTTGACGATATGTATGTTGTGATTCCCTTAGTGGTGTCATGTGAACATAGACTACATGACACTTCACCATATTTGGGCCTAAGGGAATGCATTGTAGAGTAGTTATTAGATGATGGGTTGCGAGAGTGACAAAAGCCTAAACCCTAGTTTATGCGCTATTCCGTAAGGGACCGACTGGATCCAAACGTTTAATGCTATGGTTAGAATTTATTCTTAATACTTTTCTCATAGTTGTGGATGCTTGTGAGATGGTTAACCATAAATAGGAGGTTTGTTCAAGTAAGAACAACACCTAAGCACTGGTCCACCCACATACCAAATTATAAAAGTAGCGAGCACGAATTAAGCCAACATGAAGGAAGTGACTAGATGAAATTCCCGTGCACCCTCAAGAATGCTTTGCTTATCATAAGAGACCGTTTTGGCCAGTCCTTTGCCTCAAAAGGATTGGGCTACCTTGCTGCACTTTTGTTACTACTATTGTTACTTGCTCGTTACAAATTATCTTACTATCAAACTACTCCGCTACTGACAATTTTAGCACTTGCAGACATTACCTTGTTGAAAACCACTTGTCATTTCCTTCTGCTACTCGTTGGGTTTGACACTCTTACTTATCGAAAAGTCAACAATTGACCCCGTATACTTGTGGGTCATAAAGGCTATTTTCTGGCACCGTTGCCGGGGAGTGAAGCGCTCTTGGTAAGTGGAAATTGGTAAGGAAACATTATTACTACATGCTGAAATTTATTGTCACTTGCTACTATGGAAAACAATCCTTTGAGGGGTTTGTTTGGGGTATCTTCACCTCGACCGGAACCACAATTAGTTTCCCCTCAACCTACTGCACCTACTAAAAAATATTTAATATGAAATTCCTTCGAGTATGGTAGAACAACTGCTAGCTAATCCTTATGTAGGAGATGGAACCGAACATCCTGATATGCACTTGGTATATGTGGATGAAATTTGTGGATTGTTTAAGCTTGCAGGTTTACCCGGAGATGAAGCTAAGAAGAATATTTTCCCTTTATCTATGAAGGGAAAAGCATTGACATGGTATAGACTATGCGATGATATTGGATCTTGGAACTGGAATCGGTTGAAGTTGGAATTCCATCAAAAATTCTATCCTATGCATATAATTCATCGTGATCAGAATTATATATATAATTTTTGTCCTTGTCAAGGAGAAAGTATCGCTCTATCTTGGGGGAGGCTTAAGTCAATGTTATATTCATGCCCCAATCATGAGCTCTCAAGAGAAATTATTATTCTGAATTTTTATGCTCGGCTTTCTCGTAATGATCAATCCATGCTCGATACTTCTTGTACTGGTTCTTTTATGAAAAAGACTATTGAATTCCAGTGGGATCTTTTGGAAAGAATTAACACAACTCTAAAGATTGGGAACTAGATGAAGGTAAAGAGTTAGGTATTGAACCTAAGTTTGATTATGTTAAATCTTTCATGAATACCGATGCTTTTCAAAAGTTTAGCACTAAATATGGACTTGACTCTGAGATAGTAGCTTCCTTCTATGAATCTTTTGCTACTCATGTTGATCTCCCTAAGGAGAAGTGGTTTAAATATCACTCACCTATTGAAGAAGAAATTAAAGAACTGGTAAAAGCTAAAGAAGAAACTATCATTTACAATGTTGATCCAGTTGTTCCACTGCTTATATTGAAAAACCACCTTTCCCTGGTAGGATGAAGGAACACATTAAAGCTTGAATTGTGGTTAACAAAAGTTATGTTAGAACACCCAAACCAGCTGAACAAATCAGAGTTGAACCTAGTGTTGATATGATTAAAGATCTCTTGGTCGATAATATTGATGGGCATGTTATTTACTTATGTGATGAAGCCTCTAGAATTGCCAAACCCGATAAAAAGGATAAACATAGACCAGTTGTTGGCATGCCTGTTGTCTCAGTCAAGATAGAAGATCACTATTATCATGGGTTATGTGACATAGGTGCTAGTGTGAGTGCTATTCCTTTTTCCTTATATGAAGAAATTAAGAGTGAAATAGCACCTGCTGAAATAGAAGACATAGATGTTACCATTAAACTTGCCAATAGAGATACTATATCACCAATTGGGATTCTTAGAGATGTTGAAGTCTTGTGTGGGAAAATAAAATACCCTACTGATTTTCTTGTTCTTGGCTCCCCGCAAGATGACGTTCGTCCCATTATCTTTGGTAGGCCTTCCTTGAACACCGTCAATGCCAAAATAGATTGTAAGAAACAAACTGTCGGTGTTAGCTTTGGTGATGAATCTCATGAATTTAATTTTTCCAAGTTTGTTAGGCAATCTCATAAGGAAGATTTGCCTATAAGGACGAAATTATTGGTCTTGCTAATATTGTTGTACCTCCTACTGATCCTTTAGAATAATATTTGCTAGACCATGAAAATGATTTGCATATGCATGAAAGAAATGAAATAGATAGAATCTTTTTCGAACAACAACCTCTGCTTAAACACAAATTGCCTATTGAAACTCTAGGAGGTCCTCCTCCACCTAAAGGTGATCCTGTGTTTGAATTAAAACAATTGCCAGACACTTTAAAATGTGCTTATCTTGATGAGAAAAAGATATATCCTGTTATTATTAGTGCTAACCTTTTAGAACATGAAGAAGAAAGATTATTGAAAGTTTTAAGGAAGCACAGAGCTGCTATTGGATATACTCTTGATGATCTTAAGGGCATTAGTCCCACTCTATGTCAGCACAAGATTAATATGGAACCTAATGCTAAACCCGTTGTTGATCACCAATGTCGGTTAAATCTGAAGATGAAAGAAGTGGTAAGAACGGAAATATTGAAACTTCTAGAAGCAGGTATAATCTATCCTATAGCTAATAGTAGATGGGTAAGTCATGTTCATTGTGTTCCCAATAAGGGAGGTATTACTGTTGTTCCTAATGATAAGAATGAACTTATTCCACAAATAATTGTCACGGGCTATAGAATGGTAGTTGATTATAGAAAATTAAACAAAGCAACAAGAAAAGATCATTACCCTCTGCCTTTTATTGATCAAATGCTAAAAAGATTATCTAAGCACACACATGTTTGCTTCCTTGATGGATATTTTGGTTTTTCACAAATACCTGTTTCACAACCTGATCATGAAAAGAACACTTTCACTTGTCCTTTTGGAACTTATGCTTATAGATGTATGCCTTTTGGTTTATGTAATGCACCTACTACCTTTCAAAGATGTATGACTGTTATATTCTCTGATTTTTGTGAAAAGATTGTTGAGGTTTTCATGGATGACTTTTCTGTTTATGGGAAGTCTTTTGATGATTGTTGAAGCAATCTTGATCGAGTTTTGCAGAGATATGAACAAACAAATCTTGTCTTGAATTGGGAGAAAGTGCCTCTTTATGGTTAAAGAAGGTATTGTTGTTGGGGAACATAGTAATTTCAAAAAAAATTCCTACGCACACGCAAGATCATGGTGATGGCATAGCAACGAGAGGGGAGAGTGTTAGTCCACGTACCCTCGTAGACCGTAAGCGGAAGCGTTATGACAACGCGGTTGATGTAGTCGTACGTCTTCACGATCCGACCGATCCAAGTACCGAACGTACGGCACCTCCGAGTTCAGCACACGTTCAGCTCGATGGCGATCCCGGCTCGATCCAGCAAAGCTTGGGATGAGTTCCACACCTGACGGCGTGGTGATGATGATGATGCTCTACCGGCACAGGGCTTCGCCTAAACTCCGCGACGATATGACCGAGGTGGAATATGGTGGAAGGGGGCACCGCACACGGCTAAGGAACGATCCGTAGATCAACTTGTGTGTCATGGGGTGCCCCCCTGCCCCCGTATATAAAGGAGCAAGGGAGGAGGAGGCCAGCCCTAGGGGAGGGCGCGCCATAATGTGGAGTCCTACTATGTTTGTCTATGTATTCACACATGTATTATGTTTGCGGTTAATACAATTCTAGCATGAATAATAAACATTTATCATGAAACAAGGAAATAAATAATAACTTTATTATTGCCTCTAGGGCATATTTCCTTCAGTCTCCCACTTGCACTAGAGTCAATAATCTAGTTCACATCGCCATGTGATTTAACACCAATATTCATATCTGTATATGATTAACACCCATAGTTCACATCATCATGTGACCAACATCCAAAGGGTTTACTAGAGTCAATAATCTAGTTCACATCGCTATGTGATTAACGCCCAAAAAGTACTAAGGTGTGATCATGTTTTGCTCGTGAGAGAAGCTTAGTCAACGGGTCTGTCACATTCAGAGCCGTATGTATTTTGCAAATATGTTATGTCCACAATGCTCTGCACAGAGCTACTCTAGCTAATTGCTCCCACTTTCAATATGTATCCAGGTTGAGACTTAGAGTCATCTGGATCAGTGTAAAAGTTTGCACTGATGTAACTTTTACAACAAACTCTTTTATCACCTCCATAATCGAGAAACATCTCCTTAGTCCTTACTAAGGATATTCTTGACCAATGTCCAGTGATCTTCTCCTAGATCACTATTGTACTCTCTTGACAAATTCAGAGCAAGGTATACAATAGGTCTGGTACATAGCATAGCATACTTTATAGAACCTATGACTGAGGCATAGGGAATGACTTTTCATTCTCTTTCTATTTTCTGCTGTGGTCGGGATTTGAGTCTTACTCAATTTCATACCTTTGCAACACAGGCAAGAACTCTTTCTTTGACTGTTCCATTTTGAACTATTTCAAAATCTTGCCAAGGTATGTACTCATTGAAAATCTTATCAAGCATCTTGATCTATCTCAATAGATCTTGATGCTCAATATGTAAGTAGCTTTTACTGAGGTCTTTTAAAGAACTCCTTTAAAACACTACTTTATGCTTTGCAGAAAAATTCTACATCATTTCTGATCAACAATATGTCACTCACATATACTAATCAAAAAGGTTGTAGTGCTCCCACTCACTTTATTGTAAATACAGGCTTCATCGTAAGTCCATATAAAACTATATGCTTTGATCAACTTATCAAAGCGTATATTCCAACTCCGAGATGCTTGCACCAGTCCATAGATGGATCGCTGGAGCTTGCACATTTTGTTAGCACCTTTAAGATTGACAAAACCTTCTGGTTGCATCATATACAACTCTTCTTTAATAAATCCATTAACGTATGCAGTTTTGACATCCATTTGCCAGATTTCATAAAATGTGGCAATTGCTAACATGATTCAGACAGACTTAAGCATCGATACGAGTGAGAAAATCTCGTCGTATTCAATAGCTTGAACTTGTTGAAAACCTTTCGCAACAAGTCGAGCTTGGTAGATAGTAATACTACTATCAGTGTCCGTCTTCCTCTTGAAGATCCATTCATTTAACATGGCTTGCTGATCATCGAGCAAGTCAATCAAAGTCCATACTTTGTTCTCATACATGGATCATATCTCGATTTTATGGCCTCGAGCCATTTCATGAATCTGGGCTCATCATCGCTACCTCATAGTTCGTAAGTTCATCATGGTCTAGTAACATGACTTCCGAACATGATTACTACACCACTCTGGTGCGGATCTTACTCTGGAAGACCTACGAGGTTCTGTAGTAACTTGATCTGAAGTTTCATGATCATCATCATTAGCTTCCTCACTAATTGGTGTAGCAATCACTGGAACTAATTTCTGTGATGAACTACTTTCCAATTCGGGAGAAGGTACAATTACCTTATCAAGCTCTACTTTCCTCCCACTCACTTTTTTCGAGAGAAACTCCTTCTCTAGAAAGGATCCATCTTAGCAACGAATAACTTGCCTTCGGATCTGTGATAGAAGGTGTACCCAATAGTTACCTTTGGGTATTCTATGAAGACGCACTTCTCCGATTTGGGTTCGAGCTTATCAGGTTGAAACTTTTTCACATAAGCATCGCAGCCCCAAACTTTAAGAAACGACAACTTTTGGTTTCTCGCCAAACCACAGTTCATAAGGCGTCGTCTCAATGGATTTTGATGGTGCCCTATTTAAAGTGAATGCAGCTGTCTCTAATGCATAACCCCAAAATGATAGTGGTAAATCGGTAAGAGACATCATAGATCGCACCATATCAAATAAAGTGCGGTTACGACGTTCAGACACACCATAACGTTGTGGTGTTCTAGGTGGCGTGACCTGTGAAACTATTCCACATTGTTTTAATTGAAGACCAAACTCGTAACTCAAATATTCATCTCCATGATCAGATCGCAGAAACTTTATTTTCTTGTTATGATGATTTTCCACTTCACTCTGAAATTCTTTGAACCTTTCAACTATTTCAGACTTATGTTTCATCAAGTAGATATACCAATATCTGCTCAAATCATTTGTGAAGATCAAAAAATAACGATACCCACCGCGAGCCTCAACACTCATCGGATCGCATACATCAGTATGTATTATTTCCAATAAGTCAGTTGCTCGCTCCATTATTCCGGAGAACGGAGTCTTAGTCATCTTGCCCATGAGGCATGGTTCGCAAGCATCAAGTGATTCATAATCAAGTGATTCCAAAATCCCATCAGCATGGAGTTTCTTCATGCGCTTTACACCAATATGACCTAAATGGCAGTGCCACAAATAAGTTGCACTATCATTATTAACTTTGCATCTTTTGGCCTCAATATTATGAATATGTGTATTACTACGATCGAGATCCAACAAACCATTTTCATTGGTATGTATAACCATAGAAGGTTTTATTCATGTAAACAGAACAACAATTGTTCTCAAACTTAAATGAATAACCGTATTGTAATAAACATGATCAAATCATATTCATGCTCAATGCAAACACCAAATAACACTTATTTAGGTTCAACACAAATCCCGAAAGTATAGGGAGTGTGCGATGATGATCGTATCAATCTTGGAACCACTTCCAACAAACATCGTCACTTCACCCTCAACTAGTCTCTGTTTATTCTGCAACTCCCGTTTCGAATTACTAATCTTAGCAACCGAACAAGTATCAAATACTCAGGGGCTACTATAAACACTAGTAAGGCACACATCAATAACTCAGATATCAAATATACACTTGTTCACTTTGCCATCCTTCTTACCCACCAAATATTCAGGGCATTTCCGCTTCGGTGACCATTTCCTTTGCGATTATAAGCACTCGGTTTCAGGCTTTGGTCTTCTTCACGGAGTGACAACTTGCTTGTCTTTCCTCTTGAAGTTCCTTTCTTTCCTTTGCCCTTTTCTTGAAACTAGTGATCTTGTTAACCATCAACACTTGATGCTCTTTCTTGATTTCTACCTTCGTTGATTTCAGCATCACGAAGAGCTTGGGAATCGTTTTCGTCATCCCTTGCATACTATAGTTCATCACGAAGTTCTAGTAACTTAGTGATGGTGACTAGAGAATTCATCAATCACTATCTTGTCTCGGAAGATTAACTCCCACTTGATTCAAGCGATTGAAGTACCTGCATAATCTGAGCACATGCTCACTAGTTGAGCGATTCTCCTCCATCTTTTAGCTATAGAACTTGTTGGAGACTTCATATCTCTCAACTCGGTATTTGCTTGAAATATTAACTTCAATTCCTGGAACATCTCATATGGTCCATGACGCTCAAAACGCCTTTGAAGTCCCGATTCTAAGCCGTTAAGCATGGTGCACTAAACTATCAAGTAGTCATCATATTGAGCTAGTCAAACGTTCATAACGTCTACATCTGCTCTTGCAATAGGTCTGTCACCTAGCGGTGCATCAAGGACATAATTCTTCTGTGCAGCAATGAGGATTAACCTCAGATCACGGATCAAATCCACAACATTGCTACTAATATTTTTCAACACAGTTTTCTCTAGGAACATATCAAAATAAACATATGAAAGAAACAACGCAAGCTATTGATCTACAACATAATTTGCAAAATACTACCAGGACTAAGTTCATGATAAATTTAAGTTCAATTAATCATATTACTTAAGAACTCCCACTTAGACAGACATCTCTCTAGTCATCTAAGTGATCACGTGATCCAAATCAAATAAACCATAACCGATCATCACATGAGATGGAGTAGTTTTCAATGGTGAACATCACTATGTTGATCATATCTACTATATGATTCACGCCGACCTTTCGGTCTCCGTGCTCGAGGCCATATCTGCATATGCTAGGCTCGTCAAGTTTAACTTGAGTATTCGGCGTGTGCAAAACTGGCTTGCACCCGTTGTAGATGGACGTGAGCTTATCACACCCGATCATCACGTGGTGTGCAGGCACGACGAACTTTGGCAATGGTGCATACTCGGGAGAACACTTCTTGATAATTAGTGAGAGATCATCTTAAAATGCTACCGTCAATCAAAGCAAGAATAAGATGTATAATGATAAACATCATATGCAATCAAAATATGTGACATGATATGGCCATGATCATCTTGCGCCTTTGATCTCCATCTCCAAAGTCTCACATGATCTTTATCGTCACCGCACGACACCATGATCTTCGTCATCTTGATCTATATCAATGTGTCGTCACATGGTCGCCTCGCCAACTATTGCTCTTGCAACTATTGCTATCGCATAGCGATAAAGTAAAGCAATTATTTGGCACTTGCATCTTATGCAACAAAGAGACAACCATAGAGCTTACGCCATTGTCGATAACTTCAACAAAACATGATCATCTCATACAACAACTTATATCTCATCACGTCTTGACCATATCACATCACAACATGCCCCGCAAAAACAAGTTAGGCGTCCTCTACTTTGTTGTTGCAAGTTTTACGTGGCTGCTATGGGCTGAGCAAGAACCATTCTTACCTCGCATCAAAACCACAACGATAGTTTGTCAAATAGACTCCGTTTTAACCTTCGCAAGGATCGGGCGTAGCCATACTTAGTTCAACTAAAGTTGGAGAAACCGACACCGCCAGCCACACGTGTGCAAAGCACGGCGGTAGAACCAATCTCGCGTAAGCGTCTGGCGTAATGTCGGTCCGGCCGCTTCATCCAACAATACCGCCAACCAAAGTATGACATCTTTGGTAGGCAAGATGACTTATATCGTCCACAACTCACTTGTGTTCTACTCGTGCATATAACATCAAACCATAAAACCTAGGCTCGGATGCCACCGTTGGGGAACGTAGTAATTTCAAAAAATTCCTATGCACACGCAAGATCATGGTGATGGCATAGCAACGAGAGGAGAGTGTTAGTCCACGTACCCTCGTAGACCGTAAGCGGAAGCGTTATGACAACGCGGTTGATGTAGTCATACGTCTTCACGATCCGACCGATCCAAGTACCGAACGTACGGCACCTCCGAGTTCAGCACACGTTCAGCTCGATGACGATCCACGGCTCCGATCCAAAGAAAGCTTGGGATGAGTTCCACGAGACGACGGCGTGGTGGCGATGATGATGCTCTACCGGCACAGGGCTTCGCCTAAACTCCGCGACGATATGACCGAGGTGGAATATGGTGGAAGGGGGCACCGCACACGGCTAAGGAACGATCCGTAGATCAACTTGTGTGTCATGGAGTGCCCCCCTGCCCCCGTATATAAAGGAGCAAGGGAGGAGGAGGCCGGCCCTAGGGGAGGGCGCGCCATAATGTGGAGTCCTACTAGGACTCCAAGTCCTAGTAGGAGTCCACCAAGAGGGGAGGAAGGGAGAAGGAAGTGGAGGAGAAGGAAAGGTGGCCGGCCCCCTTTTCCCTAGTCCAATTCGGACTAGAGGGGAGGGGGGGCGCAGCAGCCCCTTGGCCTTTTTCTCCTCTTCCCACTAAAGCCCATCAAGGCCCAATACTCTTCCCAGTATTCCCGTAACTCCCCGGTACTCCCGAAAATACCCGAATCACTCGGAACCTTTCCGAACTCCGAATATAGTCGTCCAATATATCGATCTTTATGTCTCGACCATTTCGAGACTCCTCGTCATGTCCCCGATCTCATCCGGGACTCCGAACTCCTTCGGTACATCAAAACTCATAAACTCATAATATAAATGTCATCGTAACGTTAAGCGTGCGGACCCTACGGGTTCGAGAACTATGTAGACATGACCTAGAACTATTCTCGGTCAATAACCAATAGCGGGACCTGGATGCCCATATTGGTTCCTACATATTCTACGAAGATCTTTATCGGTCAAACCGCATAACAACATACTTTGTTCCCTTTGTCATCGGTATGTTACTTGCCCGAGATTTGATCGTCGGTATCCAATACCTAGTTCAATCTCGTTACCGGCAAGTCTCTTTACTCGTTCCGTAATACGTCATCTCATAACTAACTCATTAGTTACATGCTTGCAAGGCTTAGGTGATGAGTATTACCGAGAGGGCCCAGAGATACCTCCCCGACAATCGGAGTGACAAATCCTAATCTCGAATTATGCCAACCCAACATGTACCTTTGGAAACACCTTTAGTACTCCTTTATAATCACCCAGTTACGTTGTGATGTTTGGTAGTACCCAAAGTGTTCCTCCGGTAAACGGGAGTTGCATAATCTCATAGTTACAGGAACATGTATAAGTCATGAAGAAAGCAATAGCAACATACTGAACGATCAAGTGCTAGGCTAACGGAATGGGTCATGTCAATCACATCATTCTCCTAATGATGTGATCTCGTTAATCAAATGACAACTCTTTTGTCCATGGCTAGGAAACATAACCATCTTTGATAAACAAGCTAGTCAAGTAGAGGCACACTAGTGACACTATGTTTGTCTATGTATTCACACATGTATTATGTTTGCGGTTAATACAATTCTAGCATGGATAATAAACATTTATCATGAAACAAGGAAATAAATAATAACTTTATTATTGCCTCTAGGGCATATTTCCTTCAATTGTGTTGGGCCATAAAATTTCTGAAAGAGGCATTGAGGTGGGCAAGGCCAAGGTTTATGCAATTGAGAAAGTGCCATGTCCTAAAGATATTAAAGGTATTCGTAGTTTCCCTGGTAATGCTGGTTTCTATATGAGGTTTATCAAAGACTTCTCTAAAATTTATAGGCCTCTTACAAATCTTTTGCAAAAGGATATTCCCTTTGTGTTTGATGATGATTGCTTGGAAGCCTTTGAAACACTAAAGAAAGCCTTAATTACTACACCTATTGTTCAACCACTTGATTGGAACTTGCCTTTTGTGATTATGTGTGATGCTAGTGATTATGTTGTTGGTGCTGTTCTACGACAAAGAGTTGATAAGAAATTGAATGTTATCCATTATGCTAGTAAAACTCTAGACAGTGCTCAACAAAATTATGCTACTACTGAAAAAGAGTTCTTAGCAGTGGTGTTTGCTTGTGATAAATTCGGATCTTACATTGTTGATTCTAAAGTGATTGTTCACACCTGCTGCTATAAAATATCTTATGGAAAAGAAAGATGCTAAACCTAGACTCATTAGGTGGGTTCTTCTGCTACAAGAATTTGATTTGCATTTCACTAATAGGATAGGAGCAGAGAACCCCGTAGCTTATAACTTGTCTAGGCTTGAAAATATTCTTGATGACCCGCAACCTATTAATGATAACTTTCCTGATGAACAATTAGCTGCAATAAATGGTTCTAATAGCACACCTTGGTATGCTGACTATGCTAATTATATTGTTGCTAAATACATACCACCTAGCTTTACTTACCAACAAAAGAAAAAATTCTTCTATGATTTAAGACATTACTTTTGGGATGACCCACATCTTTATAAAGAAGGAGTAGATGGTATTATTAGACGTTGTGTACATGAGCATGAACAGGAACAAATCCTATGGAAATGTCACTCCGAGGTTTAAGGAGGACATCACGTGGGAGACAGAACCGCTCATAAGGTACTGCAATCTAGTTTTTATTGGCCTACTCTCTTCAAGGATGCCCGCAAGTTTGTCTCATCTTGTGATGAATGTCAAAGAATAGGTAATATCGGTAAGTGTCAAGAAATGCCTATGAACTATTCACTTGCTGTTGAACCATTTGATGTTTGGGGATTTGATTCATGGGACCTTTTCCTTCCTCTAATGGGTATACACGTATTTTGGTTCTTGTTGATTATGTTACTAAGTGGGTAGAAGCTATTCCAACTAGCAGTGTTGTTCACAACACCTCTATTAAAATGCTTGAGGAGGTTATTTTCCCAAGGTTTGGAGTCCCTAGATATTTAATGACTGATGGTGGTTCACACTTTATTCATGGTGCTTTCCGTAAAATGCTTGCTAAGTATGATGTTAACCATAGAATTGCATCACCTTATTACCCTCGGTCTAGTGGTCAAGTTGAACTTAGCAATAGAGAAATAAAACTAATCTTACAAAAGACTGTCAATAGGTCCCAGAAGAATTGGTCTAAGAAATTAGATGATGCACTTTGGGCTTATAGAACAGCATATAAAAATCCTATGGGTATGTCTCCTTATAAAACGGTTTATGGAAAAGCTTGTCATTTGCCTCTTGAGTTAGAACATAAAGCATATTGGGCAATCAAATAACTCAACTATGACTTCAAACTTGCTGGTAAAAGGAGGTTATTTGATATTAGCTCATTAGATGAATGGAGAACCCAGGCTTATGAAAATGCAAAGTTATACAAAGAAAAAGTTAAAAGATGGCAAAGAATCCAAAAGCGTGAGTTCAAAGTTGGAGAATATGTTCTTTTGTACAACTCTCATTTCAGATTCTTTGCATGAAAACTCCTCTCCAAATGGGAAGGACCCTATGTTATCGAGGAGGTCTATCGATTTGGAGCTATAAAAGTAAATAATGCCGAAGGTACTACCCCGAAGGTTGTTAATGGGCAACAAATAAAACATTATATCTCATGTACACCCATTAATGTTGAAAGCAATATTATCCAAACTATAACACCGGAAGAACACATAAAAGAAACCTTCTGGAACACTACAGAATCATGAAAAAAGGGAGGTACGTGATACGGTAAGTAAACGGACTCCGAAAAATCCGCAAAAATATTTTTTGTCAGTTTTGGAATATTTAAAAAATTAGGAAGATAAGAAACTTCCAGGAAAGTGACCCTAGTGGCTAGGCACGCCCCGGTGGGTTGTGCCCACCTCGGGTACTTTCCGGACTCCGTTTTTCTTCCGTTCTGCTTGTTCCCCAAGATAAAAAAATCTTTATATACCCCACAAACTTGTTGACCTCTGTATCACGGAGAAATCTCCTGTTTTCTTTTCTTGATGTTATTTGTCTGATCTGTTGAGCCAGGCATCATGTCTTCTCCCTCCTCCAACACAGAAGAAGGCGAAGCTTGGTTGCTTCAGGTAGAGTCCAGGCGGAGGGATTTGAAGAGGTCGTTATGGAGGAAGATGAGGGGGACTCGTTTGGAGTTCACCCTCCGGCCTCTGAGAGAGGCACTCTGGCTGGCATCTCCACTCATCCTAACCCCCATCAAGCCATGAGGCCAATAAACAATCAAGAGGGCCCAAGGGATCAGGAAGAACTCCCTACAAGGAGACCTCTACATAGGTTACATCAAGACCATTTCCACAATTTGATTCATAATTATGGGTTTGAAAACACTCCTCGTGTACATATACCGTCCAATTGGGACATATATCTTCCAAGAGAAAGTGATGTAGGGACAAACTCTTGGGGCCCGAAAAATAAACATATCATGGCTGAAGTAGAGAAGAACACTGAGTTGCTTCGTCAAGCTCTTCGGGAGATTCACAACTTAAGAGATACACTTAGAGATATATTGGACAAGATTGTTTCTACTTCATCACCACCACCTCCTTCTTCATAACCAAAAGAAAATTGAGTATCGGGTATGGGCAGTCCCCTTGGCTTTCGCCAAGCTTGGGGGAGGTGCCCCGGTATCATATCATCTCCACTATCTTTTGCCTTTACTTTTCTTAGTTCGATCCACGACTATCTTTTGCTTTAGATGAATAAAAGTTTAGTTCGATCCTTTCTTTTTGAGAGTTTGCTTAGTGATCAATCTTTGTAATCGTGTGCGAGGTATATAATAGAGTTTAGTTTGAATTTTGCCTTCTTTACTTTCTTCTTTCAATAAAAAGAAAGGAAATAAATGAAAAGATCATATGCTAACCTTATGGTAAGTGATGACACTACACAAGGAAAAGTATAAGTAGAAAATTTTATTGTAGATTAACAAACATAGTATTGGTCAACTAGGCAACTCAAGAAAGAATTAATAAGATTCACATGCAAATACACTATCCTGGAAATATTTTGTGATTGTGAGCACCCATCAAATATTATATGCCAAAATTGTTGACGTTCGACAAGGAAGACAACATAATGATTTATGTTTGTTCATATTCACATAGAAGCTATGTTGTCATAGATCCTTCAACATGTGGTGCTTGCCACTATCTTTGCAAGCCAAAAATTCCGCACTAAGTAGAGATACTACTTGTGCATCCAAAACCCTTAAACCCAAATCTTGTTTGAGATTCCACCATACCTACCTATGGATTGATAAGATCCTTCAAGTAAGTTGTCATCGGTGCAATAAGGGAAATAAAAATTGCTTCTAAAAGTGTAAGATCATTTAGTGTGAGGAAAAATTGAGTGTTGTGTGAACTTGTGATGGCGAAAAATAAAAGTGACAGACTGCATAATAAAGGTTGCCATCACAAGGGCAATATAACATGACGTTCTCTTGCACTAAGGGGTTGAGCATACAATCAAAAAGCGCATGGCAGCCTCTGATTCCCTCTGCGAAGGGCCTATCTTTTACTTTTATATATTTACTTTCATGCAACAGTCAAAGTTCTTCTTTCTATTCCTTTTTATTTTCTCCTTTGGCAAGCGTCATGTGGTGAGGAAAGATCTAGGCACATATATCCAGTTGAATATGGGTAGCATGAATTATTATTGTTGACATCACCCTTGAGGTGAATTCATTGGGAGGCGAAACTATAAGCCCCTATCTTTCTATGTGTCCGGTTGAAATGTTTTGCTCATGTGTACGTGGTGAGTGTTAGCACTCATAGAAGATTAAATGATAGTTGAGTATGTGGACTTGCCTAAAGGCTCCGATATGTGACCCTCCTTGAAAAGATGATGAATTGTAGTTGCAAAGTTGACCGAGAACATAGTTTGTTGGTTTCCAATAGAGTTTATGCTTTATACTTCGATGTTGTGATGAATTGTCACTTGTTCATGAGAAGTCTATGATAAAAGTTCTATGATAAAAGATTTACACTAAAGTTTGTTGATGTTATAATAAGTTACATGATGCTGCTATGCCCGTATTTTTGTTTTTACCGACACCTCTCTCCAAGCATGTGGACATGTTTTTGGATTTCAGTTTTCGCTTGAGGACAACCGAGCTCTAAGCTTGGGGGAGTTGATACGTCCATTTTGCATCATGTTTACCTACTGTTATTTATGTTGTTCTATTGTATAATAATGCTTTTGGAGTAATTCTAATGCCTTTTCTCTCATAATATGCAAGGTACACACAAAGGGAGAGAATTCTGGCAGCAGGAAATCTGGACCTGAAAAAGCTATGTCGGGCTACCTATTCTGCACAACTCCAAATGAGCTGAAACTTTGTGAGGAATTTTTATGGAATATTTGAGGAATATTGGAGCAAATAAGTACCCGAGGGGGCCCACCAGGTGGTCACAACCCACCTGGGCATGCCAGGGAGCCCAGGCGCGCCCCGGTGGGTTGTGCTCACCCAGGCCCACCTCTGGTACACCTCTTCTGGTATATAAGTCATTTTGACCTAGTAAAAATAAGGAGAGGACTTTAGGGACGAAGCGTCGCCGTCTCGAGGGCTCGAGGCAGAACCTCGGCAGGAGCACTTTTGCCCTCCAGTGGAGCGATTCCGCCGAGGGAACTTCTCTCCCGGAGGGGGAAATCATCGTCATCATCATCACCAACAGCTCTCCCATCTTGGGGAGGGCTATCTTCATAAACATCTTCAACAACACCAACTCCTCTCAAACCCTGGTTCATCTCTTGTGTTCAATCTTTGTACCGGAACTATAGATTGGTGCTTGTGGGTGACTAGTAGTGTTGATTAGATCTTATAGTTGATTACTATATGGTTTATTTGGTGGAAGATTATATGTTCAGATCCATTATGCTATTTAATACCCCTCTGATCTTGAGCATGATTATCACTTGTGAGTCGTTACTTTTGTTCTTGAGATCATGGGAGAAATCATGTTGCAAGTAATCATGTGAACTTGATATGTGTTCGATATTTTGATGATATGTATGTTATGATTCCCTTAGTGGTGTCATGTGAACATCACCATACTTGGGCCTAAGGGAATGCATTGTGGAGTTATTAGATGATGGGTTGCGAGACAAAAGCTTAAACCCTAGTTTATGTGTTATTCCGTAAGGGACCGATTGGATCCAAAAGTTTAATGCTATGGTTAGAATTTGTTCTTAATACTTTTCTCGTAGTTGTGGACACTTGCGAGGGGGTTAATCATAAGTAGGAGGTTTGTTCAAGTAAGAACAGCATCTAAGCACCGGTCCGCCCACATACCAAAATATCAAAGTAGTGAACACGAATTAAGCCAACATGATGAAAGTGACTACATGAAATTCCCGTGCACCCTCAAGAATTCTTTGATTATCATAAGAGACCGTTTTGGCCTATCCTTTGCCTCAAAAGGATTGGGCTACCTTGATGCACTTTTGTTACTACTATCGTTACTTGCTTGTTACAAATTATCTTGCTCTCAAATTACTCCGCTACTTACAATTTTAGCACTTGCGGACATTACCTTGCTGAAAACCACTTGTCACTTCCTTCTGCTCCTCGTTGGGTTTGACACTCTTACTTATCAAAAAGGCTACAATTTACCCCATATACTTGTGGGTCATCAGTGCTTCTTCAGAGTTTTCAATAAGTTCTTTTCTTCATGCTCTGAAAGGTTAGCACTAACAATAACAGGATATATCATCTTTTCATCAAGATAAGCATATTTCAGAGTATCAGGTAGTTGTTTAATCTCAAACACGGGATCACCCTTGGAAGGATAAGGATCCCCAAGAATCTCAACAGGCAAGTTGTGTTTCAAAACATGCATTTGGTTAAAGAATATTTCATCTAATTCCTTCCTTTCATTCATGAACATATCATTTTCATGGTCTAGCAAATATTGTTCTAAAGGATCAGTAGGAGGCACAACAATAGAAGCAAGACCAATAATTTCATCTTTACTAGGAAATTCTTAGTCATGGGGCTGTCTACGAAATTCAAAGAAAGTAAACTCATGAGACACATCCCCAAAACTTACAGTAACAGTTTCTTTCTCACAATCTATTTTAGCATTAACAGTGTTCAAGAAAGGTCTACCAAATATAATGGGACAAAAATCATCTTGTGGGGAACCAAGAACTAGAAAATCAGTAGGGTATTTTATTTTTCCCACATAAGACTTTAACATCTCTAACAATCCCAATTGGTGATATAGTATCTCTATTAGCAAGTTTGATAGTAACATCAATATCTTCTATTTCGGCAGGTGCAATATCATTCATAATTTCTTCATATAAAGTAAAGGGAATTGCACTCTCACACTAGCACCCATATCACATAAGCCATGATAACAATGGTCTCCTATTTTAACAGAAACAACAGGCATGCCGACAACAGGTCTGTGTTTATATTTATCATCAGGTCTAGCAATTCTAGTAGCTTCATCATAGAAGTAAATAACATGCTCATCAATATTATCGACCAAGAGATATTTAACCATAGAATTACTAGATTCAACTTTAATTTGTTCAGGGGGTGTAGGTGTCCTAGTATAACTCTTATGAACCACACCGAAGCTTTAGCATGTTCCTTTATTCTAACAGGGAAAGGTGGTTTCTCAATATAAGCAGTAGGAACAATAGGATCAACATTATATTTAGTGGCTTCTTCTTCAACTTTAATAGGTTCTACTACTTTCACTTCAATGGGAGTATGATATTTAAACCACTTCTCCTTAGGGAGATCAACATGAGTAGCAAATGATTCACAGAAAGAAGCTACTATCTCAGAGTCAAGTCCATATTTATTGCTAAATTCACGAAAAGCATCGTTATCCATAAAAGATTTAACACAATCAAACTTGATGTTCATACCTGACTCCTTACCTTCATCGAGTTCCTAATCTTCAGAGTTGCGTTTAATTCTTCCCAATAAATCCCATTTGAATTCAGTAGTCTTCTTCATAAAAGAACCAGTACAAGAAGTATCGAGCATATATTCATCATTACGAGAAAGCCAAGCATAAAAATTTTGAATAATAATTTCTCTTGAGAGCTCATGATTGGGCATGAATATAACATTGACTTAAGCCTCCCCAAGCTTGAGTGATACTTTCTCCTTCACGAGGCCAAAAATTATAAATATAATTCTGATCACGATGAACTAGATGCATATATAGGATAAAACTTCTCATGAAATTCCAATTTCAGTCAGTTGTAATTCCAAGTCCCAATGTCATCACATAGCCTATACCATATCAATGTCTTCTCCTTCAAAGATAAAGGGAAGACCTTCTTCTTGACATCATCCTCGGTCAAACCTGCAAGCTTAGATAATCCACATAGATTAGATGCATATCAGGATGTAATGTTCCATCTACTGCATAAGGATTAGCTAGCAGTTTCTCTATCATACTCGAAGGAATTTCATAATAAAAAAATTCAGTAGGTTCAGTAGGTTGAGGTGCAACTCTTTTCTCTTCCGGTCGGGTTGAACATACCCCGAACAAACCCCTCAAAGGATTATTTTCCATAGCAACAAATGACAATAAATTTCAGCACACTACATAAAATTGTCCTTACCAAATTCCACTCACCAAAGGCGCTTCACTCCCCGGCAACGGCGCCAGAAAAGAGTCTTGATGACCCAAAAGTATAGGGGATCTATCGTAGTCCTTTCGACAAGTAAGTGTGTCAAACCCAACGAGGAGCAGAAGGAAATGACAAGCGGTTTTCAGCAAGGTATTCTCTGCAAGCACTGAAATTACCGGTAACAGATAGTTTTGTGATAAGATAATTCGTAACGGGTAACAAGTAACAAGTATAACAAAGGTGCAGCAAGGTGTGCCAATCCTTTTTGTAGAAAAGGAGAAGCCTGGACTAACTCTTATATAAAGCAAAGCACTCCCGGGGACACATGGGAATTATTGTCAAGCTAGTTTTCATCATGCTCATATGGTTCGCGTTCGTTACTTTGATAATTTGATATGTGGGTGGACCGGTGATTGGGTGCTATCCTTACTTGGACAAGCCTCCCACTTATGATTAACCCCTCTCGCAAGCATCTGCAACTACGAAAGAAGAATTAAGATAAATCTAACCATAGCATGAAACATATGGATCCAAATCAGCCCCTTACGAAGCAACACATAAACTAGGGTTTAAGCTTTTGTCACTCTAGCAACCCATCATCTACTTATTACTTCCCAATGCCTTCCCCTAGGCCCAAATCATGGTGAAGTGTCATGTAGTCGATGTTCATGTAAAACCACTAGAGGAAAGACAACATACATCTCATCAAAATATCGAACGAATACCAAATTCACATGATTACTTATAACAAGACTTCTCCCATGTCCTCAGGAACAAACGCAACTACTTACAAAGCATACTCATGTTAATAATCAGAGGAGTAATAATTATCATTAAGGATCTGAACATATGATCTTCCAAAGGATTGGGTAAAATCATCTAGTTATGAAAGTAACAAATGTGAATCAGACAAACATGATGAAAGTGACTAGATGAAATTCCGTTGTGTCCTCAAGAACGCTTTGCTTATTATAAGAGACAGTTCTAGACTGTCCTTTGCTACAAAAAGGATTGAGTACCTTGTGGCACTTTTGTTACCGTTACTATTACTTGCTCGTTATAAATTATCTTGCTATCAAACTATCAGTTACCGACAATTTTAGTGCCTGCAAAAAATACCTTACTGAAAAGCACTTGTCATTTCCTTCTGCTCCTTGTTGGGTTCGACCCTCTTATTTATTGAAAGGACTACGATTGATCCCCTATACTTGTAGGTCATCAGGCCCAAAGGCACAATAGCCGTTAACGGGCCGTATCTGCTATGGGCCGTAATTTGACCCAAAATATGATATGCAGTTAACAGGGCGGATCTGATATGGGCCATAATTTTCCCAAACTATTGCAGGTTGTTAATGGGTCGGATCTGACATGGGGCGTAATTTGGCCCATAATATGGCAAGCTTTTAACGGGTCGTATCAGATATGACCAAGATTTGGCCTAGAAAATGGTAGGTTGTTAATGGGCCGGCCCATTAGTATCTAACAAAATCTTGTGGGCCTTTTGTCGGGCCAGCTTTTTAACCTATATGGTCCTCTATGGGCTGTTCCACGTGTCGACATTTCATTGGTGACTCATGTCCATTGGACGGTTGACATCTGTCCCAACATGGAGCTGAAACGTGGTTCCTTCAGCTAGTGAGAATTTTATACATGGAAAATCGCCATTGGTTGTGGCTGTTAACGGGTTATCGAATCCAAAACCAGACCTGATAGCTCAACGGCGACCCGTTATGGTGGATGCCAGATGTCAGTTACCCTTGACGAAAAAACTTCCATGATGCGGCATTTATCGTCATGGAAGCGGACACTTCCGTGATGATAATTTTAGTATTGTTATGGAACACTTCTATGACAACACAGGTATGGCTATCTTGATTCTCTCATAAAATCGTCATAGATGTACATGCATGACAGAAAACGTGACCTACTGTGACAAACATGTATCATCATGAAAGTGTTTTTTGTAGTGTTCGCAGGGAGCAAGGATGGCGGATGTCGAGCTGCTCGCACCCTCCTCTACGGGAGAGCGGCATTGGTCCATGGGGGAATGGTACCTGACGGCTTTGAGTGTGGCTATGGTACCAGCAGTGACAGTGGAGTGCATCCACAGCCCCCTTCGCCAATAGTTTCAACCTTGGATCCCTTCCCTTGTGTTGTCCATCTTGAGCAGAGGAGGAAGGAGGAAAATGGATCTCGAGGCAGTTCTGTTGGTGATGAGCTCTGTGTGCGGGAGCAAAGGGCAAGGATGCATATGAAAAAACTTTGCTGGCTCCCCCGCCTTCTAATAGGGTAATCAAAGACCAAGGGTCGCCCTCCTATGGGGAACAAATCACCGCTTCCCAACGCACCGCATAGTTTGCATGCGTAAAAATCAGGCATGTATAAATGATACCGGTGGAAGATCGGAAGCACACCCCCTCATTGATGGGTCATGCCAATAAAAATGGCCTTGGGTCATGATGTCCCTCATAAAGACTGTGTATTAAATGGTTTGACTCTGCCACGGGAGGTGACTCTTTGGCTCTTGGCCAAAGGGATTGTCAGGATTTGACCTAGTCAAGACTTTCGTGGCAAGCCTTTTGTGTCTAAGCTGGAGCACAACCTCGGCGCTGCCAGGCTAATAAAGTGTGCCGAGGAAGAGGTCTCGCCATGAGATATACACCCTTATTTTATGAGTCGGGGTTAAAGGTTACAGTTGAGAGAGCCAAGAAGACCTCGGAGCCGAGAATGACCTCGAAACCATAAGCCGATGTGGTGGATGAAGGAAATATGCCCTAGAGGCAATAATAAAGTTGTTATTTTATATTTCCTTATTCATGATAAAGGTTTATTATTCATGCTATAATTGTATTGATTGGAAACTTAAATATATGTGTGGATACATAAACAAATACCGTGTCCCTAGTAAGCCTCTACTAGACTAGCTCATTGATCAAAGATGGTTATGGTTTCCTAACCATAGACATTTGTTGTCACTTGATAACGGGATCACCATTAGGAGAATGATGTGACGGACAAGACCCATCTGTTAGCTTGGCATATGATCGTTCAGTTTATTGCCATTGCTTTCTTAATATTAAATACATATTCCTTTGACCATGAGATCATGAAACTCCCGGATACCGGAGGAATACCTTGTGTGTTATCAAACATCACAACGTAACTGGGTGGTCATAAAGATGCTCTATAGGTATATCCGAAGGTGCTTGTTGAGTTGGCATAGATCAAGATTAGGATTTGTCACCCCGTGTATCAGGGAGGTATCTCTGAGCCCTATTGGTAATACACATCACAAGAAGCTTGCAAGCAAAGTGACTAAGGAGTTAGTTACGAGATGATGTATTACAGAACGAGTAAAGAGACTTGTCGGTAACGAGATTGAACTAGGTATGAAGATACCGACGATCGAATCTTGGGCAAGTAACATACCGATAGACAAAGGGAAATACGTATGTTGTCATAAGGTTTGACCGATAAAGATCTTCGTAGAATATGTAGGAACCAATATGGGCATCCAGGTTCCGCTATTGGTTATTGACAGGAGTGGTGTCTCGGTAATGTCTACATAGTTATCGAACCCGTAGGGTCCGCACACTTAACGTTCGTTGACGATATAGTGTTATATGAGTTATATGATTTGGTGACTGTCGGATTCAGGGCTCCTTAGACCCAAGGAAGGTTTGAACTCTGGGGCATGTGCGAAGAACTCAACCTCTCCTACTAGCCAACTCGATGCTCTCACGGCCCAGCTCGATGAATAGGAAAGGAAAATGGACGCAGCACTTCACCCAGGTTTGGGCCACCTTGCGGTGTAGGACCCTACTCCTGCTTTGTGGTGGATTGGCCTCACGAGGGGTTGAGGATGAACTAGTATAGTGGAAGAACTACCTCAGGAGGCTTGTTCTTGTGTTTGTGGTAGCTTCCGAGAGCTCTCTTTCTACGGTGGTGGCTAAGCTATATTTATAGTGGCCTCGGTCCTCTTCCCCCAAAACTTAGGCAGGAAGGGTGAAAGGATCGAGATGGACCTAGGGGGGTGAATAGGTCCAACTACAAAATTTTAATTATTACTTAGCAATTTTAGGCAATAATGCGGAATATGAAGATGAGCCTAACAATTGCAAGTGAGTACTAAGTACTAAGCAAGTAACACAAGTACGTAAGTAAGCAAGCACAATATGATGTACGCAAGTGCAAAGAGACAAGTAACCACAAGTAGAGAGTTAGGGTTAGGAATAACCACAACTCCGGGAGACGAGGATATATGCCGATGTTCACTTCCTTGGAGGGAAACTAGTCACCGTTAGAGAGGTGGATGTTACCACGAAGGCACACCAACACCACGAAGGCTCACCCTATTCTCCCTTTGAGACAACACCACGGAGGCATTTCTCAACCACTAGTGGTAGACCTTGGGGTGGTCTCCAAACCCTCACAAACTTTTCCGATGGTAATCACAAAGTTTGGTTCCTCTCCGAATGACTCCTACCACCTAGGAGTCTCCAACCTCCAAGAGTAACAAGAACGATGGGGGAAAGCTCAAAACTTGCTCAAATCATGAATTCCTTCGGTGCAAAGAAGGGAAAGGAGTGGATCTATCACTTGATTGGAGAACTTCTCTCAAATGCTCCTAGAACACTTGGGAATCTAGGATCTGGTGTAGGTGAATGAGAGAGAGAGAGTGAGGAGTGTTCTTTGTAGGCTCAAAGTAAATGGTCAACCACCTCCCGTGGAAGGGAAAGGCATATATATAGTAGGTGAGAAAAGGTGACCGTTTGGGATACATAAGTGCACAGGATAGGTCGGACGTCCGGAGAACATCGGACGTCCGGAGGCACAAATAGGTCGGGACGTCCGACAGTCATCGGATGACCGGCCGCTGTGAACCTGTGAGCCACGACCCAGTACACAGGACACGGACGTCCGAGACGGGCCGGACATCCGGACCCCGGACGACCGGAGAGTCCGGAAATCCATAAAAATGGTTCTGTTGTGAAAGTACCGGACATCCGGAGAGTTCCGGACATCCGTAAAGGCCACTCTGTAAAGGAACACCGGACGACCGGAGGGAGCCGGACGTCCAGGCAGCTTAGAGGGACCGGACGTCCATAGAACCCAGACATCCGGAGGCAACGTATAGGAACAGTGGATTTTGAGCAAGTTTTTCACTACATCCAACGATCCCCTCTTAATAGTGCGGGATCCCTATACTCAAGAACAAACCATAAATGAAGTCAATGTCTTGTATATCCATTCTTGAGTTATATGATTTTTGTCCCTAGTCATGGTCCATGCACACGGTCTTTGAGACATAATCCTGAGATATACTTGATAAACATGATTAGTCCCTAGCATATGTGTTGTCATCAACATCAAAATATGATTAAGGGCATGATTGCACTTTCAATCTCCCCCTTTTTGGTAGTTGATGACAACTCATATGCACACTCATAATAGTAATCGAAAGTATTTGTTGTGGAGCTCAATAATAATAATCAAGAATGAGTAAAGAGTGAGCTCCCCCTCAAAATGATACTATAGAGACTAAACATGAAGAGGGCTCCCCCTCAAAAAGATTCCAAAGCAATTAAATCTCATACACAAGATACTCAAGAAGTAAACTCAATATAGACTAATAACTCATAGCATAGAACATAAGTTTCGACAATCTCATACATAAGTTCATACAAGCTAATCCATAATCACAGCAATGAGTTCGATTACATGCATAGAGCCTACTCCCCCTTGGCATCAAATATCCAAAAAGTTAGAAGACAAGGGAGAAACATAACAGCATCAGAGATCATCCTCATCATCATCATCATCATGAGCACCACTGCCACCCGCCTCGTCAAAGAAATCAGCCCACTCAGGACCCGAAGGGAAACCAAAATCAGAAGGAGGCGCGTCAGGAAGGCGTTCATCATCACTCACATCATACACTCCGGAGTCTCTCAGACGAGACTTCAGAGCGTTCTTGGAAGTAACCATGCGAGTGACAACATCGTGATGCTGGGAGCAATGAAAGGTGCACATCTTCATCAGTGCAGAGTGAGCTTTCCCAAGAAAGCGAGCAATGCGCCCAAAGGGTGCAGAACTGGAAGGGGAACGAACAGTGTGAGCTGGAACACTAGCTGCAGTGCGACGAGCAGTAGCAGTAGGAGGAGGAACATGATCAGCCGCCATGTGAGCTGGAATGACCCATCGCTCATGCACATGAGTGCGGACAATGGGAAAAGGAGCTACGCTCTCGATAAAAGCCTGAATAAAGGGGGCATGAGGAAAAGCCCTCTTGTGCTAGAAGCTCGCAAGGTGGATCTCATGCCATAGAAAGTGTGGAACATTTATCTTACCTTTGGGAGACGCAAAAAGGCGATGCATGAGATCAATGCAATAGCTGCTGCAAGAGCCTTTGTCACCCATCTTGGGATAGATGGTGCGGATGACACACTGATATATGATGTTGAAAGGAAAGCGCCAAATGGAGACTTGGTTCAGACCCTTTTGTTTTTCAATGTTAGACAAAGTTGGTATAGGTTTAAGAAGATCTGCACAGACCTCAATGCCCTTGGGCTTGTGGTTGGGATCATCCTTGTGGATTTTGAACCCGGTGTCAGGAAATCCAAGGGCAGTGACAAATTGAGCATAAGATGCTATGAGTGCGGTGTCTGAGGTCATCCATTTAACAGTGTTATCCGTACCAAATAACATGTGGCATAGAATTGATGAATGGCAGCATGATTGAAATCATGTTGAAATGCAAATGGAGCAGCTAGATGGGATGACTCAATGAGCTCAATGGCTCCTGGATATTTATCCGGATGAGTGCGAATATGCTCTAGATCAATGCAGACATGGAGTGACAAGCCTTTAGGAATGACAATAGTGGTAAAGATGTCGGCTTGGACATTAGTGTGAAAGCGACTATCTTGAGAATCCCTAGCAACAGTAAATTGATCAACATCGCGACGCAATTTAAGATACGAGGCTTTGGGAGCCTCGTTGAAACGCTTAACATGGCGGCCGAGTGGTAATGGAGGCTCAAGTGAGATATGACGAGCATCACCGTGGGGTTGCACCGGATGAGGGGGGCATGAAGGTTGGACGACGAGTGCCCGGCTTGGGTGCAGAGACGCGAACACCCACCAACGGGGCCGGTTCCACCTCCTCAAGTTCATCTTCAAAGTCTGACCCCTCCGAGGAGGAGGCGCTGGACGAGCTGGGAGGACGGGTGGCACGCTTCCGAGGACGAGCCTTCTCCTGGGAGTCATCAGAGCCACCACGGCAAGACGGACGAGCAGGCCCACCGACGACTTGCTTGCAAGTGGAGTTCTTGGTCCTAGGCATCATGACCCTAGGGAGAAGAAGGACACAAATCAATACCCCACCATAGATCGAGGAGTTGATTCATGAGGGGAAAAAGATATGGCCTACCTTGAAGTGAGGAACACGGAGGAGATCAGCGACCGAAACAAAACACGCAACCGGCATAGAGAGAGAGAGACCGCCGGAGCTTGAATGAAGCCAAGCAGGACAGCAGAGCCGCGGCAAGGACCGAGGCCACAGAGCGGATCCGAAGCGGAGAGGAGCCCCGGCGAGGGGCATGGCGTCGTGCGGCCGCGGTGAGAGGCCAGTAGGTAGGAGCGGCGGCGGTGGGGAATAGTGAAGAGAAGATGAGGAAGCAGTTCTGAAACCATACCGCGCACTATATATAGGGGCCGATGAAAACGACGGGATGACCGGAGCCTTCGGATGACCGGAGTCGAATAGGAGACCGGACGACCGGGCAGGAACGGACGACCGGAGCCAGAGCCGAACCAAAAAAAAGATAGAAGACAGAGATGATTTTACGGACGACCGGAAACCTCGAACGTCCGTCACGAAGGCACCCGACAGTATATTACGGACGTCCGGATAGGCCAGACGACCGTGCAGAGTGTAATAGAGAAGAAATTACGGACGTCCGGAGTTTTACGGATGTCCGGTGTCCCGGCGCCAAGACTAGCTCAGGAGACCAGAGAGTATTTTACGGACGTCCGGTAACCACGGAGGTCCGACGCCAGAAAATGGACAAGAGGCAGGGTGCAAGTGTATGTGCTGCTGATCTTGATGAGGAGAAGACGAGTATCGTCCATAGTAAGAATTTCTTATTAAGTAATAACTAGTACCCTTATCTCAATCAATAATAGCCATATACCACTTCAATATCATTCTAATGATACAAGTGGTGGCTACTGCCACCATGTATGAGTAGACGTGACATGACACGGAAAGATTGGAACTTTGAGTGCATAATCACTACTCCATCATGGAAAGCGCCATATTTAGATGTTATGGAAGCTTTGAGAGTGTTTGTTATTTTTATGCATTTCATAGAGTGAGAGTACTCATGAGTTGAGTGTCTCCCCCTATATATATGCCTACATCAAGACAAGACATCGAGTTTATGCATGGATGGGTACTGGATTTCACATAATATTGTTGAGCTCCAAGATACCAAGTTCACGCCTAAGTCGACAAAACCTTGCTTCATCCAAGGGTTTGGTGAAAATATCCGCCAGTTGCAAATCTGTACCAATGTGATCAATGTGAATATCACCCTTCTCAACATGATCTCTCAAGAAGTGATACCTAATATCAATGTGCTTGGTGCGTAGATGATCCTTGGGGTTCTCAAAGAATGTTGATGGCACTTTCATTATCACATAGAAGAGGAACATGTCTATAGGTGATACCGTAATCCTTCAAAGTTTGCCTCATCCATAATAACCGAAGTTGCACAACTAGCAGCAGAATGTATTCAGCTTCGGTAGAGAGGGCAATACAATTTTGTTTCTTCGAAGACCAACTTACCAAGGAGCGTCCAAGAAACTGACATGCACCGGACGTGGACTTACGATCCACTTCGTCTCTAGCCCAATCCGCATCCGTGTACCCAATGATATCAAACTTAGCATCCTTCGTATACTAGAGGCCCAACTTTGGGGTGTGAACAAGGTATCTAAGAATATGCTTAACCGCCTTATGATGACTTTCCATAGGGAAAGCTTGAAATCTAGCACACATGCATACACTGAACATGATGTCTGGTCTAGATGCACAAAGATAAAGCAATGAACCAATCATAGAGCGGTAAGTAGATGGGTCGAAAGGAGTACCATTTGTGTCTTCAGTGAGAGCAATTTTGGTTGGCATGGGTTTCTTGCATGGACTAGCATCAGACATGCCAAACTTCTCTAGAATATCCTTGAGGTACTTTGCTTGAGATAAGAAAATTCCTTCTTGAAATTGTTGAATTTGAAATCCGAGAAAGAACTTCAAATCCGTATTGAGTGACATTTCAAAATTCTTGGTCATTGAAGCCGCAAACTTCTTGCACAAGTGAATGTTAGGAGAACCAAAAATGATGTCATCTTGCCTTGTTGCGGATGATTACACCATTTTCATCTTGCTTGTTCTTGAAAATCCATTTTGTTCCAATGACGTTGTGCTCGGTAGATGGCCTCTTGACTAATGACCACACTTGGTTGCGTTCAAAACTGTTCAACTCTTCTTGCATAGCAACTAGCCAATCGTTGTCCATCAATGCATCTTGTACCTTGAGGGGCTCAATACAAGACACAAGCGAGAAGTGAGCACAAAACTTTGTCAAATGTTTACGAGTGACTCTACCTTCCGATATGCCGGTGAGAATTTTGTCAACGTCAATACGACCGGCCACTCGAGGCATAATGGAGGTAAGGGTTTCACGTGGTTCAACTTCATGTCCATCATCCACATCCTCAACATATGGATCATTAATGTGTGGAGGAAGATCTTCTTGTTCATATTGCATTTGTTGAGGTTCATCATCAATGATTGGAATTTCTTGTTCTAGTTCTTGAAGATTATCATGAAGAGGAACTTGATCATCCTCTTCAACTTGGGCTAAGGGTATCGGTTGAACAATAGGAGCTTGTGGTGGTATGGATGTTGAAGTAGTTTGATGATGTGTGAGACTTCCATCTTCTTCTTCTTCTTCATGAGGTTCTTGTTCCATAGGAAGCAGTGCACCAACACCCATGGTCAAAATGTCTTGAGAAGAATCTTCTTCACCTACATCACTTAGATCAACTTGCTCCCCATGGGAGCCATTAAATTCATCAAACACCATGTCACAAGTTTCTACAACACATCCATTGGATTTGTTGTAGACTCTAAAGGCGTGAGAGTTTGATCCATAACCAACAAATATACCCTCAATCGTTTTGGATTGAAATTTTCCTAACCGTTCTCTTTTGTTGAGGATGAAACATTTGCACCCAAATACATGAAAGTACTTGACATTTGGCTTGTTTCCAGTTAGAATCTCACATGGAGTCTTTTCCAATATAGTGCGGAGGAAAAGCCGGTTTGATGCATGGCATGCAGTGTTGACAGCTTCAGCCCAAAAACTATGTGGTGACTTGTATTCATCCAACATGGACCTTGCCATCTCCACAAGGGTGCGGTTCTTCCTTTTGGCTACACCATTTTGCTGAGGAGTGTATGGAGCTGAATATTGATGCTCAATCCCTTCATCACTAAGGAGTTCTTCCAAGGTATAGTTTTTGAACTCAGATCCATTGTCACTTCTTATTGCCAAGATTTCTTTGTCAAACTTGCGTTGTGCTTGCTTGGCAAAGTCAATGAAGGTGATCTTCGTCTCGTCCTTGGACTTGAGGGAAAAAACCATATATATCTTGAGTAATCATCAACAATGACAAGTCCATACTTTTTCCCACCAAGACTATCCCATGAAGGAGGCCCAAAGAGATCCACATGAAGGAGCTCCAAAGGCCTTGAAGTAGACACAATATTCTTGGGTGGGTGCTTTGATTGATGTTGCTTCCCGGCTATGCATGCACTACACACACGATCTTTCTCAAAAGAGACATTTGTTAGTCCAAGGATGTGATTACCCTTTAAGAGATCTTGAAGATTCCTCATGCCGACATGGGCTAGCCGGGGATGCCATAGCCACCCCTTGTCGGCTTTGGCCATTAGACAAGTTGCATGGAATGTGCTCTCTTTCGAGAAATCAACCGTGTAAAGGTTTCCATCCAACTCTCCAACAAAGGCCACTTTGAGAGTATCTCTCTTGAATACTTTCACATCCGTTAGTCCAAATAGTGTATCATAACCAACAGAAGCCAATTGACGAACAGAAAGCAAATGATATTTAAGGGATTGGACAAGCATGACATTTGCAAGAGACATGTCATTTGTGATAGCCACCTTCCCCAACCCAAGTACATGTCCTTTTGATCCTCCACCAAACATAATGCTCATAAATGGTTGAATAACTACCATGAAATCATAGAGCAATTTGCTATCTCCGGTCATATGATTGGTACATCCACTATCAATCACCCATTTTACTCCACCGGAGAAGGCAACCTACACACAATTATTACTTGGTTAGAGGCACCCATTTTGCAATGGGACCTCTCAAGTTAGTCACAAGGGTCTTAGGGACCCAAATAGCATAAAACTGAAATGCATTTCGAGGACCAACAAACTTTGCATAAACTTCTCCATCCTTAGTCTTACGAAGTACATAGGATGGAGGCATGAACTCTTTTGGCTTGTTGAGAGTGGGCATGCCCCTTGTGGCCTTCCCACTAGCAACCTTACCTTTCTCCTTGTGTCCTTCTCGTACAAAAGTTTCTTTTAAAGGGGTGGTGCACTTTTGAGAGGACGTCTTCTTCTTGCTTGTGCTTGGGTCAAACCCGAGTCCCTCTTTCGCGAACACATCATTGTGTTGGCTCAACACCTCATTAAGGTTCTTTTGCCCTTGAGCACATGTCATGAGCCCTTTCTCGATTTGAGCCTTGAGAAAACGATTCTCCTCAAGAATAGATGCTAGATCACTACTAGAGTTAGTAGAACAAGCATCAACATTGATAGGAGACGAGTAAGCCTTAGCTAGAGTTTCAAGATAAGTAAGTTTGAGCGTCTCAAAACTCTTTGTAAGAAGGGTGAGCTCTTCTTCCTTAGTCTTGAGGGACATGGATAGAAGCTCACAATCCTTAGAGAGAGAAGCATGAGACTTCGCAAGCTTACTTTTATCATTCATCAACTCTTCAGAAGAGCCAATAGCCTTTTTCAAGGAGGCAATATCTTTAGTATGAACAACAATATTTGCACCAATTTTTAAGCATAGTTCATCGTTTCGTGCTTCCTCATATTGGACTTTTCGCTCAAGGATTTCACATTTTTCCTTTTCCTCGGTGACGAGGGTTTCGAGTTCCTTAATGGTGATGGTGTGCTTACTCACCATCTCCATAAGCATATGAAACATAGTGAGCTTCTTTCCTTTGAGGGAGCACATGAACTTATTAAGTTTAGCAAGCATAGGATCATTTAGATCATCATCCTCATAACTATCCTCCACATCAAGATACTCATCACTAGGAGTAGAAGGAGTGAAAAGAGGAGGATTTGATCGTGGAGTTACCTTGACCTTGTCAGGAGAGTTTTGGTCCTCTCCATCTTCTACCATGGCCTTTGCCATTAGGCACTTGTGAGCATTGCCCTTGTTGTCTTTCATGTAGTTGTAAGTGACCACATCACCACTCTTGTTTACTGACCTCAAAGTGTTTTGAGAGTCTTGAGCAACTCCGGCAACGCCACTAACATCATCCGGATCGGATTCTTCTTGAGCAACCATTGCTTTTCCATCTCTCTTCTTGAGCTTGGAGTTCAAAGGATTTGGCAACTCCTTCTTGGGAAAGGTCTTGGGAAACCTTGGTTTATCTTCTCTCTTCTCATAAGGGCACTCGTTGGAGAAGTGATTGGTTTCTTCATAGTTGTAGCATTTTCTAACTTTCTTCTTTTGAAATCTTCCCTTGAATTTTTCCGCGCTAAACTTCTTGACAAACAGAGCCATGTCTTCATATGAAGGGCCCTCATCGGATTCAATCTCATCACCATCTTCATCATCATCATCTTCTTCTTCTTCACTTTGTTCATCTTCACATACATGCTTGGACTTCAATGAAAGATTGATCTTTGATGATGGGGAACCATGCATGGCAAGATGTTTTGTGGTATTAGCCTTTGACTCTTCAAATAGTTGAAAGGTGGATACGATGTCATATATAGTCATTTCCTTGAAGGTATGATGTTGTCTTATGTCCCACACCATTTGATGGTGATATGGAGCAAGAGCATGAAGCAACTTATCCACAAGGAAACTCTTAGTCATGTTGAATCCATCTTGTGTCTTGTCACACTCACATGACTCAATATCGGCAGTGAGAGTCATGAGACACTCATGGAGTTGATTGGGGGTTTCACCTTTCTCCATACAAAAGTTTTGCAATTGCCCTTTGGCAATTTCATATTGAGCACTCCGGAGGGTAGAAGTGCCAGTCTTGGATCGTATAACACTTTCCCAAAGTTCCTAGGCACTTGTGATGTGTATGAACGGTCTCCTTTGCTTTTCATCCATACCTCTCCTTATACACATGATCAGGGCCGGTCCTGAGATTTTGGGGGCTCGGGGCGAAACCAAAACTCGGGGCCCTTAGTATAAACAATATTGTAATAATAATGACTATGTATGTATATGAAATTTTATGAATAAACTCTTAAATGCATCCAAACAATATACATGTAAAAATATAGTTTTTGCTAATATATAAAATAATTGTACATGTTACCTTTAGAAATTATGACAGTCTTCAATGCAAAGTCACTTATGAAGGGGTCGAAGTCAATCCCTTCCAGTAAATTCGTGTTGATGCATAATGTTAGCAAACCATTTAAAATCTCTTGAGTCATCGTTGATGTCAAATAGTTCTTCAATAATTTTAACTTTACTGTAGATAAGATGATAAGCTATAGATTATAGAAGCATTAGGATAAAAACTGACTTCCCTAGTGTGCTAGAAAAACACAATAATATACATTGCACCATGTGAGAAAGCGAATTTCATAATCTTTAGTTAAAAAAGCCGCAAAACTTGATGTGCATCAACAGTAGCAGATTGTGTATGTGCACCTGCTGAAATAACTGTAATCCCAGGAGAACTTACATTTTTATCACTGGTATTGATGTCAACATTTCCTCTTGTTCTGATTCAGAATTCCCATCAATTTGTTTCTCTTCCTCCACAACAACTATCGTAATTCACATCTGAGTTCAATGAAGCACCAGTATTACTTTTGAAAATTTTATCAAGAGCACATCTCTGACTGTATCAAGTCATCCACACACTAATGGAGTCAAAGGTTGATCGGTGCCAACTATGCATCATATATCCCAAGGATAAATTACGTAATAGTAAGTAGAGATTGGGGAACAGTAATAATTTAGCGTACTACCTTGGATGGATCCAATCGGCTTTGGTTGTAGGGCCTTCAGCGATGAGCCAATGACGTGATGTGGACTCGCATCTGGCTGTAGCAATCGGCGAATCGGCGAATCAGCGATGTGTGTGTCTGCATGTTTAGTGCTTGAAGGTGAGAGAGCAAAGTGGCTTCACAAGACCGAGTCTTCGAACCGCCCCGGAATGTAAATCGGCATCAACGAGACGGTGAACTAGCGATCAGAATTAGGAATGACATTATGAGAAAAGGAACATGATGTTGTTGCAGTATTTATTATCGCGAAAAGAACGGTGTAGGATCTGGGATTGCTTCGTCAAGGAATAGGAAGAATCGCTATGCTTACCATTGACTGCGTCCCACGCTTGGTTACTTGCCTGGGCCACGGCCCATAGTTTCTTACTAACCTATAGGCTACTTCACACTTGGGAGGGGCCTCGGCGTTAGGGGCCGGGCGGCCCCCCCCCCACCCCACCCCTCAGGGCCGGGCCTGCACATGATTGCAGTGTCATTGAGGTTCTTGTCATATATTTCTCTTGGTGTGGGGTTCTTTGGATCAACCACATGATAGCCATACTCCAAGATCTCCAGCATCTCATCGTTTCCATGTCGAAGATGATCCTGCATAGCAACTCTCCACAAAGCAAAATCGGAAGTGGCACTAAGTAAAGGAGGTTTGCCTTGAGGATTATGTCTTGGTTTCTCAACCTGAGGTCGTGCATAAGGCCAAGGAACACTGGCGTGTTCATTGCTAAGAGGTTGTTAACCAAGTGATGGAGTAGGCACAGTTGGCCTCGAAGCAGCACCACCCGAGAGTGGTGCAAGCACCATGGACAACGTGGCTAATATCATTTGGACCAAGGCCTCAAGAGAAGCATCATGCTCCTCTTTTGCTTAGCAGGGTCTGCTCTAGATCCTCTGACGTAAAGGACTTGACTTCAGAGGAAGCCTCGCCTTTATCCTTAGGATCTACAACCAGGGGAGTCCCATCTGGGTTCATCTCGCTCTAGGGCGGTTAAGCCACAAGAATAGAGCACGAGGCTCTGATACCAATTGAAAGGATCGAAATGGACCTAGAGGGGGGGTGAATAGGTCCAACTACAAAATTTTAATTATTACTTAGCAATTTTAGGCAATAATGCGGAATATGAAGATGAGCCTAACAATTGCAAGTGAGTACTAAGTACTAAGCAAGTAACACAAGTACGTAAGTAAGCAAGCACAATATGATGTACGCAAGTGCAAAGAGACAAGTAACCACAAGTAGAGAGTTAGGGTTAGGAATAACCACAACTCCGGGAGACGAGGATGTATGCCGATGTTCACTTCCTTGGAGGGAAGCTAGTCACCGTTAGAGAGGTGGATGTTACCACGAAGGCACACCAACGCCACGAAGGCTCACCCTATTCTCCCTTGGAGACAACACCACGGAGGCGTTTCTCAACCACTAGTGGTAGACCTTGGGGTGGTCTCCAAACCCTCACAAACTTTTCCGAGGGTAATCACAAAGTTCGATTCCTCTCCGAATGACTCCTGCCGCCTAGGAGTCTCCAACCTCGAGAGTAACAAGAAAGATGGGGGAAAGCTCAAAACTTGCTCAAATCACGAATTCCTTCGGTGCAAAGAAGGGAAAGGAGTGGATCTATCACTTGATTGGAGAACTTCTCTCAAATGCTCCTAGAACACTTGGGAATCTAGGATTTGGTGTAGGTGAATGAGAGAGAGAGTGAGGAGTGTTCTTTGTAGGCTCAAAGTGAATGGTCAACCACCTCCCGTGGAAGGGAAAGGCATATATATAGTAGGTGAGAAAAGGTGACCGTTTGGGATACATAAGTGCACAGGATAGGTCGGACGTCCGGAGAACATCGGATGTTCGGAGGCACAAATAGGTCCGGACGTCCGACAGTCATCAGACGACCGGCCGCTGTGAACCTGTGAGCCACGACCCAGTACACAGGACACGGACGTCCGAGACGGGCCGGACATCCGTACCCCGGACGACCGGAGAGTCCAAAAATCCGTAAAAATGGTTCTGTTGTGAAAGTATCGGACGTCCGGAGAGTTCCGGACATCCGTAAAAGCCACTCTGTAAAGGAACACCGGACGACCGGAGGGAGCCGGACGTCCGGGCAGCTGAGAGGGACCGGACGTCCGTAGAACCCAGACATCCGGAGGCAACGTATAGGAACAGTGGATTTTGAGCAAGTTTTTCACTAGATCCAACGATCCCCTCTTAATAGTGCGGGATCCCTATACTCAAGAACAAACCATAAATGAAGTCAATGTCTTGTATATCCATTCTTGAGTTATATGCTTTTTGTCCCTAGTCATGGTCCATGCACACGGTCTTTGAGACATAATCCTGAGATATACTTGATAAACATGATTAGTCCCTAGCATATGTGTTGTCATCAACATCAAAATATGATTAAGGGCATGATTGCACTTTCAAAGGGATCCCACAGTGGACGATTTTGAAGGGGGACAAGTAGTACATCCTATCCTGACGAAAGATGGTCTTCGCCTGCAAAGCTTCTGGTCGTGATGTTGTGGTGGGCTCGGTGATGACATTGTCCTGCCGTACTGGCGGCCTTGGTCTTGTTGCACAGAAATGGGAGCTTTTAGCTCATTCCTCGGGACCCCGCGCCTGCGCTAGGCTCCTTAGCACCAAAGAGGAAACCTATCGCTCTGTGCCCGTTGGCGCCTGCCTGGCCTTGGTCGTCATGGCTTGCGTCACCTCAACCTCATGTGGTGAGCACTTTCATAGGAATCTCCGCTCCTCGGGAGGCCGCCTGGGGAGGCCGTCCCCTCCGGAGGTCTTGGTGTCGTCCGCCTCGCGAGGATTGGCCCCTCGCAACGGTCTTGCTTTGTCGATGCTAAAGATGGGCCATACTAGGTCGCTGATGGAGCCACACTGCAGGCCGCAGGCAGGCAAGTATGGATACCCTGGTTCCCAGAATGCCATCAGTAGCCCCCGGGCCCAAGGCGCGCACGCGCTTGGCTTCGAGGCGAAGCCAAAGGGCAAGGGTGAAGCGCCGCGGGCCCCAACCGCGTGCAGACCGAGTCGACGCGTGGCGTTTGATGGGACGTGGGCATCTCCACTTCCCCACGTTGCCTCGGCAACTGCCCAACTTGACAACTGCCTATTGCATGCAAAAAGACCATCATTACTTGGAATCATGGGAGGCCAGTGGTTGGCCTTCCTCTAGCTATAAATGGGGGAAGGGGGCGGAGCCCCCAGCCCATCTTCGTCTTCTTGTCCTTTGCTTCTCTTTCTTCTTGTTCCGCCGCCTTGCTAGAGCATCCATGGCGCCAGTGAGGAGGTTCTCTACCGTGGAGAAGGGGAAGGCCCTCAAGTGGAACCCGAGCTGCTCCCGCCAAAGAAGGGGCCCAATCACTCCCGAGGCGCCACCGCGTAACCCATGACGACACGGCTTTGGCACGAACGGGCTCCATCGGGCTTCTCGATCCCCCTATACTCCCGCGCGCAGGGCTCTGCGCACAGGAGCGACGACCGACACCGCGAGGAGCGAGGCCGTGGAGGAGGAAATGCGGTGGTCATGGGGCTGCCTCACTCGCAGACCCACGTTGAAGGCGCGACCCACGAGTTCATGGTGTGGGCGGCAATGCCACCGCGCACATGGATCTGACTCCCGAGGTCTCTTGCAAGGGAGATACCGCCGAGGGGGCCTGTCAAACTATGGCTGCAACATGACGAATGTTGCGGCCAGGCTTCGGAGGCGGAAGTCGAGGTCGTCGACTCCGGCGATGTCTTCATGACTCGAGGATGGGGCGCAATCGCCCGCGCGTGCCGCCCGAAAGGAGGCCATGCCATCCACTTCGAGTATGATAGGGCGTCGGCGCTTTTCTTCAAGGTCTTCGGTGAGGATGGTCGGCGCCTAGAATGCTGCCCCGGGGAAGGCGATCAAGGTGGCGAGGCCACCGGTGGTGAACTTTCCCTTGGTCTTGTACGCGATTCCTCTGACAGCAGCAGTGCCTCTTCAGAGCACAACTCAAGCGACGATGACAGCTACGAGCCGTCGAGCCACCGCACCCGCACCTCAGCAGCGGCGTCAGTCCAGCGTCGCCGGTGATACCGCCAAGGCCGTGGCTTCCTTAGGAGTTCTTCCCTTTGTTTCATTCCTGCACGAGATCGTAATGAACCCCTCGGGGATATGTAAAAACTGTGATGCTTTTGCTTAGACATTATTATTCCAAATCAATGCTATGCTTGCATTTCCCGCTGCAGCACGGTACCTCCTTTCATCCTTGCGGTAGCTTAGTGCTCTACATTGGCAGGACTCGATCCCCAAGCAGGCTTCAGCAGTCGCTGGTATGTCGGGTCACGATGTCGTGGTCAAGGCCAGGAGGTGAGTAGCCCAAGGTCCGGTAAGAGCCCCTGAGGCGCGATGCTTAGGGGGTCCCCCTTGACACGCAAGCGGCTTCTGAAAGGGCGAAAGGGAAGCATCCTTGCCAGAGCGGGATCACGAGGGGGAAATGCTGATTGTAAGGTCCACATTCGCATGTACGGGGTGACTTATCTCGGCGATCTTGTAGTTCTTGCTGCAAGGGCGGCTGACGCCGGGATGCGTTCTGGTGGCGGTGGCGCTCCTAAGCAAGACTCGCGCCAACCCTTTGTTCCTCGCTCATCTAGGTGCTCTATGTCCTCGAGTACCGGCCCTCAGGAGAGGCTCTGCCGCCGCTATTATGCCAGGTCGCGATGCCATGGTCAAGGCCAAGGGTGAGGGCCCGAGGGCTAGTAAGATCCACGGAGGTGCAGTGCTCAGGGCCCCCCTTTAACGTGCAAGCGAATCGCGTGGAAAAAGAAGGGGTGGTTGGCCTCATGGAGGCGCCTTGGAGGGCCGCAACTGTCAGATATCGGGTTCCGGCAAAACCCTTAAGGTTTGAACTCTGGGGTGCGCGCGAAGATCTTCCCCCCATCTATCCACGTCCCAACGCCTCGCTACGAATCTAGGCTACACGATGAACAACACAAGGGACACAAGGTTTATACTGGTTCGGGCCACCGTTGTGGTGTAATACCCTAATCCAGTGTGTGGTGTGGTGGATTGCCTCTGGGGCTGATGATGAACAGTACAGAGGGAGAACAGCCTCGCGAGGGGTGTTCTTGGGCTGGTGCGGTGTTCCGCTTGGGTGGATCTTTCTAGACTCTAGATGAAGTGATCTCTCTCTTTGGTGGTGGCTATCTCTATATATAGAGGCCCTAGTCCTCTTCCCAAATATTGAGCGGGAAGGGAGCCAACAATGGCCATTTTGAAGGGGAACATCTAGTACAAGTTATCCTGACTAAAGTTGGTCTTCGGCTGCCCAAGGCACTAGCGATGACGCAGTCTTGGGCTCCACGGTGACCTCCATCCTGCCGCTCTACTGGTCTTGGTCTCGTTGCACCGAAATGGTAACCTTTGCTTGATGCCTCGGTACTCCACGCTTGCACTTGCCCCCTTTGCAACAAACAGGAAACAAGGACACTGAGAAGGTCGGCGCCCACCTGGCGCCCGCCTGGTCTCAATCGTCACGGCTTGTGTCACGAGCACCTCGCGAGGTACCCTTGCCTTGATCTCTCTACCTCCTCACGAGCCTACCTGGTGAGGCCGCTCCTGAGGAAGCCTTGCGTCGTCCGCCCCGTGAGGCTTGGCCCTTCGCGAGGGTCTTGAGCTTGAGTTGATGAAGATGGGCCATACTGGGCCACCACTTGAGCCACGCTGCAGGCCACAGGCACGCAAGTCTGGGGACCCCCGTTCCCAGGACGCCGACAGTAGCCCTCGAGCCCAAGGCGCACTCGGACTTGGCTTAGCAGCAAAGCAAAAGGGCAAGTGCGGAGCACCGAGGGCCCCAACAGCCTGCAGCCTTGGTCGTCGTGTGGTGATTGATTGGACGTGGGCGTCTTCGCTTCCCCACGCTGCCTCGGCAACTGCCTGTCTGACAAAAAGGCTGGCTCTGGTTAGGCTTACCTTCATTGCTCTCATTCGCCTTGCTCCAGATCCCCTTTCTTGCTCTTCCCTCCTGCTTCCAAAATCTTCAGATCCGGCTCACCCTTTCTCCTCCAGCGAGCAATGGCGCCCCGCAAGGCCACGGACGGGGCTCCATTGGCCTGGTACTCGCCGACACTGGATCCCCCCAACATGACGGAGAAGAATCTCGCCCTCACGCGCTTGATGATGGTGGCGCAAAGCAGCAAGATGGGGGAGACCGCGCTATGACCCAGCTCCGCCCAGTAGGAGGACGAGGGGAGTACCTTCTATCCCTTCTTCATGAGCACCGTCATCGCTGGCCTGGTGCCCCCTTTCTCCGAGTTCTTCTATGCAGTCATCCACCATTATAAGATGCAGGCTCAGCATCTCCATCCCAACTCTGTTCTCCTTCTGTCGATTTTCTCCTACTACTGCGAGGCGCACGTCGGCGTGATGCCCTCCGTGGCTTGCTGTGCCACTTCTTCCTCCGAGTCACTGGCGCCAATATCTCGGCGTGCGCAAGCTTTGTTGTGTACTCCAAAGCCAACGCGATCTCGAAGGCCGGGAAGAGGGCCGGCGGCTTCCGGAGCAAGTGGGTCATGCTGGACGCTAGATGCATCAACTCTCGGCTGGCGCTGCCCACGGGGCTGCCCCAAGCCGTCGAAGCGTGATCCCGTGCGAAGCTTGATGACCGACGGGCGAAGCTGGTGCTGGAGAAGATGAACGCTCACCTGAGGTCTAGCAACATGAAGGCGGCGAAGCTGACCGGGGCCATGCTCCTGAGGGAGTTCTTGGTGCATCGGGTGGCTCCTCTTCAGGTGCACTCGCGCCCATTGTGAAGACTCGAGGATGCGGATGCCGTCCTCCGCCTGAACTCAGAGGCCCTGGCTGATGAAGATCTGACTGCAGCTCTTCGCTTCCTGGTCGGAGAGGACGTGCCAAGCCTGGAGCGCGCTCCTGTCCCCTTGTTCCTTCGTGACGACTAGGAGCAGGTGGTGTACGCCATGCCCACCTTTGACGGGGACGGTCTGGTGCCGGCGGTGCCTCCTGAGGGCCAGGTGGCGACGGCGACGGCGGAGTTGTCCTTCGGCAATTCCGGCGAGGGAGAAGAGGAAGACGAGGAAGTGGAGGGGCGCAACTCAGAGGTGACCACTGAGGAGACAGAGGAGACTTCCCCCTGGCGCAGTTCCAGCCTCCTCCGCTCCATGCCGGACGACGACGAGGCCGACCCCAGGTGAGGGGGAGAGGACCCGCCCGTGATCCCGAAGAAGGACAGGTCGGGGCTGATCTCCCGAGGGTCTACTCCAGCCCCGGTGCTGCCCGGAGCCATCCCCAGCCCTTCTGGTGCACCCTACTCTGCTGCCGGACCTCCCGAGGCTGTGCCCCGCAAGAGGCTCTCGGGCTTTAAGCTCGGCAGGAGGCCATTGGAGCTCGCGGCGACTAACCAGTAAGTACTCGAACTCTGCTTCACTCTCGTTTTGGCTGTCAGGGCTTGACATCCTCCATTGTTTGGGTAGGCTGCCGCCTGCAGCGAAGAGGCTAAAACGGGACACAGTGGCCCCGCTCGGGGCGAGCTCATCTGTTGTGCCCACGCCTTCGCCTGCGAGAAGGGGAGGTAGTGGGGCTTGCACCTCCCCTGCCCGATCGTCCTCGCGAGGCTAGGAGGGACGCTCTGGCGGGGGGCTAGCCCCCGTGGCCCCGCTGACCCTGGAGGCACCGGCGCTTGACGATGTCGCCAAGGTTGCCAAGGATCAGGAGGTCCCAACCTCCCAGACCGTGATTATGCTACCTTCTTCTCCTCCTACTCCACCGGTTCCCGTCTCCTTTGCCTCCTCCGCCGCCTTGGACCGTGCTGCTGATGAGCTGAGTTGGCTCAAGAAGATCTCCAGGGTGCCAACCCCCGCCTGGTGGCCGGGCGCCTGGAGCTGGTCTCTGGCTGGGTTCGCTCTGACGCCTCCGTACGAGCGGTGCTGAGCCAAGCTGTGACAGCTTCCGAGGAGGAGAAGCAAGTCACCTCCCAGGCCATAGCCGCTCGCGACGTGGCGTTGAAGGATGCTTCAACCGTCCGGGGCCGCTACAAGGCGCTGGAGGCCGAGCTGCAAGTCCTGCGTGATGAGCTTTCCAAGGAGGTTCGCGACCGCCAGGCAAAGGAGGAAGAGATGAAGGCTCGGGAGGCTGCCGTCAGGGATCGCAACACCAAACTGTCCGCTGATCGCGGCCGGCTAAAGGTGCTGGAGAAGAAGCTACAGGCGGAGAGGATTGAGATGGACGCCAAGGTGAAGGTCTTGGCCGAGGATCGCACGGCCTTCACGGACTATGAGGTGAGATCTCGCACGGCGTTGAAGTCGCTTTATGACGATGGCCTGGAGAAGCCGCTGGCAGGAGCCACAGCCGGCCCCGCCAAGCTGCTTCCCTTCCTGGTCGAGGCGCTTGAGGAGGTCGTGACCGGCATCGGCCCCATGGCTGAGGTTGAAGCTCGCGTTCTTTCCTCCTCGGCGCTGACGCGGATCCTTAGCCACGTCTACCTTCGCAACCCCGACACCAATCTTGACGACCTGCTGGAGCCTGTTGACGCCGAGCGCCCTACCGCTGCTGCTGAGGCCGTGAAGGGCCGGGCAGAGGCCTTGTTGGCGAAGTTCCGCGCCTTCACCACTGCGCCCAAGGCAGGTGCTGCCGGTTCCGTGGCCTTGGGAGGTGGAGCTGACAAGCGCAACTCCACCATAGAGGCAGGGCTCCCCGCGAACGACGGCGCTGCTCAAGGGTGATCTCCTCGCGACTTCTTTCCTATTTTAATTCCTGCATCATGCATCGTGCCTCGTGGAGGCGTTTAAACTTGTGTTTGGTATCGTGAGGACAATTTATGGTTTGTAATATTTGCTTCTGAATTTGTGAGATTTTGCGGTTTCCTTCCTATTTGCTTTGTGTTCTACGTCGGCAGGGCCCGGCCCCGCGCATACCTCAGCCGCCGTTAGCCTCGGCCAGATCACCAGGACGGGACCAAGGAGTGAGGGGCTACGTGGAAAGTTAGGCTCCTGAGTCGTGATGCTCAGGAGTCCCCCTTGACGCGCAAACAGCAAATAGGGAGGAGGGGTGTAGGAGTAGATTTGTCGTTCTACGTCGGTAGGGCCCAGCCCCGCGCATACCTCAACCGCCATTAGCCTTTCGGAACTAAGGAGTGGGGGGCTACGTGACCAGTTAGGCTCTTGAGTCGCGATGCTCAAGAGTCCCCCTTGACGCTCAAACAGTCTTCATACCTTGGCTCCGCTCGGGGAGGGGCGCGCGACGACCAGGTCCGAGGGACCTGGCTGGGTGGCATGCGCTCGGGCGTGACCCCGGCGCAGCCCCCGTGTCCAGCCCCCTCGCGTGGCGCTCCCGAGGGGAGGCGTTGCGGTGAGGCCAGCACTAAGCTTTGGGCTCCCTGAGGTTGATCCAGCCGTGGGCTGCCCTCAGTTGTTTATCACCAGCACGGAGCATAGCGCTTCTGTATGTGTACGGGCATAGTCGCTCCTCTGCAGTGTCGTCAGCCAGCATGGAGCATGGTGCTTCCACTGGTGCGTGGGAGGGGGCCCCCCTCAGGGAGGCGCCCCCGGGGCATGTACAGCCCTGCCCTGACACGTGGCCAGCACAGTAGGGCTAGATGAGGTGTATCTGGGCACAAGTGAGCCAGCGCGGGACTCATGAGGCCCTACCTCAAGGCGGGTTGTGCCTGATCTTGAGCCTTGGGTGGCTGAGGGTTCCTGCAGGGTGTTTAGATGCAAATGCTCTACATCCTCAGGCTCCAGCTGAAGGACGCCGGCTGGAGTGCTGCCCCAGAGGAGGCAGCCAGGGGGGCGGTGTGGCAAGGGCTAGGCCTGCCCTTCGCCTCTTCAGCGGCTCCTTTGGCAGCAGCGGAGATGCTGGGGAGTCCAGTGACTCTCCCGAGCTTCTCGTGACTCCGGAGACGAGCGACGACAGCTATGAGCCCCCGAGCTCGCGTCGTGCTCGGAGCAAGGCAACTGCATCAGGCCGCCGACGCGGTTGATCTGGATGGGGTTGGCGCCGGTGCTTGGTGGCCCACTATTGATGATGGCATCGGCCATGGAGGAACATGTAGTCAGGGCTCCTTAGGATTTGTGTCTTTTGTTCCCTGCGAGGAACCAAGGAAGTACCCCGTGGGGGCATGTAAAGCGTCTGTTGTGCCCTTTGTTGATATCATCCTTATTATGAAGTGGTGCAAGATGCTTGTCCTGTCTCGGCTCGGTTCCCCCTTTCTAACCTCGCGATGGCTTGGTGCTCTACGCTGACAGGTCCCGGTCCCAGTGCAGCTTCAAATTGTCGCTAGTATGCCGTGTCGCGTCACGATGGTCAAGGCCAGGAGGTCAGCGGCCCGAGGTCCAGTAAGAGCCCCTGAGGTGTGATGCTCAGGAGGTCCCCTTTAGTGCTCAAGCAACCGCCAAAAGGTGAGAAAGGAAGGCAACGTCACCATCACAGGGCCGCATTAAGTGAAGGTTCGGTGTCGCGTCGATTAGCTGTTCCAGGAGCGTGACTTATCTCGAAAGCTTGGAGTCGTTCCTCCGCGAGGTGCCACACCTGCATGTCGGCAGCTGGGATATCGCTGGGTCAGGCCTTCGTGAGCTTCTCCTCTCTTCCCCGCACTCTCCTTCGTGCTCTATGTCCCCAGGTCCCTGCCCTCGAGCGAGCTCAGCCGCCGCTGGTATGCCAGGTCGCGATGCCGTAGACAAGGCCAGGGGTGAGGGCTGGAGAGCCAGTAAGATTTCCTGAGTCGCGATGCTCAGGAGCCCCGCTTTTAAGCACGAGCGGATCATTTGGGTAAGAGAAAGAGAGAGCCCACGATGCCCCCCCCACACATTATTCCTCAGGTAGACCGTGTAAACCAACACGAGAGAAGCAAGGATTGCCATTACGATTGCCGGCTAGCCACTGGTTGCTGCGAGTGAGTGATGAGGGCACTGAGGGCTTGGTGAGGTAGCACTTTGCGGGGCTGCCGTGGCCAGAGCTCGACCACTCAGATTTGTCGACATTGCAGGGACGGACCCATGCGCAAGCATCGTGCTAGAGCGAACGGCTCCAAGGGCAGATGTCAATCGAACAGGCGATTATCACAGGCAGGTTAAGCATGAAGGCAAATTGACTTAGGTAGATGCAGGAAAGATACATGCCACTGGGTCAGGCCCGAGCGGCTTGGGGATGATGCTGCCCGAGGGGCGCCCCCAACAAAGTGAACTAAATACAAGCAAAACGGATACATGCCGCAGGGACGGACCCACGCGACCTGGGAATAATGCAGCCCTGAGGGCGCTCCCAGCTGAAATGAAACTCGAAAGATGTCACCTGATATCATTGCGGAGCGGGTGTTGGAGTAGCTGACGATGCGCGGTGAAGAAGCCGATCCTCATGAGCCATCGGAGCCCTGAGCCTCGGGAGGCTCTGGGGGTCCGGGCGACTCCTCAAGGTCCATTTCCATCTCCGCCAGGAAGGCGTGGTGCCTGACCTCCCGAGCTTCCAGAATGCTCCGCATCAGGTGCTGGTGAGCAGCAGCCGCGTTCGGCAGGTCGAAAGGCATGCAAATGTAGTTGTGAGGTGGACCCTCGCAACGTCCCACGCGCGAAGGCCAGAAACGCTCCTGAGACGCGACTCGGTTGAGCCCGGGGTAGTCGACGCAGATGCGCAGCCCGCCATCCTCGCCTGGATGGGGGGCTACGCCGGGTAGGCGGCGATCGCCGCGCATGACTCTTGATTCCTGCAGCTCCTGAATGGTCTTGGTGATGAACTCCTGAGGGTTGGGCCCCCCTTGCTTCATGCCTTCCTGAGGGAAATGTGCCGTGAAGCACGCCTCCAAGTGGTGCCTGAGCGCCTCCCTCGTGATCTTGGCAAAGTCAGAGGCCCTCCAGGAGAGAGCCCCCGAGCCTTGCCTGAGGAGGGTGCCGGGCGCGCCTTCCTATGTGATGGAGGGAGGCGCCCCTTGGACGGGCGCAGATCCTGGCGCAGTGCCTCTGGAGATGCCTGCCTCCTGAGGCCTTGAGCTAGGTGATGTCTTCTTCTTCTTGGGAACTGCCTCAAGAGGGTTCCCGCTCTTGCTGTCAGGGTCCTCAACTGATGCAGCTTGGAAGGCACGCTCGAGAGAGCACACCGCATCTTTCTCTTTGCAGGGGACTGTGATGACTCCGCCGCTTCCCGGCAACTTGAGGACATTGTATCCATGGTGAGTCACTGCCATGAACTTGGCCAGGGCTGGATACCCGATGATGGCATTGTATGGCAGGCGAATGTGGGCAACGTCGAAGTCGATGAGCTCGGTATGGTAGTTCTTGCGTTGTCCGAAGGTGACAGGGAGGCGGACCTGCCCTATCGGGGTGGTGGAGCCGTCAGTGACTCCTGAGAAAGGCTTGGTTGGCTGAAGCTGATCATATGGCACTTGGAGATTGTTGAATGTCTTGACGGATAGAACGTTGAGTCCTGCGCCGCCATCGATGAGGGTCCTGGTAACTTGCACATTGCTGATGACTGGGGAACAAAGCATTGGGAGGACACCGGCTGTAGCCGCACACTTGAGTTGATCCACTGAGCTGAACATGATGGTGCACGCGGACCACGTGAGAGGGCGCGTGGCCTCGAGCTTGGGGAGGGCTGAGTTCACCTCGTGAGCAAACTGCTTGAAGATGCGCTGAGAGGCTGGGGCCTGGGCACCGCCCAAGATGCAAGCGATAGCACGTGGCTCCTGGAAGCCCCCATCCCCCTCGTCCTGATGATGGTCGTCATTCCTTCTTGGCGGTGGTGGCAGAGGAGGAAGGCATGTGTTGCCCTGCGGGCGATCCTCGCGAGGCTGATCCCTCCAAGCCCCCTCGCGAGGCTGGTCCTGCCAGCGGTCCTCGCGAGGTCGGTCACGCCACCCTTGGCGAGGTCCTCGGTCGTCCCATCGTCCTCCACCTCTTCCTCCTCCTCGGCCATAGCCCCGATCGTTGCGCTCGGGGCATCGACCGATACGTCCTTCTCGCACGGCTCTGAGCTCTTGGCATTCGTTGGTGTTGTGGGTGTGGAGGTCGTGGTACACAAGATCGCTGCCCCCTTGGACGACTCGGATGGTCCCCTTGCGCCAGGTCCTGCTCTGCCATGAGCACGGCTGCTCCCTTGCGCTTCACGTCTTTGGCCTTGGCTTTCTTCTCTTCAGGTTCAGCAGCTGGGAGCTCGAGAAGGGAGAGGCGCCCCTCCTCAGCCCTTGCGCACTTGGTCGCCAGGATGAACAGCTCCAGATATGTGCACAAATCCTTGTGGATTGCCGGCTCCTCCTTCATCTTGACATCACGGACGCCATCAGAGAACGCTGAGATGATGGCCTCCTCGGTTACCTTGGGAATCTTGAGGCGAGCGCTGTTGAAGTGCTGGATGTACTTCTGCAGGGTCTCTCTTGGTTGCTGCTTGATGCGGCGCAGGTCACCCACGACTGGAGGACGATCGTGAGTGCCCTGGAAGTTGGCGATGAAGCGGGTGCACATCTCGTCCCAGGAGGAGATCGTGCCAGGAGGCAAGTTCAGGAGCCAGGTGCGGGCACCATCTTTGAGCGCCATGGGAGACCAATTCGCCATGACCTTCTCGTCTCTGTTGGCCGCTTTGATGCCCAGCTCGTAGAGCTGCAGGAACTCCGCGGGGTCGGCAGTGCCGTCGTAGCGAGGAGGTAGATCCGGCTTGAACTTGCCCGGCCAAGCGACACTGCGCAGCTCGGTGGTGAAGGTGCGGCAACCTGTGGTGGCCACCGGAGCCATTTGCAGATGCAGGGCCTGCTCCTGGGGATTCCTGCGCGCCACCGCCAGGGGCAGCATGGGGTCTTGACGTGCCGGCGCAGGGATGCGGTCATGACACGCTGGAGTAGGGAGCACGCGAGCACCTTCTTGGGGACGAGGGATTTCTTGGCAGCTTCTTTCTTGTCACGCGGGCGCTGGATGCGGTGGGTCTCGTCCAGGAGCCGCGCGCCTTGGAGCCATGGCACCTTCTTGGGGAGGAGGTGGCGGAGGCACCTCCTGAGCTGCATCACCCATGCAGGACGAAGGGCGAGGCAGCTAGAGGGACGACGCTGACAAGCTCGGTGATGCGAGCGAGCCACTCCTCGTAGAGGTCCTCGACGGGGTGGTAGTGCAGGAGCTCGCGTGCCAGGAGCAACACGGCATGAGCGTACGTGGGAGCGCAACGAGCGTGCGACGACGAACCGGCTGGAGTCAGCGATGGAGTGGCGGTGCGGCCTTCCCGCCGCATCAAGGGATGCAGCAACGATGCCTGCTACTCGTTCCCTGTCGGGCCGGTGGCGGCGTTGGCGGCAGGCGACAGGGAACGACGGGAAGGCCCACCAACGGGGGCCATCTAGGCGACGCGGGCGGCGAGAGCAGCCCGATGCTAGGCGCGAGCTCGGCGAGCGTCAGCCATGGATGCGACGAACGGTCGAACGCGGAATAGCAGAATAAAGATTCCGGCGCACCCCTACCTAGCGCGCCAAATGTCAGATATCGGGTTCCGGCAAAACCCTTAAGGTTTGAACTCTGGGGTGTGCGCGAAGATCTTCCCCCCACCGATCCACGTCCCAACACCTCGCTACGAATCTAGGCTACACAATGAACAACACAATGGACACAAGGTTTATACTGGTTCGGGCCACCGTTGTGGTGTAATACCCTAATCCAGTGTGTGGTGTGGTGGATTGCCTCTGGGGCTGATGATGAACAGTACAGAGGAAGAACAGCCTCGCGAGGGGTGTTCTTGGGCTGGTGCGGTGTTCCGCTTGGGTGGATCTCTCTAGACTCTAGATGAAGTGATCTCTCTCTTTGGTGGTGGCTATCTCTATATATAGAGGCCCTGATCCTCTTCCCAAATATTGAGCGGGAAGGGAGCCAACAACGGCCATTTTGAAGGGGAACATCTAGTCCAAGTTATCCTAACTAAAGTTGGTCTTCGGCTGCCAAAGGCACTGGCGATGACGCCGGCTTGGGCTCCACGGTGACCTCCGTCCTGCCGCTCTACTGGTCTTGGTCTCGTTGCACCGAAATGGTAACCTTTGATTGATGCCTCGGTACTCCGCGCCTGCGCTTTCCCCCTTTGCACCAAAGAGGAAACAAGGACACTGAGCAGGCCGGCACCCACCTGGTCTCGATCGTCATGGCTTGCGTCACGAGCACCTCGCGAGGTACCCCTACCTTGATCTCTCCACCTCCTCGCGAGCCTACCTGGTGAGGCCGCTCCTGAGGAAGCCTTGCGTCATCGGCCCCGCGAGGCTTGGCCCCTTGAGAGGGTCTTGAGCTTGAGTTGATGAAGATGGGCCATACTGGGCCACCACTTAAGCCACACCGTAGGCCGCAGGCAGGCAAGTCTGGGGACCCCGTTCCCAGGACGCTGACAATGACTCGTGGTCCCAACTCCAGAGGTCACTGCATGTTAGTCGAAGGCAGAAAACATAGCACACAACCGCTCTCACCAGCCTGTCGGTGTTCTTTCCACAAAAAGGCAAAGGCACTGAGGACCCGGTGAAGTGACGTGCATGGGGCAGGCCACAAGCCAGAGCTTAGTCTCTTAGATTTATCAGTGCTGCAGGGACGGACCCAATCACAGGCGCCGCGCCAGCAGCCCTCGTTGCGGGATGAGCAAGAGGCGGGTTGGCGACGTGCGGAGGCGGCGCTGGGCGACTCCACAAATAACGGGACAGTAGGGGCAATATAAATAACCATGATAAGGTGAGGCCAGTTCTGATAGATGCGCAAAGCGATACATGCTGCAGGGCCGGGCCTACATAGCTCGAGGATAGTGCAGCCCGAGGGGCGCCCTCGATTGAACAAACCAAATAGTCACCTGGCACCATCGCTAGAGGAGTGTTGATAGCTGAAGATACATGCTGAGGGAGGGGTCGGTCCTCACGAGTCATCTGGATCCATGGTCCTGCGAGGCTCGCGAGGCTCGCGAGGGTCCAGCGCCTCCTCTGATAAGATCGCCTGGTGCCTAGCCTCGCAAGCCGCCTGAATGCCCTGCATGTAGCGCTGGTGCACAACAACCATGTCCAGCAGGCCGAACGACATGCGAAGATGGCTGCGGGGGTAGCCCCCACTCCTTCCGACACGAGACAGCCAGAAGAGCTCCTTAGAAGCAACCCTATTGAGGCCCGGGATATTGATGCAGATGCGAGCTCGCCGCTCATGTCCTGGGCGGCAGCTGTACTAAGCAATGCGGGTCGCCGCTCGCCGCTCATGGCATGTGCCTCTTGAAGCTCTCTGGTTGCCTTGGTGATGAACTCCTGAGCGCTTGGTGCTTCGCGCCTTGTGCCTTGCTCCCGGAAGCGCGCGTTGAAGCACGCCTCCACATGGTGCCCAAACGTCTCTCTCATGACGCTGGTCAGGTCAGAGGCCCTCTAGAGGAGATCCCCTGAGCCCAGCCTGAGAGGGGCACTAGGCGCATCTTCCTATGCAAGAGGGAAATGCACCCTAGCAGAGGGCGCGGGGGCTTGAAGCACGATCGTCATACACCCCAGCCACTTGAGGGCCCCTGAGGAGGAGCCATTTCTTCTTCTTGGGAACGAACTCAGGGGGGTGGACGGCGCCCTCACCATCTGAGTTCTTGATCGCTACAGCCTGGTAGGCGTGCTCGAGGGAGCACACCGCATCCTTCTCAACGCAGGCGACCGTGATGATGTCGCAGCTTCCTGGCATCCGAGGACGTTGTAGCCGTGGTGAGTCACTGCCATGAACTTGGCAAGGGCCAGATACCCGAGGATGGCGTTGTACGGGAGACGAATGTGAGCGACGTCGAAGTCGATGAGCTCGGTGTGGTTTGTCGCGCTTTCTGAAGGTGATAGGGAGGCGAATCTATCCCAGGGGGACAGTGAAGCCATTAGTCACCCTTGAGAAGGGCTTGGTGGGGAGGAGCTGATCGTATGGCACCTGGAGTGTCTCAAACGTCTCATCAGAGAGGACATTAAGCCCTGCTCCGCCATTGATGAGCGTCTTGATAACAAGAACGTTGTTGATAGTTGGTGAGTAGAGCATCAGGAGCGCGCCTGCTGTGGCTGCACACTTGAGCTGATCCAAAGAGCCGAAGGTGATGGAGTACTTGGACCACCTGAGGGGGCGCGACGCCTCGAGCTTGGGGAGGGCCGCATTCACCTCACGAGCGAACTGCTTGAAGACGTGATGGGAGGCGGGGCCTGAGCTCCACCCAGGATGCAGGCGATAGCACGAGGCTTCTAGATGCCCCCGGTCCCATCATCTTGGCGCTGGTCATCGTTCCTCCTTGGTGGTGGTGGCAACGGAGGGAGGCCGACATTGCCCTGGGGGTGGTCCTCATGAGGCTGATCCCACTAGGGGTCGTCGCGAGGCTGGCCCTGCCAGCGGTCTTCACTTGGCTGGTCGCGCCAGTCCTGAAGGGGGTCACGGTTGTCCTAGCGTCCACCACCGCGGCCTCCTCCATGGCCGTAGCCACGGTCGTTCCGCTCAGGGCAGCGGCCAAGGCGTCCATCTCGAATGGCCCTGAGCTCCTGGCAGTCATTGGTGTTGTGGCTGAGCACGTTGTGGAAGACGCAGAATGAGCGGTTGCCCTTGGAAGACTCTGGGTGATCGCAACCGTGCTTCATCTCGGGCTCGGCTGTGAACACTATCGGGCCCTTGCACTTCACGTCCTCCGCCTTGGCCTTCTTGTCTCCAAGATAGAGGCAAGGTGTCCCGATCTTTCGATGAGATGATAACTATCGATTTGGTGGAGTCGACTTCGACGATCCGACTAGAAACGTGCACGACGTTGTGCCTTAGCAACCGCTAAACCAACTCCGAGAGGTTATTGACCACGCCGGAGCACGATCAACCTGACCACGAAGGTCTATTCCTGCAACCAATCGAAGAACAAGCAAGAATATGATAAAGCAATCTGAATATTGCGAATATGGATGAAGTATTGATAATGGCGGGGATCCGAAAGTGGTCTTGGTCTGGTCGTTGGACACAAACGGCACACGGTTGCGTTGGCTAACTTTAACTAAACAAATCCCAAGGGAAAAGCTACTAGATGGATCTACTTATATAGGAGCAAGGGGTGGCGGCCAAGGAGGTGGGAGGACGTCCCAAGGCAGCCTAAAACTAATCCTAGTTCGTACAAGGCCAATGGGCCCAAGTGGAGGTGATGTAACACCTTTGGACTTGTAGTTTGACTCGGATTCTGCTGGAGCATCAGATTGTTTCGTCCATAACTCAACGCTCCGGACGAATTTGAAGGTGAATTCAATTGGGTTGGAAAGTGCACGAAATCTAGTTTCCAACAAAAAAAGAATCACCCAAATCGGAGTCCGTATGAAAAAGTTGTTGGCGTTTTGAGTCAGGTATGTCTATGTAGTCTGAATCTGAATCCAGAACGTGAGAGACTTGGACTCTATCTTCTCTTGGCCCAAAAGTGACGTGAGAGGACTTTTTGAACAGAATCTAAACTTCTCCTTTTCCCTTATCTTCATATGTGGATTGTGCAAATGTCCCATACACCTGCAATTGGACAAAACACAAAAGTGTGTGAAGTATTTTTGTTCTGGATAACATAAATAGATTATTGAATAGTTTGCACTAGAAATAACCTGACAAATATGCATGTATGCGATATTTTTGGTCTTATCCAAGATAGTCATATCCTCATCACTCCAGGGTCGGTCTCTGGGAGCTCGAGGAGCGAGGGTGGCCTTCCTCTGCCCTTGCGCACCTGGTTGCCATATTGAACATCTCCAGAGCTGAGCACAGATCCTCGTGAATGGCGAGCTCCTCCTTCATCTTGACATCCTGGACACCATCAGTGAACGTTGAGATGATGGCCTCATCCGACACCTTGGGGATTTTGAGGCGAACGTTGGTAAAGTGTTGTATGTATTTGTGCAAGGTCTCTCCTGGTTGCTGCTTGATGCGCTGCAGGTCGCTCATAGCAGGGGCGCGGTCGCGGGTGCCTTGAAAGTTGGCGATGAAGCATTCGTGCATCTCATCCCAGGAGGAGATCGACCCCACCGGGAGATTCAGGAGCCACGAGCGCGCGCCGTCCTTGAGAGCCATGGGAAACCAGCTCGCCATGACCTTCTCGTCGTTGTTCGCCGCCTCGATGCTCAGCTCGTAGAGCTGGAGGAACTCAGCCGGGTCGAGGGTGCCGTCGTAGCGCGGAGGCAGATTCAGCTTGAACTTGCTAGGGCAGACAACGCGGCGCAGCTTCGGAGTGAACACTCGGCAGCCTGCCGCACTCACGGGAGCCTGCCATGGAGGGGGGCCTGGTCTTGACGCCCATGTGCAGCCACCTCGGGCTGCACGCGGTCTTGGCGCGGAGGCGCTGAGAGCGCACGCGCCTCTCCTTGGGGCCGCCACAACACCTAGCAGCTTGCTTCATCGCGCGCCGACGCCATGCACGGCAGGTCACGCTAGGGGGCCTCGCGCCTTGGCTTCGGGACGACATCATGCCGGAGAGGAGGAAGAGGAGGTGCGTCGTGGGCCACGTCACTCGCCTGAGGCGGCGGGGGATACAGCGAGTGAGACGGCGCAGGAGCCTCTCCAGCGGCGCTGACGAGCTTGGTGATGCGATTCAGCCAGTCCTCGTAGAGGTCATCAGCCAGACGATAATGCAAAAGCTCGTGTGCCATGAGCAGCGCAGCCTGCCTGTTCGTCAGCCCGCGACGAGCATGGGAAGACAAAGCAGCGGCCAGGGTCGGCGACGGAGTGGTAGTGTGACCATCACGCCGCACAAAGGGTGGTAACGATGAGTCCTGCTGCTCGTGGACCACAGGGCCGGTGGCGGCATTAGCCACAAGTGACGGGGAGCGGCAGGGAGCACCGTCGCCGCGGGTGCTGTCTGAGCAACGCGGGCGGTGAGGGCTGCCTGGCGCTCAGCTCAAACTCGACGAGTGTCCGCCATGAGAACAGCGGAGCAGTGGCAAAATGACCAATGAAAGGAGGGATTTGACACGCCCCTACCTGGCATGCCAAATTTCAGATTCAGGGCTCCGTAGACCCAAGGAAGGTTTGAACTCTGGGGCGCGTCCGAAGAACTTAACCTCTCCTACCAACCAACTTGCTGCTCTCACGGCCTAGCTCGATGAACAAGAAAGGAAAATGGCCGCAACAGTTTACCAAGGTTCGGGCCACCTTGCGGTGTAAGACCCTACTCCTGCTTTGTGGTGGATTGGCCTCGCGAGGGGTTGAGGATGAACTAGTATAGTGGAAGAACTACCTCAGGAGGCTTGTTCTTGTGTTTGTGGTAGCTTCCGAGGGCTCTCTTTCTACGGTGGTGGCTAAGCTATATTTATATTGGCCTCGGTCCTCTTCCCCCAAAACTTAGGCGAGAAGGGATCCCACAGTGGCCAATTTTGAAGGGGGACAAGTAGTACATCCTATCTTGACGAAAGGTGGTCTTCGCCTGCAAAGCTTCTGGTCGTAACGTCATGGTGGGCTCGGTGATGACATCCGTCCTGGTGGCCTTGGTCTTGTTGCACGGAAATGGAAACTTTTAGCTGATTCCTTGGGACCCCGCGCCTGCGATCGCCTCCTTAGCACCAAAGAGGAAACTTGCCGCTCTGTGCCCGCTGGCGCCAGCCTGGCCTTGGTCGTCATGGCTTGCGTCACCTCAACCTCATGAGGTGAGCGCTTGCATAGGAATCTCTGCTCCTTAGGAGGCCGCCTGGGGAGGCCGCCCCCTCTGGAGGTCTTGGTGTCATCCACCTCGCGAGGCTTGGCCCCTCGTGAGGGTCTTGCCTTGTCGATGATGAAGATGGGCCGTACTAGGTCGCTGATGGAGCCATGTCGCGGACCGCAGGCAGGCAAGTCTGGGTACCCTGGTTCCCAGAATGCCGACAGTGACCGAATGTTATTCGGAGTTCCGGATGAGACCACAGACATGATGAGGAGCTCCGGAATAGTCCGGAGGTAAAGATTGGTATATAGGACGATGCTATTTGGACACCAGAAGAGTTTCAGGAGGTACCGGGTAGTCATCAAATCACCGAAAGGGGTTCCGGGAGCCCCCGGGAGGTATATGGGCCATATGGGCCAAGTAAGAGGAGCATACCAGCCCACAAGGGGCTGGCGCACCCCTCCTATGGCAGCCGGCCGGGGGGAGAAAAGGAAGGAGGGGGATTCGGCCTCCCCCTGCCTTCCTCTCGTCCCCCTTCCTTACCCCCTCGGGCAAATATGGTAGGGGGGCATGGCAGGAGCCCAAGGGGGATTCAACCTCCCTTGGGGTGCCTCCTGGCTGCCTTCCTCTCCCCCACCTATATATATGAGGGAGGGGGCGTGAAAGCACAAGTGCTCCCTAGGTGGTTTTGGTAATTAATGTCAACATATCTCTTGTTGGACTAACACCTTTATCTAGTATGTTTCAGATAAGTTCAACAATGGAGTGGCATGAACTAAAGGATGTGGGAACTCCTTCAAGATGCTAAGGACAAAGGATTGGCTCAAGCTTCAAGCTCAAGACTCTTCATTTTACATTTTAAGTGATCCAAGATCACATTGAGTCTATAGGAAAAGCCAATACTATCAAGAAGGGATGAGGTGTTGCTTAATGAGCCTCTTGCTTCATGTGCTTAGTGATATGCTCCAAAACCCTCAGCTACTTTCCCACTTCCACAAATGACCTAAACCCAAAGCAAAAATCGTTCACACCGATTCTTTCTATCCGGCGCCACCGATTCCAAAAATCATAGCCACTGCCACAAACCCTAAGCAAATTTGTCTTACCGATAGGGATCTCGGTTTCACCGAGATGGGATTGTAATCTCTCTGTGTATGTCCATTATCAAAATCGGTCTCACCGAGTTTGAGCAATCGGTACTACCAAGATTACAATGCAAACTCTCTGGATAACTTATTACCAAAATCGGTCTCACCGAGTTTGAGTAATCGGTCCCACCGAGTTTGCCTGACCAACTCTCTGGAAAGCTTATTACCAAAAACGGTCTCACCGAGTTTGCGTAATCGGTCTTACCGAGATTATGTTATGCCCTAACCCTAATCATATCGGTCTCACCGAGTTGCATTTCGGTCCCACCGAAAACCCTAACGGTCACATTATTTGCTGAATCGGTCTGACCGAGTTTAATGATTCGGTCCCACCGAGTTTGGTAGATTGTGTGTAACGGTTAGATTTTGTGTGGAGGCTATATATACCCCTCCAACACCTCTTCATTCATGGAGAGAGCCATCAGACTGAACCTACACTTCCAGCATACATTTTCTGAGAGAGAACTACCTACTCATGTGTTGAGGCCAAGATATTCTATTCCTACCATATGAATCTTGATCTCTAGCCTTCCCAAGTTACTTTCCACTCAAATCTTCTTTCCACCAGATCCAAATCCTATGTGAGAGAGTTGAGTGTTGGGGAGACTATCATTTGAAGCACAAGAGCAAGGAGTTCATCATCAACGCACCATTTGTTACTTCTTGGAGAGTGGTGTCTCCTAGATTGGCTAGGTGTCACTTGGGAGCCTCCGACAAGATTGTGGAGTTGAACCAAGGAGTTTGTAAGGGCAAGGAGATCGCCTACTTCGTGAAGATCTACCACTAGTGAGGCAAGTCCTTCGTGGGCGACGACCATGGTGGGATAGACAAGGTTGCTTCTTCGTGGACCCTTCGTGGGTGGAGCCCTCCGTGGACTCACAATAATCTGCTACCCTTCGTGGGTTGAAGTCTCCATCAACGTGTATGTACGATAGCACCACCTATCGGAACCACGCCAGAAACATCTGTGTCTCCAATTGCATTTGAATCCTCCAAACCCTTCCCTTTACATTCTTGCAAGTTGCATGCTTTACTTTCCGCTGCCCATATACTCTTGCATGCTTGCTTGATATGTATTGTGAATGTTAAACTTGTGCCTAAACTCCACTTAAACTTAAGGAAACTTAAAAACTGCCACTTTGGTACTTAGTGTCTAATCACCCCCCTCTAGACACCTCTTCTCAAGGTCCTACAAGTGGTATCAGAGCATTGGTCTCCATTGCTTTGGTTTAATCACCATTGGAGGAAGATGGACGAGTCTACTATTGGGAGTCTTAGACATAGAGTGTCTATTCTTGATGGAGAGTATTTTCATGAGTGGAAAAATGAGATGCTTGTTATTTTCAATCAATATCATTTGAACAAGTACATTGCTAGCCCTTGTGCACCTTATGTTGATCCTATGCATCCTACCCATGATGAGTCAATTGGCATGATTAGGAATCTTAGAACTGCCGAACTTATCATTAGAGGATTGCCTAGAAACTTGATTGGATGTTTGCCTACTTTCAAGTGTGCCTACACCATATGGAAATTTCTTGAGGAACGATTTCCAGATTATTCCTTGAAAAATCTTGATGAAATTCTCCATAAGTCTATTGCTTTGAGTAAGATGAATACTAGTGATCCTATGTTTGGTGATCGTCTATTTGAGCTTACAAACCTTATGCGTGCCAAAGGAAATGTTGATATTATTAGTGTTATTATTTCCGAAGCTATAAAAAATCATAAGCAAGATCATTGTCAAACTCATTCTAATGAATCACCCTCTCTAGGACTTGATCCACCACATGACGATGTTGAACATGGATACTATGATGAGGATGATGATAGTGACTTCGACCTTGATGATGCAATGAGACATTTTGGTCTTATGGCAAATCTTCGGGGATATATGTCAGGAGGAAAGGAATGGGTTCTTGATAGTGGATGTACCGATCACATGATCGGAGATAAAGACATGTTTTGTGAGCTTGCTGATAATGATAGTCCTCGAAAGTATGTCACCTTCGGTGACAACTCAAAGGGTAAGGTGGTTGGCCTCGGTAAGGTGGCCATATCACAAGATAGCTCCATACAAAATGTTATGCTCGTTGAATCTCTTGGATACAACTTACTTTCAGTATCTAGACTTGCTGATTTCGGTTTCAATGTTCTATTTACTGAAGTAGATTGACAAGTGTTTCATCGAGACAATCATAAAATGGTCTTTACTGGTGTGCGTAGAGGTGATCTATACATTGTTGATTTCACTAAAAAGGCTCAACCTAAAACTTGCTTCATTGCTAAATCCTCAAAAGGTTGGTTATGGCATAGACGACTAGGTCATGTTGGTATGCGAAACTTTGACAAGCTTATTAAAGGAAATCATATCCTTGGAGTTAACGGTTTCATTTTTGATAAGGATAGACTTTGCAGTGCTTGTTAGGCAGGTAAACAGGTTGGAGGAAGGCATCCTGTGAAGAACATCATGACCATAAGGAGGCCACTTGAGCTACTTCACATGGATCTCTTTGGTCCCAACTCTTACAAGAGTCTTGGTGGAAACTCTTTTGGTCTAGTTATAGTTGATGATTTTTCAAGATTTACGTGGGTGTTCTTTCTCGATGAGAAATCGCAGGTCCAAAAGATCTTCAAAAACTTCGCTAGGAAGGCCCAAAATCAATTTGAAGTGAAGATCAAGAAGGTTCGCAGCGACAACAAAATGGAGTTCAAGAACGCAAATGTGGACACCTTTCTTGACGAAGAAGGGATTTCACATGAGTTCTCGGCTACGTACACACCTCAACAAAACGGAGTTGTTGAGAGGAAGAGCCGGACGCTCATTGAAATGGCGAGAACGATGCTTGATGAGTACAAGACGCCGAAGCACTTTTGGGCAGAAGCGGTTGAGACAGCTTGTCATGCAACAAATCCTTGTATCTTCACAAGCTACTCGGCAAGACGGCATACGAGCTCCTCAACGGTAACAAACCCCAAGTTGGATACTTTCGAGTATTCGGCTCAAAGTGCTACATTCTTCATAAGCATCGTCGCTCTAAATTTGCTCCTAAATCTCATGAAGGTTTCCTACTAGGTTATGGCTCAAACTCTCACACTTACCGTGTCTACAACAATTTCACCCGAAAGGTTGAAGAAACGGTAGATGTGAAGTTTGATGAATCTAACGGCTCGCAAGTAGAGCAATTGCCAATTGATGTAGGTGACAAAGATCCTTCGGAAGCAATTCAAGACTTGGCTATTGGTAAGGTTCGTCCAACGGAGGTGAAGGAGAGTACCTCGTCCGTCCAAGTGGAAGCTTCTACTTCACGACAAGGTGAACCAAGAGTTGATACGGAAGCATCCACAAGTGGGACACACCAAGATGAAGAAAACGAGGAAGTGCATCAAGATGAACGTCAACAGCCTCCTTCTCCACCACGACAAGAGAACGACAACGCCAACAATGAAGAAGGCCGAGAAGAAGAACAAGATGAAGATGATGTTCAACGAAGACCCAAGCAAAAGCTTTCACGAGTTTGAGCAAGAATTGCTAAAGATCATCCCGTCGAGCAAATCTACAATGTCATTCAAACCGGGAGAATCACTCACTCTAAAACTCGTTTAGCTAACTTTTGTGAAAACTATTCTTTCATCTCTAGCATTGAACCTATGAAGGTTGAAGAAGCATTGGAAGATCCGGATTGGATAAATGCTATGCATGAAGAGCTACATAACTTTGAAAGGAACCAAGTTTGGACATTGGTTGAGAAGCCTGACAACAACCACAACGTCATCGGTACCAAATGGGTGTTTCGCAACAAGCAAGATGAAGATGGACAACTAGTTCGCAACAAAGCACGTCTCGTCGCCCAAGGCTACACACAAGTCGAAGGTATGGACTATGGTGAGACTTACGCCCCTGTTGCTAGACTTGAGTCCATTCGCATCTTACTTGCCTATGCTAATCATCATGATATCACCTTGTACCAAATGGACATTAAAAGTGCCTTTCTAAATGGTGAAATAGAGGAGGAAGTTTATGTTAAGCAACCCCCCCCCCCCGGCTTTGTCAATCCTAAGAAACCCAATCATGTTTACAAACTTCACAAAGCTCTTTATGGTCTTAAACAAGCTCCTAGAGCATGGTACAAATGCTTGACCAAGTTCCTTATTGAAAAAGGCTTTGAAATTGGGAAAATTGATTCTACTCTTTTTACTAAAAGGGTTAATGGAGAACTATTTGTGTGCCAAATTTATGTTGATGATATTATATTTGGTTCAACTAACCCTCATTTTAGTGAAAAGTTTGGAAAGCTAATGTCGGAGAAGTTTGAGATGTCTATGATGAGTGAGCTCAAATTCTTTCTTGGGTTGCAAATCAAGCAAACTAAGGAAGGTACCTTTGTTTCTCAAATGAAGTACACCAAGGACTTATTCAAGAAGTTCAATATGCAAGAATGCAAAGGTATGTCTACACCCATGCCTACTAGTGGACATAATGACTTCACCAAAGACGGTGAACCAGTTGATCAAAAGGTTTATCGCTCTATGATTGGTTCATTGCTATATCTATGCGCTTCACGTCCCGATATCATGCTAAGTGTGTGCATGTGTGCACGATATCAAGCTGCTCCTAAAGAATGTCATCTTAAGGCCATGAAAAGTATAGTGGGATACTTAATCCATACACCAAACTTTGGCATTTGGTATCCTAAGAGGGCCTCTTTCGATCTTGTTGGCTATTCCGACTCGGACTATGCCGGAGACAAGGTTGATAGAAAGTACACTTCGGGTACTTGTCAATTTCTTGGTAGATCTCTTGCGTCTTGGTCCTCCAAGAAACAAAACTTGGTATCCTTATCCACCGCGGAAGCTGAATATATAGCCGCTGGTTCATGTTGTGCTCAATTACTTTGGATGACCCAAACTCTTAAAGATTATGGGATATATGTGAGACATGTTCCATTGCTTTGTGACAATGAAAGTGCTATTAAAATTGGTCATAATCCTGTGCAACATTCTCGAACTAAGCATATTGAAGTTCGTCATCATTTCATTCGAGATCATGTTGCTAAGGGTGACATTGATCTTAAGCATGTTTGCACCGAAAAGCAATTAGCGGATATATTCACTAAACCTCTTGATGAGAAAATGTTTTGCAGGTTAAGAGGAGAATTGAACATCATTGATGCTTCAAACTTGGAGTAGAAACTCCATTGGGTGCATGCAAGACATGAGCTTATGACTAATCCTCGACATTTCTCTTATGATGAAAATCTTATGTCTTGGATATATTTGTATCTTGCATGTTATCTAACCCATGTAGGTACTTGGTGGAATCAAACTCCATGAGATTGTAATCTACTCACATCTTGAGCAATCTCTACATCACCAAGTTTCTACACTATGGTGGTTGAAGACAAGGAAGCACGAAACCACTCAAACATATCCTTTACAAATTCTATGTTAAGCTTCATGATTGTCATTTTTGGATACACAAGTGCTCTTCCTTGCAAGAACTAACCCATGTAGGTAGATGGACTAAAATTCCAAGTGGTGCTCCAATTCTTGATGAACTACATCAACCTTAAGCAACCCACACAAGTTCAACTACATGGACAACACCACCAACCAAGGTATGTTATTCCATCTTAGGGAAGCTTTACTCCAAGTCATGAGCTAAAGCAACTCGACAAGATGTGAATACATCAAGATGCTTAAACGAAAAATGGCAACCCCATTTTGAGCTTAAACGATGAGTATGACCTATGATCAAGTGATCTCACTTGACTCCTAAGTCAATATACTCTAACATAGGTGACTTTGTCACCGACCATCTCTAGATGAAGTTCTCTTGTGTTCTTTTCTATGTTTTTGCATTTGTCTCATGCATATTTGTTTCCCCTTTTAAAAAAAACTTCATCTAGATTTCTTTCTGTTTGCTCTACATTTTCTGCATCAAATTCATTGCACATCTTTCAGTAAATTCCTTGCAAATCTTTGTGCGATCTTACCAGTCTAGTGAGCTGAGGTGACAAGTGTTTTCTCTGTGATGAACTCGGTTCACCGATTTGTTATTTTCGGCCCAACCGAATTCGTTCGGTACAACCGAAGCATACTACTCGGTGCCACCGATTTCACATCAGGAAAACAGTTTGCCACATATTCTATCTGTCTTTTGATCCAGCTCCACTCAATGAATCTTGTCCTCTACAAGCATCACATTTTTATCTTTGCTTTGTGCTGTGTCTCAAGGACCAAACCCATTCGACAGATTCCAGAAGACCCTTCTTGGAAATTGATGTCAAAGGGGGAGAGAGAGAACATCAAAGCTTATCATTTAGAAAGAGATCACATCAAAGAAAGAGTTTATCACCTTCTTAACTTAAGGGGGAGAGAGATCCTCAAAGGGGGAGAGAGACCCTCAAAGAGGAGAGAGAGATCTCCAGGGGGAGAGAATACTTAAGTAGAAAGTATTTCTCAAGGATCCCAAATGCTTAGTGGTCAAGAGGAGAGATGCCCACATGTCTTCTTGAGGGGAAAGACATGTTCATTTGATCTATTGTGCTTATTTGCATTAGCATACATTAGCTCTGTTCATCATTCATATCTTTCAGCTCTGATTTTCTGTTTCCCTATCTTCTCCCAGTATCCCATGTTAGATTCAGGGGGAGCAAGACATCTAAGGGAAAGAAATCATTTAAATTCATTGCATATCTTTACTCTTGGGGACATGTCTAATCCAATGTGGTACTCAGTACTCACTCTCTACATGTCATCCCAGTCTTGGTATTCTTGTGGTTTCTTTTGTTTGCTCTGGCTAGTAGATGTATCTGTGTTATCTAACCTTGTTTACGCAGGTTCATTTCATCCTAAGCCAACTCAAGACTTCAAGGTAAGTATATGCATCACAAGCATGTGTATGAGGAATTCTTGCTGATGTACATATTGTTTGCAAGAAGGACTCATGAGCATGAAGGTATTTTATTTGAATATCCTTTGCTCTGATGCATATGGCCAAGATACATGTAACACATTGCCTGCTCTATCATGTTTATGCTCTCACATGCCTCTATATTCCATATTCACATGAGTGCATACATGTAGGGGGAGCCTATGTTTGTTACATGTCTTTCCAAAGCTTTACTTGCTACTTTTTATATCTTATCTAAAGCTTTGATGTATGTTGTCATCAATTACCAAAAAGGGGGAGATTGAAAGCACAAGTGCTCCCTAGGTGGTTTTGGTAATTAATGTCAACATATCTCTTGTTGGACTAACACCTTTATCTAGTATGTTTCAGATAAGTTCAACAATGGAGTGGCATGGACTAAAGGGTGTGGGAACTCCTTCAAGATGCTAAGGACAAAGGATTGGCTCAAGCTTCAAGCTCAAGACTCTTCATTTTACATTTTAAGTGATCCAAGATCACATTGAGTCTATACGAAAAGCCAATACTATCAAGAAGGGATGAGGTGTTGCTTAATGAGCCTCTTGTTTCATGTGCTTAGTGATATGCTCCAAAACCCTCAGCTACTTTCCCACTTCCACAAATGACCTAAACCCAAAGCAAAAATCGGTCACACCGATTCTTTCTACCCGGCGCCACTGATTCCAAAAGTCATAGCCACTGCCACAAACCCTAAGCAAATCTGTCTTACCGATAGGGATCTCAGTTTCACAGAGATGGGATTGTAATCTCTCTGTGTATGTCCATTATCAAAATCGGTCTCACCGAGTTTGATCAATCGGTACTACCAAGATTACAATGCAAACTCTCTGGGTAACTTATTACCAAAATCAGTCTCACCGAGTTTGAGTAATCGGTCCCACCGAGTTTGCCTGACCAACTCTCTGGAAAGCTTATTACCAAAAACGGTCTCACCGAGTTTGCGTAATCGGTCTTACCGAGATTACGTTATGCCCTAACCCTAATCATATCGGTCTCACCGAGTTGCATTTCGGTCCCACCGAAAACCCTAACGGTCACATTATTTGCTGAATCGGTCTGACCGAGTTTAATGATTCGGTCCCACCGAGTTTGGTAGATTGTGTGTAACAGTTAGATTTTGTGTGGAGGCTATATATACCCTCCACCTCCTCTTCATTCGTGGAGAGAGCCATCGACCGAACCTACACTTCCAAAGATACGTTTTACGAGAGAGAACTACCTACTCATGTGTTGAGGCCAAGATATTCCATTCCTACCATATGAATCTTGATCTCTAGCCTTCCCAAGTTGCTTTCCACTCAAATCTTCTTTCCACCAGATCCAAATCCTATGTGAGAGAGTTGAGTGTTGGGGAGACTATCATTTGAAGCACAAGAGCAAGGAGTTCATCATCAACGCACCATTTGTTACTTCTTGGAGAGTGGTGTCTCCTAGATTGGCTAGGTGTCACTTGGGAGCCTCCGACAAGATTGTGGAGTTGAACCAAGGAGTTTGTAAGGGCAAGGAGATCGCCTACTTCGTGAAGATCTACCGCTAGTGAGGCAAGTCCTTCGTGTGCGACGGCCATGGTGGGATAGACAAGGTTGCTTCTTCGTGGACCCTTCGTGGGTGGAGCCCTCCATGGACTCGTGCAACCGTTACCCTTCGTGGGTTGAAGTCTCCATCAACGTGGATGTACGATAGCACCAACTATCGGAACCACGCCAAAAACATATGTGTCTCCAATTGCGTTTGAATCCTCCAAACCCTTCCCTTTACAGTCTTGCAAGTTGCATGCTTTACTTTCCGCTGCCCATATACTCTTGCATGCTTGCTTGATATGTATTGTGAATGTTAAACTTGTGCCTAAACTCCACTTAAACTTAAGGAAACTTAAAAACTGCCACTTTGGTACTTAGTGTCTAATCACCCCCCCCCCTCTAGACACCTCTTCTCAAGGTCCTACAGGGCACCACAAAATGACCACGACAATCTCTTAGCCTTGTGTGCCCCCCCCCCTCCACAGTTTTGTCCCTCGGTCATATTTTCCGGCTGCTTATGCAAAGCCGTGCGGAGATAGCATCACCACCACCGTCACCACGCCGTTGTGCTGCCGGAATTCATCCACTACTTCGCCCGTCTTGCTGGATCAAGAAGGCGAGGATGTCACGGAGCTGAACGTGTGCTGAACACTGAGATGTCGTACGTTTGATACTTGATCGATTGGATCGCGAAGAAGCTCGACTACATAGACCGTGTTACTAAACGCTTCCGCTTACGGTCTACGAGGGTACGCAGACATACTCTCCCCTCTCATTGCTATGCATCTCCATGGATAAATCTTGCGTGTGCGTAGATTTTTTTTGTTTTCCATGCAACGTTCCCCAACAGTGGATAGAACTTGCCTACGAAGCCGAAGACCCAAGCTTGTGAGGATGCCCTGAAGATGTCTAATGTCCTCGGCTTGAAGACTTGTCTGGGGACTACTATTAGTGTCCTGGATTAGGGGGTACTTGCTGCATCAGCCCACCAGTGACGGGCTGGGCCGAGGACCCAATGAAGATTGATGATGACATGGCCATACTAGTGTTGGCCCTCGGCGCGATCAAGATAAAGATCTCCTAAAGACTTGGTGTACACTTCAAGCGTATTTTAACCGACATGCTTATCTCTAAGATTGTAACTGCCCATTTGTAAACCCTAGATAACCCGGGTGCCTATATAAGTTGTGGGGTTTTGTCTATAGAGGCTCAGATATACAGTATCAAGGTTTAGAGTTTAGACACACCGATCTCAAGGTAGATAAATCTGTACTTTGTACCCCATCACAATCAATATATAAGAAGCAGGATGTAAGGTTTTACCCCATGACAAATGTAGCACCCCGCTCAGAGTCAAATGACGATGCAGCTGAAGCCCATAATGATTGAGAACTCCTCGGACAAACACGCTCAAAGGGAATCGGAGTCCCGCGGTAGAGGAACGCTTTGTTAATCACCAGATTCCAAACAAATGGGCGCGAGACCTTCTCCTACTTATCAGGGGCCAGCCATGGCATTCAAGATTTCTCTCGCAGCCATCTCAACTCCATGAGGCGCTCTAGGTCACTCCTGGTAACCAAGGACTTCCTCCGGTCACTAGCCCACTTTGACGCCAACGCCACGGGGATTCGGTGGAGAACTGGCCGAATGAGCCTCTCGGCGGCGACTGGGGGAGGGAATGGTGGCCATTCGCGTCGACAACCCTAGGCACGAAGTGGCGGTAACAAGAGGCGGAAGGGGAGAGTGAGGACCGCTCTATGAAAGCATCGTTCCATTTACTCCCCTTAAAAAAGGTTGGCATACGAACCATATCCTAGACGGAGCCTGCACAACTGGTGGGTCGGCCGACTGAGTTTGACAGGCCCTGCCATCCAAAGAGGAGATAGTGGCATCACCGGTAAGAAGAGGAACAGGACCACCCTGCAATGACTCAGGAGGCCGGAGACACGAATAGAAGAGCCCGACGGAGATCTTGGAGCTCGTATGCTCGCGACCTCCGTCACGCTCGGGGGCTACTGACGGGATCCTAGACCTGGGGTGCCTAACGTAAAGGAGCCCGGTCTTGACCTTGAGGAGGGCTCACCAAGCCCAAAGAACCCTAAGAAGGAGAGGACGACAGACGTGTAACCCAAGGCAGAAGGTGGCAGCCAGATCAATCTGATATCTTCTCCGTGTGTATCCTAGACCTCTCTTGTTTATATAAAGGGAGGTCTAGGGGTCTCATTAGGGATCCAATCCGGAACTCAACTCTCGGTAGATATCTTGACCACTGTAATCTTGTGCACGAGGTATCCCCTCACCATGAATACCAAACAAAGCAGGATGCATGGTATTACTCTTTGAAGGCCCGAACCTGGGTAATTGTGTGTGCAGACTCTATTTTGGTACTTCCGGTCTTGTCATGAACTCTACTGAGGGATCTGACGGGAATTCGCTCCGTCACCCTACTTTTCCTGTTACCATCTAGCCCAGATCACCAAGCTTGGGACCCCCTACCCGAGATCTGCCGGTTTTAGCACCGACACTTAGTAGGGCAAGCATCGCCAACCTTGATAGGGTCCATCAACAAGTGCAATTGAGCACCAGTAACATCATAGAAATGTAGCATGTGATCACAAGATTCATCAAAATCAAAGCAAGGAAAATGAAGCATATTAATGAACTGATTCACAGTGCAGGTGATTTTCTCTGTTTTTGTCATCCATTCAAACACCCAAGTGTTGCAGTCATTCAGATTCCGTGAGACATAAAGAGTGGCATAAAATTGCAAAATTATTTCTCGGTTCCATCCATGGTTGAATCAGAGAAATCTCTTTAGATGCAACTAATCGAATTGATCAATGGTTGTATAGTTGTTCTATCATGAAAATTCCAGAGAAATTAGGTTTGTTCGCAAACTTCTAGTCCAAGAATAAAATCATGATTTTCGGTCCCGCAAGGTCGATCAAATGTTCTGTAATTTTTGTCCTAAAAGCCCCAAAACACTAGAAAGCAGAAACTGGCCTTTGACACTGGATTAATAGGCTATTGAAAATAAAAGTGATATAAATTAGAACCAAAAGTATGTATGAATGATATAAATGTAGCATGAAACAATAAAAAGTTGTAGATACATCAAAGATGTATCAGGTAACCACATATTTTTTTAGTGAATTTGTGACCTCCAGGTGATAGGTGTTGGTATCTATGAGGAGCAAAGATAAATATGAGATTATGGTGATCCACGAAACCTAATGTGTTGTTCCAGTCTTATGACCTTAATTCTTGAAACGACCATGTTATGGCAACGTCGAAGCAAGAGTATAAGGGAGAACAATTCTGACATGGAGGAGTTCGAAAACTCATAGGTGAACCACCTAAAGAGCTAACAATATATGCGCTAGAATCACAATACAAGGTAATTGGTATTACCGTTGCAATAGTACACTTGATGTACACCATGATCCGAAGTTTCTCTGTGCCTAACCACTCTATTGCAGACAACAACCATTTATTTCCAGTGCTTCACTTTATGTTATTTACTTTTAAGATCTTTATTATTCTTCTGCAACTATCAACTCTTTTGCCACTCTGGTATATTTGTTTCAAGGGACAATAATACCATCTGCAAATTTCCAGGTCGTTAATTTGCACAAGACCTATGACAACTTGTGTGTGACCTAACTCCACTCACAATACTCTCCTCCTCTCTTTGTTGGGATGATAACTATTGCGGTACTTACAACAATATGCAACACAAACCTGTGTATCTTGCAGGCCATCAGGAGCCGACCTTGGTCGAGGCCCAAAGCGACTGTGGAGGATCTGGGCCGTCACCTTACCTATTCGCTTGATCTCCTCTTCTCTCATCTTGTGACGAGGGGAGGGGAGGGGATGGGAGGAGTGAAGGAAATATGCCCTAGAGGCAATAATAAAGTTATTATTTATTTCCTCATATCATGATAAATGTTTATTATTCATGCTAGAATTGTATTACCCGGAAACATGATACATGTGTGAATACATAGACAAACATAGTGTCACTAGTATGCCTCTACTTTACTAGCTCGTAAACCAAAGATGGTTAAGTTTACTAACCATAGACATGAGTTGTCATTTGATTAACAGGATCACATCATTAGGAGAATGATGTGATTGACTTGACCCATTCAGTTAGCTTAGCACTTGATCATTTAGTATGTTGCTATTGCTTTCTTCATGACTTATACATGTTCCTATGACTATGAGATTATGTAACTCCCATTTACCGGAGGAACACTTTGTGTGCTACCAAACGTCACAACGTAACTGGGTGATTATAAAGGTGCTCTACAGGTGTCTCCAAAGGTACTTGTTGAGTTGACGTATTTCGAGATTAGGATTTTTCACTCCGATTGTCGGAGAGGTATCTCTTGGCCTCTCGGTAATGCACATCACTATAAGCCTTGCAAGCAATGTAGCTAATGAGTTAGTTACGGAATGATGCATTATGTAACGAGTAAAGAGACTTGCCGGCAATGAGATAGAACTAGGTATTGGATACCGACGATCGAATCTCGGGCAAGTAACATACCGATGACAAAGGGAACAACGTATGTTGTTATGTGGTTTGACCGATAAAGATCTTCGTAGAATATGTAGGAGCCAATATGAGCATCCAGGTTCCGCTATTGGTTATTGGCCGGAAACAGTTCTAGATCATGTCTACATAGTTCGAACCCGTAGGGTCCGCACGCATAACGTTACGATGACAGTTATATTATGAGTTTATAGTTTTTGATGTACCGAAGGTTGTTCGGAGTCCCGGATGTGATCACAGACATGACGAGGAGTCTCTAAATGGTCGAGACATAAAGATTGATATATTGGATGACTATATTCGGACACCGGAAAAGTTCTGGGAGTTATCGGATATATATCGGAGTACCGGGGGTTACCGGAACCCCTCCCGGGAACTAATGGGCCTTGTTGGGCCCTAGTGGAGAGAGAGAGGGGCCGGCCAGGGCAAGAGGCGTGCCCCTCCCCTTGAGTCCGAATAGGACAAGGAAGGGGGGGCGGCGCCCCCCTTGCATTTCCCCTCTCCCACTCTTTCATTCCCCCTCCTTCTTGGACTAGGAAAGGGAGGGGCAAACCTACTTGGAGTAGGTTTCCCCCTCCTAGGGCGTGCCACCTCCTTGGCCGGCCCTCTCCTCCTCCCCCCCCTCGGTCATATCGTACCGGTGCTTAGGCGAAGCCCTGCATCGATATAACATCATCACCGTCACCATGCCGTCATGTTGACAGAACTCATCCCCGACACCCTACTGGATCGGAGTCCGGAGATCGTCATCGAGCTGAACGTGTGCTGAACTCGGAGGTGTCGTACGTCCGGTACTTGGATCGGTTGGATCGTGAAGATGTACGACTACATGAACCGCGTTGTTCTAACACTTCCGCTTTCGGTCTACGAGGGTACGTGGACAACACTCTCCCCTCTCGTTGCTATGCATCACCATGATCTTTCGTGTGCGTAGGAATTTTTTTGAAATTACTATGTTCCCCAACAGTGGCATCCGAGCCTAGGTTTTATGCGTTGATGTTATATGCACGAGTAGAACACAAGTGAGTTGTGGGCGATACAAGTCATACTGCTTACCAAAGATGTCATACTTTGGTTCAGCGGTATTGTGGGATGAAGCGGCCCGACCGACATTACGCCAGACGCTTACGCGAAGATCGGTTTTACCGCGTGCTTTGCACACAGTGACTAGCGGTGTCTGTTTCTCCAACTTTAGTTGAACCGAGTGTGGCTACGCCCGGTCCTTGCGAAGGTTAAAACAGCACTAACTTGACGAACTATCATTGTGGTTTTGATGCGTAGGTAAGAATGGTTCTTGCTCAGCCCGTAGCAACCACGTAAAATTTGCAACAACAAAGTAGAGGACGTCTAACTTGCTTTTGCAGGGCATGTTGTGATGTGATATGGTCAAGACGTGATGCTATATTTTATTGTATGAGATGATCATGTTTTGTAACCGAGTTATCGAATCGGCGAGAGCCATATGGTTGTCGCTTATTGTATGAAATGCAATCGCCTACATAATTGCTTTACTTTATCACTAAGCGGTAGCGATAGTCATAGAAGCAATAGTTGGCGAGACAACAACGATGCTACGATGGAGATCAAGGTGTCGCGCTGGTGACGATGGTGATCATGACGGTCCTTCGGAGATGGAGATCACAAGCACAAGATGATGATGGCCATATCATATCACTTATATTGATTGCATGTGATGTTTATCTTTTATGCATCTTATCTTGCTTTGATTGACGGTAGCATTATAAGATGATCTCTCACTAAATTTCAAGATAAAAGTGTTCTCCCTGAGTATGCACCGTTGCCAAAGTTCGTCGTGCCCAGACACCACGTGATGATCGGGTGTGATAAGCTCTACGTCCATCTACAACGGATGCAAGCCAGTTTTGCACATGCAGAATACTCAGGTTAAACTTGACGAAACTAGCATATGCAGATATGGCCTCGGAACACTGAGACCGAAAGGTCGAGCGTGAATCATATAGTAGATATGATTAACATAGTGATGTTCACCATTGAAAACTACTCCATTTCACGTGATGATCGGTTATGGTTTAGTTGACTTGGATCACGTGATCACTTAGATGATTAGAGAGATGTCTATCTAAGTGGGAGTTCTTAAGTAATATGATTAATTGAACTTAAAATTATCATGAACTTAGTACCTGATAGTATTTTGCTTATCTATGTTTGTTGTAGATAGATGGCTCGTGCTGTTGTTCCGTTGAATGTTAATGCGTTCCTTGAGAAAGCAAAGTTGAAAGATGATGGTAGCAATTACACGGATTGGGTCTCAGAACTTGAGGATTATCCCGATTGCTTTGCGGAAGAATTACGTCCGGAAGCACCGTTGGGTGCCAAACTGTTTACGAGCAACACCGGATGTTGTGAACGTCTGGCGAGCAAAGCCGATGACTACTCGATAGTTCAATGTGCCATGCTTTACGGCTTAGAACCGGACTTCAACGACGTTTTGAGCGCCATGGAGCATATGAGATGTTCCAGGAGTTGAAGTTAATATTTCAAGCAAATGCCCGGATTGAGAGATATGAAGTCTCCAATAAGTTCTATAGTTGCAAGATGGAGGAGAATAGTTCTGTCAGTGAGCATATACTCAGAATGTCTGGGTATAAAATTCACTTGATTCAACTGGGAGTTAATCTTCCGGATGATAGCGTCATTGAAAGAATTCTTCAATCACTGCCACCAAGCTACAAGAGCTTTGTGATGAACTATAATATGCAAGGGATGGAAAAGACAATTCCCGAGCTCTTCACAATGCTAAAAGCTGCGGAGGTAGAAATCAAGAAGGAGCATCAAGTGTTGATGGTTTATAAAACCACTAGTTTCAAGAAAAAGGGCAAAGGGAAAAAGAAGGGGAACTTCAAGAAGAACAGCAAACAAGTTGTCGCTCAGAGAAGAAACCCAAGTCCGGACCTAAGCCCGAGATCGAGTGCTTCTATCGCAAGCGGTCGGTCGTGAAGCGGAACTGCCCCAAGTATTTAGCCGATAAGAAGGATGGCAAGGTGAACAAAGGTATATGTGATATGCATGTTATTGATGTGTACCTTACGAGCTCGCAGATAGCACTGGGTATTTGATATTGGTTCTTGCTAATATTTGCAACTCAAACAGGACTACTGATTAAGCGGACAGGCTAAGGACGAGGTGACGATCGCGCGTGGAAATGGTTCCAAAGTCGATGTGATCGCCGTCGACACGCTACCTCTACATCTACCTTCGGATTAGTTTTAGACCTAAATAATTGTTATTTGGTGCCAGCGTTGAGCATGAACATTATATCTGGATCTTGATTGATGCGAGACGGTTATTCATTTAAATCTGAGAATAATGGTTGTTCTATTTATATGAGTAATATCTTTTATGGTCATGCACCTTTAAAGAATGGTCTATTTTTGATGAATCTCGATAGTAATGATACACATTGTTCATAATGTTGAAGCCAAAAGATGCAGAGTTCATAATGATAGTGCAACTTATTTGTGGCACTGCCGTTTAGGTCATATTGGTGTAAAGCGCATGAAGAAACTCCATACTGATGGACTTTTGGAATCACTTGATTATGAATCACTTGGTACTTGCGAACCATGCCTCATGGGCAAGATGACTAAAACACCGTTCTCCGGTACAATGGAGAGAGCAACTGATTTGTTGGAATCATACATACTGATGTATGTGGTCCAATGAATGTTGAGGCTCATGGCGGATATCGTTCTTTTCTCACCTTCATAGATGATTTGAGCAGATATGGGTATATGTACTTAATGAAACATAAGTCTGAAACATTTGAAAAGTTCAAAGAATTTCAAAGTGAAGTTGAAAATCATCGTAACAAGAAAATAAAGTTTCTACAATCTGATCGTGGAGGAGAATATTTGAGTTACGAGTTTGGTTTACATTTGAAGCAATGCAGAATAGTTTCGCAACTCATGCCACCCGGAACACCACAGCGTAATGGTGTGTCCGAACGTCGTAATCGTACTTTACTAGATATGGCGCGATCTATGATGTCTCTTACCGATTTACCGCTATCGTTTTGGGGTTATGCTTTAGAGACGGCCGCATTCACATTAAATAGGGCACCATCAAAATCCGTTGAGACGACGCCTTATGAACTATGGTTTGGCAAGAAACCAAAGTTGTCGTTTCTTAAAGTTTGGGGCTGCGATGCTTATGTGAAAAAGCTTCAACTTGATAAGCTCGAACCCAAATCGGAGAAATGTGTCTTCATAGGATACCCAAAGGAAACTGTTGGGTACACCTTCTATCACAGATCCGAAGGCAAGACATTTGTTGCAAAGAATGGATCCTTTCTAGAGAAGGAGTTTCTCTCGAAAGAAGTGAGTGGGAGAAAAGTAGAACTTGATGAGGTAACTGTACATGCTCCTTTATTGGAAAATAGTTCATCATAGAAACCGGTTCCTGTGACGACTACACCAATAAGTGAGGAAGCTAATGATGATGATCATGAAACTTCAGAACAAGTTACTACAGAACCTCGTAGGTCAACCAGAGTAAGATCCGCACCAGAGTGGTACAGTAATCCTATTTTGGAGGTCATGTTACTTGACCATGGCGAACCTACAAACTATGAGGAAGCGATGATGAGCCCAGATTCCGCAAAATGGCTTGAAGCCATGAAATCTGAGATGGGATCCATGTATGAGAACAAAGTGTGGACTTTGGTTGACTTGCCCGATGATCGGCAAGCCATCGAGAATAAATGGATTTTTAAGAAGACCGACGTTGATGGTAATGTTATCGTTTACAAAGCTCGACTTGTTGCGAAAGGTTTTCAACAAGTTCAAGGGGCTGACTACGATGAGACTTTCTCACCAGAGCGATGCTTAAGTCTGTCGAATCATGTTAGCAATTGCCGCATTTTATGATTATGAAATTTGGCAAATGGATGTTAAAACGCATTCTGAATGGATTTACGGAAGAAGAGTTGTATATGATGCAGCGGAAGGTTTTGTCGATCCAAAAGGTGCTAACAAAGTGTGCAAGCTCCAATGATCCATCTATGGACTGGTGCAAGCATCTCACAGTTGGAATAAACACTTTGATAGTGTGATCAAAGATATGGTTTTATATGCACTTTTGGAGAAGCTCAGATTTACAAGAAAGTGAGTGGGAGCTCAGAGCATTTACGATATTATATGTAGATGACATATTGTTAATTGGAAATGATATAGAATTTCTGGATAGCATAAAGGGATACTTGAATAAAAGTTTTTCGATGAAAGACCTCGGTGTAGCTGCTTACATATTGGGCATCAAGATCTATAGAGATAGATCAATACGCTTGATTGGACTTTCACAAAGCACATACCTTGATAAAGTTTTGAAAAAGTTCAAAATGGATCGTGCAAAGAAAGGATTCTTGCCTCAGACACAAGGTGTGAAGTTGAGTCGGACTCAATGCCCGACCACTACAGAAGATAGAGAGAAAATGAAAGGAGTTCCCTATGCTTCAGACATAGGCTCTATCATGTATGCAATGCTGTGTACCAGACTTGATGTGTGCCTTGCTATTAGTTTAGCAGGGAGGTACCAAAGTAATCCAGGGGTGGATCACTGGACAACGGTCAAGAACATCCTAAAATACCTGAAAAGGACTAAGGATATGTTTCTCGTTTATGGAGGTGACAAAGAGCTAGTCATAAATGGTTACGTCGATGCAAGCTTTGACACTGATCCGGATGATTCTAAATCGCAAACCGGATACGTGTTTTTATTAAACAGTGGAGCTGTAAGTTGGTGTAGTTCTAAACAAAGCGTCATAGCAGGATCTACATGCGAAGCGGAGTACATAGCTGCTTCGGAAGCAGCAAATGAAGGAGTCTGGATGAAGGAGTTCATTTCTGATCTAGGTGTCATACCTAGTGCATCGGGACCAATGAAGATCTTCTGTGACAATCTTGGTGCAATTGCCTTGGCAAAAGAATCCAGATTTCACAAGAGGACCAAGCACATCAAGAGACGCTTCAATTCCATCCGGACCAAGTCCGGTGGGAGACATAGAGATTTGCAAGATACATACGGATCTGAATGTTGCGAACCGGTTGACTAAGCCTCTTCCACGAGCAAAACATGATCAGCACCAAGACTCCATGGGTGTTAGAATCATTCTTGTGTAATATAGATTATTGACTCTAGTGCAAGTGGCGATCAAGGAAATATGCCCTAGAGGCAATAATAAAGTTATTATTTATTTCCTCATATCATGATAAATGTTTATTATTCATGCTAGAATTGCATTACCCTAAACATGATACATGTGTGAATACATAGACAAACATAGTGTCACCAAGATGCCTCTACTTGACTAGCTCAGAAATCAAAGATGGTTAAGTTTCCTAACCATAGACATGAGTTGTCATTTGATTAACGGGATCACATCATTAGGAGAATGATGTGATTGACTTGACCCATTCAGTTAGCTTAGCACTTGATCGTTTAGTATGTTGCTATTGCTTTCTTCATGACTTATACATGTTCTTATGACTATGAGATTATGTAACTCCCATTTACCGAAGGAACACTTTGTGTGCTACCAAACGTCACAACGTAACTGGTGATTATAAAGGTGCTCTACAGGTGTCTCCAAAGGTACTTGTTGAGTTGACGTATTTCGAGATTAGGATTTGTCACTCGATTGTCGGAGAGGTATCTCGGCCCTCTCGGTAATGCACATCACTATAAGCCTTGCAAGCAATGTAGCTAATGAGTTAGTTACGGAATGATGCATTACGTAACGAGTAAAGAGACTTGCGACGGCGAGATAGAACTAGGTATTGGATACCGACGATCGAATCTCGGGCAAGTAACATACCGATGACAAAGGAACAACGTATGTTGTTATGCGGTTTGACCGATAAAGATCTTCGTAGAATATGTAGGAGCCAATATGAGCATCCAGGTTCCGCTATTGGTTATTGACCGGAAACAGTTCTAGGTCATGTCTACATAGTTCTCGAACCCGTAGGGTCCGCACGCTTAACGTTACGATGACAATTATATTATGAGTTTATAGTTTTTGATGTACCGAAGATTGTTCGGAGTCCCGGATGTGATCACGAACATGACGAGGAGTCTCGAAATGGTCGAGACATAAAGATTGATATATTGGACGACTATATTCGGACACCGGAAAAGTTCCGGGAGTTATCGGATATATATCGGAGTACCGAGGGTTATCGGAACCCCTCCCGGGAACTAATGGGCCTTGTTGGGCCCTAGTGGAGAGAGAGAGGGGCCGGCTAGGGCAAGAGGCGCGCCCCCTCCCCTTGAGTCCGAATAGGACAAGGAAGGGGGGGGAGGCGCCCCCCTTGCCTTCCCCTCTCCCACTCTTTCCTTCCCCCTCCTTCTTGGACTAGGAAAGGGAGGGGCAAACCTACTTGGAGTAGGTTTCCCCCTCCTAGGGCGCGCCACCTCCTTGGTCGGCCCTCTCCTCCTCCCCCCTTTATATACGGAGGAGGGGGCACCCCATAGACACACAAGTTGATCTTCGTGATCGTTCCTTAGCCGTGTGCGGTGCCCCCCTCCACCATATTCCACCTCGGTCATATCGTAGCGGTGCTTAGGCGAAGCCCTGCGTCGGTAGAACATCATCACCGTAACCACGCCGTCGTGCTGACAGAATTCATCCCCGACACCCTGCTGGATCGGAGTCCCGGGATCGTCATTGAGCTGAACGTGTGCTGAACTTGGAGGTGCCGTACGTTCGGTACTTGGATCGGTTGGATCGTGAAGACATACGACTACATCAACCGCGTTGTTCTAACGCTTCCGCTTTCGGTCTACGAGGGTACGTACGTGGACAACACTCTCCCCTCTCGTTGCTATGCATCACCATGATCTTGCGTGTGCGTAGGAATTTTTTTGAAATTACTACGTTCCCCAGCAAGGAGGAGATGGTGGGGCAGGGACGGTATGGGTGGTCGGCAATGAGGTCTGAGGGATATGGGACAAGGTCGACGGTGGGTGGCGGCCCTGATGTGGGAAGGTCAGGAATGAATTAGGATGTGTGTGGAGTCTTGTTTTGGTAGGTGGATAGATTTGTGCGGTTGGCTGCACAAGGTGAGAGGGAGAAGACTCTCTCTAGGGTTAGGGTCTTTTATATGGACTGGCTAAGGAGTGGGTTGCGACCTAGGATGAAAATCACTCACGGCCGAAATATAAGCAAGTTAATGATGAACGGTACAATAGGTGTGCCAGAGTAGATGGCTTGTTAGTGATATCGGTCTAGCTATGATGCATATCATCACTGATAGGCCATATATACGACCGGTCAATGATGTATTTTTCCACTCAAAATGGTCTGTCTGGAATAGTTATTACTGACTAACTATATATATGGCCGGTCAATGATGACTTTTTTGTTGATCTGGAATAGTCATCACTGACTGGTGGGTATATACCAGTCAGTAATGAGGGCTCAATAGTAAAACAGATTGTAGTAGTGACTATCACGACTGGTAGATCCAAACTAGACACCTTGTATAGACCGTCCATCCCCAACCCATCGAATACGCTTTTGCACTCCACCATTTGCAATCCATTTGAGATATAATTCCAGAAAAGGAGTAGGGTTGTTACTCGCATGAAGGGGGCCCGAACCTGGGTAGAACATGTCCCATGCGTCCATGTGGTGACCCGAGGGGACGTCTCACTGTCACACAAATTAAATGCAACTTCTGCAATGTTGTTAGGTACATTGAAAAAAACTCGCCTGTTGGCGCCGGCCATGAGGATCCTCTCAATTGCAGATCATATTATCAACATCAATCACTCCTCCATCATCTTCACCCACATCGTCCTCTTCAATGGTGTTAGAAAATTCTATATGTGGCCCTCGACTCTTGTTGCGATAACCACAATTCCCCTGTTCGGAACTAGAACAACAAGTTTGATGGCTATTGCAACACCTCCTTCACATTGAACTTGCTTCCCCGAAACGGATCTACCTCAATGCTCCCGACAGCGACTTCGACGCCCAGGTCATCGGCGAGCGCAGACTACGGCTCTTCCACCATGTGATATTACCCTGACCTCCCTTCGTACTACACTAGGGTCTATTACGAATTTCCTACGACCTATGATGACTACACCGCATCGGTGATTTGCCCCTCTCTTGGACGCCACACAATGGTATGACTTGGCGGGATGACAACCCCTCGTACTCTCTCGACGCTCAAGTCATGGGATACTGTGTGGGAGGCTACAACACTTCAACTACTACAAGAATGCCGAAAACGTACCTTAGGGGGCTTCCCGCCCTATGAATCCAACTCTAATTACAGCGGCTCCAATGACCCGCTTCAAGTGATGATGGCAACCGATGTCAACAATGGAGGATCTCCCTCGAGAACCCTGGAGGCAGACATTAGTGAACAAACAAAGTGCCTTTTAAAAAAAGTTTCTTAATAACAAAAACCGTTTTCAAGTTGATCACTATAATTTTAGTCACTTGACGAGAGTCCTTATACTACTTTGTGTTCATCCATAAATTTCTCTCAGGACCAACGTATGAGCTCGTGCTACCATTTGTTGTTCAAATTACCACCCCCGACGTATGATGTTTTTTATGACTGCGATTGCAAGAAACGCATAACATATGACACGGACGAAATTTAGCATATAAAAACCATGGAACAACTCATCCCACAGGTGCCATGGCACAGCTGTCTTGACCTTTTCTCTTTTATTTTTGATTGAGAGATGCTGTTTTTGACCTTTGTTCCTCTCAAAGTTTTATTACATACTCCGTATACAAGCCAGAAGAAAACCTTGACACTTTTCACTTTCACCCCCAGCGAAAACCACGCGATACAGAGAAACCCGAAAAAGAGAGGGGGGACATAGTAGATTCCCCTTTCAAGCATCTCACCCTCCTCGCCTCCCCTCCCCTCCCCTCCCACCTGTCCGCCTCCTCTCCCACCTCCCTGCGCGCTCCTCCGCCGCCGCCCTCGCCTTCTCGGAGTGGGGCTTTTCCAAGCGGACTGCCTCCCTCCTCCTCGTTTTCTCCCGCTGCCTCCGCCGCCGCCGCCATCTTTCTTGGAGTAATTTCTTGAAATTTCTGGTTTTCCTTTTGGGGCAAACCAGCCCAAGAACCCGCTCGCTGCTGCCCCTGGCTCCATGGAAGGCTTCTTGGTCAGCCTGAACCCCTTCCGATTCAAGCCGATTTGGCCCGCAAGAACTGCCCCCAAGTCTCTTTGAAGCCCCATAAATCCTCCTCCCCCGGGGATTGCAAGGAATCCCCGGCCGCCGTTCCCCAGCCCCCTGCTTTCCACGTTAATCTCAAGTTCCCCGTGCAATTCTTGCGTCCTCCGAGGTTTCGGAGAGACGCCCCCCGCTTCCCCTTCTTCCCCGAGAACCCTAAAGCCGCTTTCTTCGTTTTGAGGACCCCCCCCCCCCCTCCCCCTCCCACCGGAAGGTCATGAGCCTGTCGCCAAAGGCCCCTTCGTTTGTTTAGTACTCCGGGCTTGGGGTGCGTCCTGTTGGTACCGCGGCAAGCATGGCGAGGGAGGACCGACCGGAGTTCGTGAGGTGGAGCGAGGAGTTCCTCTCGCAGGAGAGGGGCAGCCGCGTCGTGCATTACTACTTGGAAGACGCCGAGGGCGTGTCTCACCTGGCAGTCGTGGGCACGGAGCGGAGCCTGCGCCACATGCTCTACGTCGTGTCAGAGGATTTCCATGGGCCGCAGGGATCCGGTGGCGCTGATGGTGGGCAGGGGATGTTCGCGCGCAAGTGGCGGTCACGCCGTGAGGTGGTGGATTGGCTCGAGTCCTTCCTTCCGGCGAAGACCCTCACCTCAAGTAATTCCCTCCTTCTCTGTTTGTAATGTTTGATACATTAATTTTGCTGATACAGTACTAAGCATTACCATCTGTTATTGTTTCTTGAATTTAACATGTTATGTTGAGTAGTGTTTCTGGAACGGGTTTGTCGGGCACTCTAGCAAAACTGAAATCTTGCCTACATAGTTTACCGCATCGGTCCTCAGTACAGAAGCTTGCTTTGCAATAGACACGATCAGGCACTTCTCAAACCTTCAAGGGCATGTTAGACTGTAATGCGAAAATACGCGAATGGCAAAGTATGTCAAAATTGAGGTTGTCCTGTCCAATTTCATCTCATGTTGAGATATGGTAACATTAAAAAGGGCAGCCCGGTACATATAGCTCCCGCTTGCGCAGGGTCTGACCACTTTGGGTCTATTCTACGCAGCCTTTCGCTACATTTCTGTAAGAGGCTGTTTCCAGGACTCGAACCCGTGACCTCATTGGTCACAAGGCAACAGCTTTACCGCTGCGCCAGGGCTCCCCTTTGAGATATGGTAACATTAATTAGCATAAATGTTTGGATAGCCACTTGTTGATGTCTTAGCTTTTGTGCTTTACCTGTTGGGTGACAGTAACATGTGATGTTTGATGACATAGTTTTATTGCACTTTAGAGCATCTACAATGGTGTACGCTTATCTAGACGCTTAAACAGAAAAAGACAAATAGCAGAATTTTTAAAAAGCCCCAAGTGTTATCTGGGCCAATGCTAGGCGCTAACCGTCGGCACTAAATACGGGTGGAGAACAGCTCTTGGTGCCTCATCTCGTGTGAAAAAAAGGGCAAGCGCTCGCTGCCTTATTTTGCGTCGCTGCCGCACCCGACGCCAGGAATTGAGGATGCAACTGCCGATAGAACGGGAAATTTTCCCTAGCGCCTGGCATTGGAGATGCCCTTACAGACCTGCGAGTCCTTTCCACCATCATTTTACAAGGAGGGAAGCAGGCAAGTCCGCTCCTGTCTTTTACAGTTTGACCAAACCGGAGACCTAATGCACTAGCAACCATACCAGCATGGATGCAAGATTGTACACTAGGCCACCAATTCAGGAGTTTGTCAGGTCTTAGAAACTAGCAGTCGGCATTCCTATGGGAAGTGTAAAATTAAATATTATGAAAGCCGGGGAAGCTCGACACTTGTTGTAGATAATGAGTGTCTATATATGCAAAATTATAGTAGGACCAGCCACTGGGAACAGTTTCAAACAATAATATGGTTTAATGTAGCAAACTGATGATCGATCTAATTCAAATCACCACTTCAGGAACGTAGAACTACAGAACTAAGGCATAAATGATTGGGGATTATTTAAGTTCGCTCACTAAGATAAATTTGGCCGATGTTGGCAAGAAAAATGAACTAGAGAATGCCAAGGACTTGGCAACCATCCAAACAAGGTACAAAATTTTGGTCATGACTGAAAATTTGGTAAGGTAGGTGTTGGACACAAACAAAACATACCCTAGTTTTTTTAGAGATAAGACCATCGTTATCTTACTTGGATTAAAAATCCAGACAGAGGCCTTGCGGAACGAAATGGGACTCGAGTGTGCGAGAGAAGTATTATAGTAGTGATAACAGGAACTACACCGCACATCAACCTGTGGAAATTTTGACTGACTACTTAGAGCAAGGCTAATAATATAGCCAGCAGCTGGCTATATAAGACTGCCTTATCATCAAAAGCCAACATTATTAATCACTCATATAATAGGGTTCGCTTTAAGGTTACTATTAGGTTAGTCCTTTTTTCCACTTTCTCTTTCCCCTCATTTATTCATTTTTACCTATTAGGGCATGCCATAGTATAGCCAGCAGCTGGCTATATATGGTTGACATGTCATCAAAATCGTCATTATTAGTCACTCATAAAATAGGACCGGCTATAAGGTTGGCTATTAGGTTAGTCATCCTTTTCAATTGCTCTCTTTCTCTTCTCTCTGCATTTACTCCATTTGCCTAGGAGCACGTTTAGAGGTTGGCTCTTGCATGAGAGCTCACTCCTTTCATTGTCCTCGTCTCTCTCCTCCACATAAGCAATAGTGCCATGTAAGCAGGCTTATAGCGCTTTATTATACTTGCTCTTAGCAACTAACAGCCAGTAAGAATACCAATACTAACTTCTCAAAGAACACCCATCAACAGCTGAGAGCTTTAATCCACTCCAACCTCGCTGCATCATCCCTTTGATCACCAAAGCTCAGCCCGCACCACCACACTTGAGATGACTCCCCGTGGCCGCAAGCGCCTTCACACTAGTTAAGATTCAGTTGTACTCTGTCAGCTATCTTGATCCATTTGCTGCTGAAGATCTATTATCGTCTATGTTTTCTTATCAATCATTATTGCACTTGCTGGTGATAGGAGTTTCAGTGTTTTGGAAAAAAACGAATTATGTGTCCTTTTCTCATCACTAGTAAGCATGCACGTGCAATGCACGTGTAGCCATACGCAATAAATATATAAACCAGTAATCAAAATAAAGGTAACACATTCGATCACCAAACAAGTCATTAAGCAAATCTCAATGTCCAACAACCGAAAGAAAAGGCTAGGGATGCAAGTGCTTAAAAAAATGAATTATGTGTCCTTTTCTCATCATAATATGAAAATGGCATCTTTTCTGTAAGACTAAAATGCCATCTTTTTTTGGATGGGATGAAAATACCATAGGAGCACCCAACTGGATTGAATGATTTCGAATTAAAAGGAAAACACATACACTATATGAGGCAGGCAAGTTTAACAGGTGAAAGTTGAATCATGCTCACATAGGGATGAAAACGGAGCGGAAACGGACAGAACTGAGTGTTACCACATTTGTTTTCATATATTTTTGCAGAAGCGGAAACAAATACAGAAACTCCGAAAATGTATACGGAAACAGATACTACCAGAAACGGACACAGAGTGAATACAAGCAGACACGAAAACAGAAGTGGGCGTTGACCGGAACTTAAAAACTCCTTGAATCATAGAGAAATACACACAAAAACAAACGAATTTATAGAATTGTTAACATGGCTACAAAATAATATCATTATAGTTAGTAACTCAGCGTAGTATTGTAGTAGTACTGGACAATTACGGATAGGGTCAAGCTGAGTACATGTGGTATAGCAGAAGTTGGGCCTCAAATTATCCATTCTACTCATTGTGTCATTGTGTGTTGTTTGGTGGTTGGGCTACAAAGCAGCCATAGGTCTATAGTCAAAACGGAAATCCCATATTCACGGAAACGGAAAGTTCCGTTTCCATGCCTGTCCCACCAGAAAACACCATTCCATTTTTGTTTCTGTTTCTGCATAAAAAATTCCATTTCCACTTCCGTTTTGCAAATTTCCGTTTCCGCTTTCATATTTCCTCTCCCTTTCCATTTTTCCTCCGGAAAAGCGGAAAGTTTCTGCTCCATTTCATCCCTACGCTCACACCAAGTTCAAGCTGTAAGCACCCTAGTGACAGGCTGTCCTCATTTTTGGCAAAACAAGGCAAACTAGCTCACTATATTCTTATAGTTTAATTAGTATGCCATGATTCGATTTGAGTGAATTGCTTCTTTGTGTTTATTACATTTGGTAGATTGTCATCCCATTTGAGGGAGATGGACCTTCTGAGCCTTAACACATCCCTTGTGACTATCATTTTCCTGGCTGCATTTCCTAGCCATAATGTTTCGACCACCTGTCAGGCTTGTCCTGTTCAGCATATAATGATATAAGTATATAACTTGCATGATTGAGACATGTATTATTTTGTTTCAGATTGTTACTCAGTGATATTGATATCTAGTTGCTTGTTGTTCATTCCAGATTTTTCAAAATTTGGACCTCGTATGGGCAATGATGTTGGATTAGATGGATACAGCGAAACTGATAGCTATGTGTGTCACAATCTGGTACGCAATCACCTATAACTTTGCATATAGTTTTGCCGCATCTTCCATGAACATGTTGATAATTTTCCAATTATATTATTAGGGTACAACTTGCAGTACAGACATTATGTGGTCTGGTCCATTCTGGACTTGTAGCAAGCAGCTTCAGCACTATCAAGCCTTTTGTCGTAATGGAACCACAATATCTGTAAGTTTTGTTATGACTGTTTGTACACTTAGTTACCGGTAACCATCTTTTAATTCTATATATGATGTATCATTTGGCAGATCCACTCTTTTGCACTTGTCATGTCTGAGGAGGAAAACCGTTATCTTGCATACTTGGAGGATATGTATGAAGATAAGAAGGGACTCAAGAAAGTTAAAGTGCGATGGTTTCATCAAAACCAGGAATTTGCTTGTGCCATACCTCCTCCTGCTCCTCATCCTTGCGAAGTTTTCATCACCTCTTATTCTCAAGTAATCAGTGTTGAGTGTGTCGATGATATTGCTACTGTTTTAACCCCAGAGCATTATGAAAAATGTGGGGACACTTTGCCAAATAGTTCATTGGCGGGGATCCGTTTCTGCTTTCGTCAGTACAGCAAAAATAAATTTAAGCATTTTGACTTGAGAACATTGCGTGGGTATTTTAATCAAGCTGCTGTCCTATCCTTGAAAGTTTCACCTGAACAAGAAAAGGATGGTTCTGATGTCATAAGGATAGTCAGACATTGTTCACCTGGGAAGACCAAGTCTTCAAAGCAGTTCGAGAGGCTTTATTCGAAATGTTTGGGTACCAAAATCTGCCGAAGCCCACAAGCAGATTCCATACCATCTTATCAGAAGCCAAGTAATAAACAATCTCCTGTAAGACATCTCTCAGTTAAGTTTATAGGGCCCCAGAGTCAGCCTATGCCAACCTACAACGTTGGTGACAAGCTAGAGGTCTTATCTCAAGACAGTGGCATTGTGGGCTGCTGGTTCAGGTGTACAGTTCTGAGGCCATGTACTAGTCATGACAAACTGAAGATTCAATATGATGATCTCGAAAATGCTGATGATTGTGGTAAATTGGAGGTATGACTAACTGATCTTAGTATAACTTTTCTAAGTTGGACTATGCATTTGAAGTGATAATACTCTGTTCCAAATTATAAGGTATATTAATTTTCAGAAAAGTCAACTTCTCTATGTTCGACCAAGTTTATAGAGCAAAAAATATCAATGACTACAATACCAAATCAGCATCATTAGATTCACCATGGCATTTTTTTTCTTCATATTTTCTATGTTTGGTATTGTATATGTTGATACAATTTTCTATGAACTTGGTCAAACATAGGTTACGTTTGCCCTTTTGGAATAAATATTAATACACCTTATATTTTAGAACGGAGGGAGTATATCATAATATTCGGCATTCTGCCACTCCTTTTATTTTTCCCAATATCATGATCTATTCTGTTTTTTCTCCACAAGCGTATGTTTTTATATAGCACCGATGAGGTTATTTCTTGCCATGCCAATTGAACTTATTTTATGCTTCCATGTAGGAGCGTGTACGTGCCTCTATTGTGGCTCTTCCTGATAAACTTGGACTGAGATGCCCAGGCCGGCTAAGAATTAGGCCACGTCCTCAACAAAAGACTTTGGTCGATGACACTGCTCTTTTACCTGGAACTGCTGTTGATGTCTGGCAATTTAATGGCTGGTGGGAAGGAGTTTTAGTGAGTACAGATGCCGGTTCATCTGATGGCCTGCAAATATATTTCCCAGGTGCTTTCTCTTGCTGAAATGATGTTTTTCCATTCTTGGTCTGTCTACGAAATACAAAACCGTCTTCATAGAATATTCGTGTTATACGCAAAATAAGAGAACAAAATCTCAATAGCTCTTTACTGCCCCCCTTCCCCCCTGGTGATTCATACTCCTTACACTCCTTTAGATTAAACCATATTACCTAAAAAATGGAATATTTTCTCATCGTCCATCAGTTTGGTGCCACGGATTGTTAATTGTTTTCTCCATGTTACCGTGTGTCAGTCACACTGTTAGTACAAGCAGGTGCATCGCACATAAATAAGTAGCTTTTGTAAATCTGGGAGGGGAGCATGACTGTTTCTTTTGTCCTGCCATGGTGCTGGTATGACAATAATTCTGCTGTTTTGCTAAATGTTTTGTGATAGGTAAACATTCAGTTTGGAGTCTTGTTTGTCATGTTACTGCAATTCTTTGGCATTGAGTGAGTCATGAGGATTACACTGTATTGTGTTGAGACTCACTGTTTTGCTAAATGTTGAGGCACTTCATGGCATTTTGCTCTACAAATCTTTTGCTTCAGTTACTATTAAATCAGTATGTAAATTCCAAAAATACTGACATTCCAAAAGCCATATCATGATTCACCATCATCTATATCATGATGTAAAACTGCTTGCAAATTGTGGAAGCAATTCATTAGATGGAGAATGAATGTTATCTTGGTATTTCATGTGATAGAAATTAGCAACTGCATGTGCCTTGTCTTCTACCAAGTACCCTATTTTTTCTGTATTTCTTCTTAAAGTTACTTCTGCAAGTTGCAACAGAAGGATGCCACTGACACTTATATTATGATTGTTCCAGGTGAAAACTTTTTTCGTGTGTGCCAGCTAAATGATATAAGAATTTCAAGAGATTGGATCAAGAGTCGTTGGGTACATATAGAAAGGAAGCCAGATGTGTTGTCGAGAATACCTTCGGTTGGTGTCCAAACTAGGCAACTTGATAACATGACATCCACTGGTCGTTTGGGCTCCAATTCTGCACTATCTGATCAAGAGCTTGCAGTTGTGCAAGCAAACTCCAGTCGAGATAAACAGACTGGAGTTAGTATGCAAACTGATGTTAGTTTGATTGACAAGGCCTCTGCTTCTATAGATGATGAGAAGCAAACAATATTAGGGAAGCGATATGCTGAACATGACAGCAATGGGGAAGAAACAGGAGCTGCTAAGCAAACTGAGGCTAGTTTAACTGAGACCGCCTCTGCAGCTGCAGAGATTGAAAAGCAAACGATGTCAGGGAAGCGGCTTAGGGATGGTACTGCAGAACAGAGCTGCAACGGGCAAATGTTTAGTTTGACTGATAAGGGCTCTGCTTCTGTAGAGGATGATGAGAAGCAAACAGTGTTAGTGAAGCGAGTGAGGTATGATGACGCTGAACAGGACTGCAATGGGGAACAAACAGGAGCTGCTACGCAAACTGAGGTTAGTTTAACTCACACAGCCTCTGCAGCTGCAGAGGATGAAAAGAGAACGATATTGGGGAAGCGGCCTAGGGACGATGCTGCGGAACAGAACTGCAATGGAGAAGTGTTCTGTTCAATTGATAAGGGCTCTGCTTCTATAGATGATGATGAGCAAACATTATTAGCAAGGGGACCTAGGGAGGGTGATGCTGATCAGCACTGCAATAATGAAGTGTTAAGTTTGACTGATAAGGCAGCTACTTCTGTAGAGGATGAAAAGGAGACAATACTAGGGAAGCGGGCAAGGGATGATGATGCTGAACAGCAGTGCAACGATGAAGTATTCAGTTTAACTGTTAAGGCTTCTCCTCCTATAGAGGATGAGAAGCAAAGAGTATTAGGGAAGCGACATAGGGGCGACAGTGATGAACAAGGCTGCGACGGGGAAGTAGGCGTAGACTTAGATGTCAGCAAGCCGTGAAGTTTGGGAAACTTCAGCCTCGTTGGACTTCATGTACATAGCTATAGATATGGTAATGCAACCCCGGTGGAGGGGTTTTACTAGGTCTCTGATAGCAGAGGGCGTCGACATCACGTCTCATACGCATAATTTTCCTAGTTTCTGCATTTTGCTCCTAGTCGAATCATATCTGTCACCAGATACATGGGTTGGAGACTAAATATTACCGTTCGCAGTCATATTGTATAGGAGTGACTTTTGCTTCAAAGTTAAATCCTCAGTTGCAAAAGTTGTGCGTCTGTTGAGAACAGCATTCTTGTCCTAGTTTCCTTTTGCTAAACTAGAAGAGTTGTTGTTGTTTGGTCTGCATTAAAGCTGTGCAATGATTTTAGTAGTTCAATGACATGATTCATTCTGGTGATCGTCCTCTACATGTTGTCCCGAAGAAGTTGCGAAATGAGTGGATTTCCCCCTCCTGTGTTGTGCAACACCTATTTCTGGCATCCTGAACTCTGAAGTCAAATCGTACTGGGTGCCAATGCCATCCCATGGTCTCATCATTTGTGCAACACCTATTCCTGTTCCATACTCCATGAAAACCCTTGGCAGCCATCATGACCATTTTTTTCTGGAGCACGCCATCGAGGGGCGTATCTGTTTCGTAGAGGGAAGGCAACGCGGTCAGCAGCGGTGGAGCAGATTCCGATTTTGGGTGTAGAGAGAAAAAATTTAGGTCAAAAATAGAGCATCTCACAGGTCATGTCGCAATCAGTTCTCGAGCAAAAAGGTGTTGAATTGGGGAAATGCAGCTCCAAAAGAATGGGTTTTGAATTATTACATTCAATAAAACACACACATACATACTCCCTCTGTAAACTAATATAATATCTTTTATATCACTAAAGTAAGTAGTGATATGAAAGATCTTATACTTCCTGCGTCCAAAAATACTTGTCATCAAAATGAACAAAAAATGCTGTATTTAGAACTAAAATACAACTAGCTACATACTGGATTTGGAATGTACCTATTTGGCCAGGCCTACCACCCAACAATGCTCGGCGAAGATCAAGTTTCACCTCACACCCATCCACAGATGCATTAAGGGTGTGTTTGGTTGCCCGCATGCAGCCCAACCAGGCCCGCACGGAATGTGCGCGGTCGGTTTGATTGGCTGGGCTGCATGCGGTTTGAGGCCCACACGGACCTCAAAGCAGCCCTCAGCCTGGCCCGGTGGAAACTCGGCAGTTTCTAGCGAGCCTGGCCGGGCGGGCGATTACAGACGCCTCGGCAACAAGGAGACGGAGGCGACGCCTCATTACTTGCCCCACTCTCCTGTCCACCGCCAGCGCCTTGCTCCCACCGCCTCTCTCTCCTCACCGCCCTTCCTCTCCTCCCTCTTCTCCGATGGCTCACACGCCCATCGCCGCGCCTCTCGACCCCGGTTGACGGCAGATCACCAAGATCCAGAGCGCTGGCCGGGCGGGCTCTGAACTTGGCGCGACACAGCGTCGGCAGCTGGGCGCCGCCCCCATCTGCCGTCGGCCTCCATGAGCGTCGGCCAATGCGGTGCCGGGCGCTCCTGCTCCGTCGCCGATTTCGGACCTCGTGGTCCTGGGCTTGGCGCCGGCGCCGACGACGGAGCCGCCCCTTCTTGGGACACCATTGGGCTCGGGGTTTTTCTTGACCCCCGTCCAAGGGTTTTCTCCGGTCGGCGGGCCGTCCTTCTCGACCTCCGGCGTGGCGTTCAGCACGGGGCCGATGCCGCAGGCCGTCGCCGGGGCCGGCTCGTCCTCTGCTCCGCCACCTCTATCGTTCCCGCCGGGGTTTTCACCCCGGCCTCGGTTCACCGCGGCTGCGCGTGCTCCGGTGAGTCAAATTCCCTCAAAGCTTGCTCCTAGATGTAGATTAGCAGTTAATTTCTTAGGCATGTGCTAGGATTGATAGGATTCTAGCAGATCCGATTGGATGCGATCCCAATCGAATTCAATAGGACTGATCTGTTCTTGTTTTGTACAGTGTGTGTGCTAGGATAATTTTCTTGTGCTACTGCTTGTGTGTCCTAAGATTTGTGCTACATGCTAGTGTTCATGCTAGAATCATGTTCATGTTGACTGATGAATGTTATACTGATGGCATGTTCATGTTGAGTGATGAATGCTAGAATCATGTTGACTGATGGCATGTTCATGTTAGGATCATGTCCTTGTTTCATGTTGCATGTTGAAGCTAGGGTTTGTGCCATCAGTGGATGTTATACGTGCATGTAGTATGACCATTTTAGGATGGTCCCAAATCTGTATGGCTGCACATGGGTGCTATTGGCACTTGCTGTTGCTATTTTTAGATGTTTCCTTGTTTAGGATAGTGCAGTGATCAGTGCCAGTTGCAGCAAAGAAGATGCCACTGATCAGTGACTTGCCCAACAACAAGTGTCATGGGCAAATGCCACTTATCAATGGCACTTGTTGTTGGGCAAAATGCCACTTATCAATGGCACTTGCTATTAGACAAGTCACTGATCAGTGTCATTGATCACTGCCATTTGCACTACAGCAAGTAGATTAGTGCTCTTGCCCAACACCAAGTGCCACTGATCATTGTCATTTGCCCATGAGCACATGCCACTGATCAGTGGCACTTGCTGTTGGGCAAATGCCACTGATCAGTGCCACTGATTAGTGGCATTTGCTTACTTGCTTGCTTGCTTTGATACTAATACTTGTCATGTTGCCTGACAAGATACTGAAGACTGACTGGGATGTTTGGGTGGAGGAGCTCAGGTGGTGGCCGGAGCTGAGCGCGCCGAGGATTTCATCCCCACGAACAGGTGGCTCAGGATGATGGACCTGCCTGGCAGGATCGCCTTCATGAGCGTGCCTCGTTCAAGGGGACGATCTCCGAGGCAGGGCTACGAGGAGGGAGCCAGGGAGCCGATGAGATTCTACCAGCAGATCAAGGACAACGAGGACCTCGCCATGCTTGTCGTCCCTCCCAAGTTCGTGGAGGTGATGAACACCTGGCTAGTCATCAAGTGACTCCCGTGCATGGTCAGGCTCTCGGCCAACAAGCGGTGCGTGTTCTGGGTGCAGGTCCAGAACTTCGAGGGCCACATGGTGCTTGGCCGGGGGTGGAACTACTTCTACCGCCGCCATCGCATCGTCCCCGGTGACCTTGTCATTGTGCGGATCTCAGGACTCGGACTGAAGGTTCAGATCTACAACCACGACTCGTCGTTGATGTGCAGGTATCGTTGCAGCAGGCACAACTGCCTTGGTGGCATCGAGCAGGCTACGTAGTTAAGTTAAGTAAGGTGTTAGTGGAGAACTTTTATGGTGTGTGGCGAGACTTGTGCTGGGAACTTGTTCATATTTTGGCCAGGAGCAGCACCCTGACACAGCAGGAAAGGAGGTGTTGGAAATATGCCCTAGAGGCAATTGTCTATTGTTCATGCACAACAGGAATGGTTATATTATATTTCCTTGTTCATGATAATTGTCTATTGTTCATGCTATAATTGTATTGACCGGAAACTGCAATACATGTGTGAATACATAGACCACAACATGTGCCTAGTGAGCCTCTAGTTGACTAGCTCGTTGATCAATAGATGGTCATGGTTTCCTGACTATGAACATTGAATGTCTTTGATAATGGGATCACATCATTAGGAGAATGATGTGATGGACAAGACCCAGTCCTAAGCATAGCACAAGATTGTGTAGTTCGTTTGCTAAAGCTTTTCTAATGTCAAGTATCATTTCCTTAGACCATGAGATTGTGTAACTCCCGGATACCGTAGGAATGCTTTGGGTGTACCAAACGTCACAACGTAACTGGGTGGCTATAAAGGTGCACTACAGGTATCTCCGAAAGTGTCTGTTGGGTTGGCACGAATCGAGACTGGGATTTGTCACTCCGTATGACGGAGAGGTATCTCTTGGCCCTGTCGGTAATGCATCATCATAATTAGCTCAATGTGACTAAGTAGTTGGTCACGGAATCATGCATTACGGAACGAGTAAAGTGACTTGCCGGTAACGAGTTGAATGAGGTATTGGGATACCGACGATCGAATCTCGGGCAAGTAACGTACCGATTGACAAAGGGAATTGTATATGGGATTGCTTGAATCCTTGACATTGTGGTTCATCCGATGAGATCATCGTGGAACATGTGGGAGCCAACATGGGTATCCAGATCCCGTTGTTGGTTATTGGCCGGAGAGATGTCTCGGTCATGTCTGCATGATTCCCGAACTCATAGGGTCTACACACTTAAGGTTCGATGACGCTAGGGTTATAGGGAAAGTTTGTATGTGGTTACTGAATGTTGTTCGAAGTCCCGGATGAGATCCCGAACATCACGAGGAGTTCCGGAATGGTCTGGAGGTGAAGATTTATATATGGGAAGTCATCATACGGTCACCGAAAGTATTCGGGGGTTTGCCGGTATTGTACCGGGACCACCGAAGGGGTTCCGGGGGTCCACCGGAAGGGTCCACCAGAAGGGTCCACCTGCCCCATAGGGCCCTATGGGCTGTATGTGGAAGGGAACCAGTCCCTAAGTGGGTTGGGCGCCATCCCCCCATAGGGCCCATGCGCCTAGGGTTGGGGGGGAACCCTAAAGGGAGCGCACCCCTTGGCTTGGGGGCAAGCCCCCTCCCCTTGGCCGCCGCCCCCCTCTAGATCTCATCTAGAGGGGCCGGACCCCTCCCCCCTTCACCCTATAAATAGAGGGGAGGAGGGAGGGCAGTCGCACCTCATCCAAGGCGCAACCCTCCCCCTCTCCAACACCTCTCCTCCTCCGTTTGAGCTTGGCGAAGCCCTGCTGGGGAACCGCTACTCCACCACCACCACGCCGTCGTGCTGCTACTGGAGTTGTCTTCCCAACCTCTCCCTCCTTGCTGGATCAAGGCGCGAGAGACGTCATCGGGCTGCACGTGTGTTGAACGCGGAGGCGCCGTTGTTCGGCGCTAAGATCAGAATCGACCGCGATCTGAATCGCTACGTGTACGACTCCTCCAACCGCGTTCTTGCAACGCTTCCGTTTCGCGAGCTTCAAGGGTATGAAGGTGCACTCCCCTCTCTCTCGTTGCTAGTCTCTCCATAGATTGATCTTGGTGATGCGTAGAATTTTTTTAATTTCTGCAACGATCCCCAACAATGGCATCATGAGCTAGGCCTATGCGTAGTTTCTATGCATGAGTAGAACACAAGTTGTTGTGGGCGTCGATTTTGTCAATTTACTTGTCGTTACTAGTCTTATCTTGATTCAGCGGCATCATGGGATGAAGCTGTTGGGGAACGTAGTAATTTCAAAAAATTTCCTACGCACACGCAAGATCTTGGTGATGCATAGCAACGAGCGGGGAGAGTGAGTCCACGTACCCTCGTAGACCGAAAGCGGAAGCGTTAGCCCAACACGGTTGATGTAGTCGTATGTCTTCACGATCCGACCAATCAAGTACCGAACGTACGGCACCTCCGAGTTCAGCACATGTTCAGCTCGATGACGTCCCACGAACTCCGATCCAGCAGAGCTTTGCGGGAGAGTTCCGTCAGCACGACGGCGTGATGACGGTGTTGATGATGCTACCGACGCAGGGCTTCGCCTAAGCACCGCTACGGTATTACCGAGGTGGAATATGGTGGAGGGGGGCACCGCACACGGCTAAGAGATCAAGGGATCAATTGTTGTGTCTAGAGGTGCCTCCCTGCCCCAGTATATAAAGGAGCAAGGGGAGGAGGGGGCGGCCAAGGAGGAGGAGGCGCGCCCAAGGGGGGCAATCCTACTCCAGGTAGGATCCACCCCCTCTTTCCTAGTCCTAGTAGGAGAGGGGAAGGAAGGGGAGGAGAAGAGAAGGAAAGGGGGGGGGGGCTAGTCCAATTCGGTTTGGGCTAGGGGGGCCACGCGCCCCTAGCTGGCCGCCTCTCCTCTTCCTCTACTTGGGCCCATAAGACCCAATAACCCCCCAGGGGGTTCCGGTAACCCCCCGGTACTCCGGTATAAGTCCGAAACCTCCCGAAACCATTCCGGTCTCCGAACATAGTCATCCAATATATCGATCTTTACGTATCGACCATTTCGAGACTCCTCGTCATGTCCGTGATCATATTCGGGACTCCGAACTACCTTCGGTACATCAAAACACAAAAACTCATAATACCGATCATCACCGAACTTTAAGCGTGCGGACCCTACGGGTTCGAGAACTATGTAGACATGATCGAGACACGTTTCCGGTCAATAACCAATAGCGGAACCTGGATGCTCATATTGGTTCCCACATATTCTACGAAGATCTTTAACGGTCAAACCGCATAACTACATACGTTGTTCCCTTTGTCATCGGTATGTTACTTGCCCGAGATTCGATCGTCAGTATCTCAATACCTAGTTCAATCTCGTTACCGTCAAGTCTCTTTACTCGTTATGTAATACATCATCCCGCAACTAACTCATTAGTCACATTACTTGCAAGGCTTATAATGATGTGCATTACCGAGAGGGCCCAGAGATACCTCTCCGACAATCGGAGCGACAAATCCTATTCTCGAAATACGTCAACTCAACAAGTACCTTCGGAGACACCTGTAGAGCACCTTTATAATCACCCAGTTACGTTGTGACGTTTGGTAGCACACAAAGTGTTCCTCCAGTAAGCGGGAGTTACATAATCTCATAGTCATAGGAATATATATAAGTCATGAAGAAAGCAATAGCAACATACTAAATGATCAAGTGCTAAGCTAACGGAATGGTTCAAGTCAATCTCATCATTCTTCTAATGATGTGATCCCATTGATCAAATGATAAGTCATATCTATGGTTAGGAAACTCAACCATCTTTGATCAATGAGCTAGTCAAGTAGAGGCATACGAGTGACACTATGTTTGTCTATATATTCACACATGTATTATGTTTCCGGTTAATACAATTCTAGCATGAATAATAAACATTTATCATGATATGAGGAAATAAATAATAACTTTATTATTGCCTCTAGGGCATATTTCCTTCAGTCTCCCACTTGCACTAGTGTCAATAATCTAGATTACACAGTAATGATTCTAACACCCATGGAGGCTTGATGCTGATCATGTTTTGCTCGTGGAAGAGGCTTAGTCAACGGGTCTGCAACATTCAGATCCTTATGTATCTTGCAAATCTATATGTCTCCCACCTGGACTTGGTCCCGGATGAAATTGAAGCGTCTCTTGATATGCTTGGTTCTCTTGTGAAATCTGGATTCCTTTGCCAAGGCAATTGCACCAGTATTATCACAAAAGATTTTCATTGGACCCGATGCACTAGGTATGAGACCTAGATCGGATATGAACTCCTTCATCCAGACTCCTTCATTTGCTACTTCCGAAGCAGCTATGTACTCCGCTTCACATGTAGATCCCGCCATGATGCTTTGTTTAGAACCGCACCAACTTACAGCTCCACCATTCAATATAAACACGTATCCGGTTTGCGATTTAGAATTGTCCGGATCAGTGTCAAAGCTTGCATCGACGTAACCATTTACGACTAGCTCTTTGTCACCTCCATAAACGAGAAACATATCCTCAGTCCTTTTCAGGTATTTCAGGATGTTCTTGACCGCTGTCCAGTGATCCACTCCTGGATTACTTTGGTACCTCCCTGCTAAACTAATAGCAAGGCACACATCAGGTCTGGCACACAACATTGCATACATGATAGAGCCTATGGCTGAAGCATAGGGAACATCTTTCATTTTCTCTCTATCTTCTGCAGTGGTCGGGCATTGAGTTTGACTCAATTTCACACCTTGTATTACAGGCAAGAACCCTTTCTTTGCTTGATCCATCTTTAACCTTTTCAAAACTTTATCAAGGTATGTACTTTGTGAAAGTCCAATTAAGCGTCTTGATCTATCTCTATAGATCTTTGAAAGTGCAACTATCCCTAGGTGGTTTTGGTAATTCATAACAACATATAGCTCATTGAGCTAATGCTATTCCAAGACTATTATTTCAGGAAAGCTCAATGAATGGCATGGCATGGATGATGAAAGTGGATCCCTCAAAATACTAAGGACAAAGGATTGGCTCAAGCTCAAAAGTTCAAGACTCTTCATTTTATATTTTAGTGATCCAAGATCACATTGAGTCTATAGGAAAAGCCAATACTATCAAGGAGGGATGAGGTGTTGCTTAATGAGCCTCTTGCTTCATGTGCTTAGTGATATGCTCCAAAAACCTCAGCTACTTTCCCACATCCACAAATGACCTAAACCCAAAGCCAAAATCGGTCACACCGATTCTTCCTATCCGGCGCCACCGAGTTTGAAAGTCATAGCCACTGCCACAAACCCTAAGCAAATCGGTTCTACCGATAGGGATCTCGGTCTCACCGAGATGGGATTGTAATCTCTCTGTTTCCCTTCATAACGTTTCGGTCAAACCGAAGTGAGCGATCGGTCCCACCGAGATTGCAATGTAAACTCTCTGTTTCCCTTTTGTAACATTTCGGTCTCACCGAAAAGAGCAAATCGGTCCCACCGAGTTTACCTGACCAATTGTCTGGAAAGCTTATTACCAAAATCGGTCTCACCAAGTTTGTGTAATCGGTCTTACCGAGATTACATTATGCCCTAACCCTAACCGAATCGGTCTCACCGAGTTGCATGTCAGTCCCATCGAAAATCCTAACGATCACTAGGTTTTCTAAATCGGTCCGACCAAGTCTGTTTAATCGGTCCCATCGAGTTTGGTAAATTGTGTGTAACGGTTAGATTTTGTGTGGAGGCTATATATACCCCTCCACCTCCTCTTCATTCGTGGAGAGAGTCATCAGACTAAACCTACACTTCCAACTTACCATTTCTGAGAGAGAACCACCTACTCATGTGTTGAGGCTAAGATATTCCATTCCTACCATATGAATCTTGATCTCTAGCCTTCCCCAAGTTGCTTTCCACTCAAATCTTCTTTCCACTAGATCCAAATCCTATGAGAGAGAGTTGAGTGTTGGGGAGACTATCATTTGAAGCACAAGAGCAAGGAGTTCATCATCAACGCACCATTTGTTACTTCTTGGAGAGTGATGTCTCCTAGATTGGCTAGGTGTCACTTGGGAGCCTCCGACAAGATTGTGGAGTTGAACCAAGGAGTTTGTAAGGGAAAGGAGATCGCCTACTTTGTGAAGATCTACCGCTAGTGAGGCAAGTCCTTCGTGGGCGACAGCCATGGTGGGATAGACAAGGTTGTTTCTTCGTGGACCCTTCGTGGGTGGAGCCCTCCGTGGACTCGCGCAACCGTTACCCTTCGTGGGTTGAAGTCACCATCAACGTGGATGTATGATAGCACCACCTATCGGAACCACGCCAAAAACATCCGTGTCTCCAATTGCGTTTGAATCCTCCAAACCCTTCCCTTTACTTTCTTGCAAGTTGCATGCTTTAATTTCCGCTGCCTATATACTCTTTGCATGCTTGCTTGAATTGTGTGATGATTGCTTGACTTGTCCTAAGATAGCTAAAATCTGCCAAACTCTAAAATTGGGAAAAGGTTAAGTTTTTAATTGGTCAAGTAGTCTAATCACCCCCTCTAGACATACTTCAAGGTCCTACAAGTGGTATCAGAGCTTTGGTCTCCATTTTCTTTGATTTCCATAGCTTTTGGTGGTCATAGCCTTGGTTTCACAACCTAGGAGAGTATGGCGTCTAGCGAGGGAAATTATCACCGTAGAGGTCCTTACTTTGATGGTACTAATTTTGCTAGTTGGAAGCATAAGATGAAAATGCATATTCTCGGACATAACCCCACCGTTTGGGCAATTATTTGTATTGGCTTGCAAGGTGAACTCTTTGATGGGAGAGAACCGAACCGTGAAGCTAATGCGGAAGAATTGAAGATGCTGCAATACAACGCTCAAGCTTGTGATATCATCTTCAACGGATTATGCCCCGAAGAATTCAACAAAATCAGCCGTCTTGAGAATGCAAAGGAAATTTGGGATACTTTGATTGATAAGCATGAAGGTACCGAATCCGTCAAGGAATCCAAGTTGGATGTGCTCCAAAGTCAGCTTGACAAGTTCAAAATGAAGGATAGTGAAGGTCGCTGAAATGTACTCTAGGCTTGCTCTTATCACAAATGAGATTGCCGGCTTAGGGAGTGAAGAGATGACCGACAAATTCATCATCAAGAAGATCCTAAGAGCATTGGATGGAAAGTATGATACCGTGTGCACATTGATCCAAATGATGCCAAACTACAAAGATCTCAAGCCAACGGAAGTCATTGGAAGAATTGTTGCTCATGAGATGTCACTCAAGGATAAGGAGGAACTTCACAACAAGTCAAGTGGTGCTTACAAAGCCTCAAGTGAAGCCCCCACATCATCAAGTGAGAAACAAACCTTCAATGAAGAATTGAGCTTAATGGTGAAGAACTTCAACAAATTCTACAAGAGTAGAAGCAAAGAAAGAAGCTCCAAGTCAAGGTCTTACCATGACAAAAGATCTTCTAGTCGAGAGCGCAATTTCTACAATTGTGGGAGACCCGAACACTATTCCAATGAGTGTACGACACCCTACAAAAGAAGAGAAGATTCTCCAAGAAGAAGAAGCAAAAGAGAAGAATCACCATCGAGAGAGAGAAGGAGTAGAGATGATCGTTATGAACGAAGACCTTCACGGAGAAGCAAGGATTCGGAAAGGAAGGACAAGATCAAGGAGCTACACAAAACGAAGACATCAAGCTCATGTTGGTGAATGGGTATCCGGCTCCGACTCCGACAATCACTCCGAGAGAAGCTATCACTCCGACTCCGAATATACTCAAGATGAAGGTGTTGCCGGTCTAGCACTTGTGTCAACCAACTCCTACGACATATTTGATTCACCAAATGAAGGAATTGGAAGATGCTTCATGGCCAAAGGTCCAAAGGTAACACATCCCGAGTATGTTGATTTTGATAGTGATGAAGATGACTTGCTTGTGGATGATGATTTACTTGTTGACAACTCTAGTGATGGATACTATGATGAAACGTCAATTAATCATGCTAATCAAGATAAAATGAATGACAATGATAAGGAGAAGATTGAGCTTCTAACTAAAGAACTAAACACTCTTAAGTTAGCTCATGAAACTATCTTCGAAGATCATCGAGAACTTTTAAGGGCTCATGAGAAGTTACGCTTTGAAAAGCTCAATCTTGAGCAAGAGCATGAGTTCTTAAAGGCAATCAATGATGATCTCCGTAAGAAAAGTTCTTCTTACATTGCCAAGCGTTTACTCTTATCCACTTACATGCCTCAAGTCAAGACTACTAACAAGTACAAGAAAGATCCTTCCTCTAGTAGTAACAATAATAATGTCAAATCCAATATTGTTGCTTTTAGTAGTTCTCTTGATTCCACTAATGATTCTCTTACCAAGTTACACTTGAGCAAGAAAATAGCTTATTGAAGGGAATTATAGAGAAAGGTGTTTACAAGAGCCTTGCCGGGAGTAAGCAATTCGAGGAAATTGTACGCAAGCAAGGAAGGCACCGGAAGAATCAAGGTGTTGGTTTTGAACGAAACTTTAATGCCAATGGAGTTGAGTGGGAAGAAGATCAATACCCCAAGACGAAGTTTGTTCCTCAACAAGAGAAGTATGATCCTACTTCTTTCAAGGGAACACAAGCACAAGATGATCTTCCACCACAAGACCACAAGAACAAAGGCAAGGACAAGCTTCAAGAAGAGATTGATGCATTTGAAGAAGCACCTAAGGCCTCGTTCAAGTGGGTTCCCAAGACTACGTCAAGTTCTACTTCATCAAGTACAACTAGAACTCCAAGGATTCCCATCAAGATGATGTGGATCCTGAAGAAGAAGAACTAGAGAGTTCTTGAGGGTGACTCCGCCAACATTCTTCACTCATATCATTATGGCAAGAACAAGTGCAATACACTTCCACATCTTGCACTAGTTCAAGGAGCCACAAACCCTCATGTTGGTAAGGCAAGGGACAAGGTAACCTAATGATTTCATGGACATCATCTTGTGTGTGCATCACTCTATGTCTATGGATATTCTTGTTTGTTCCTTGTGGGACTAACCCGTGTAGGTATTGAAAGTGCAACTCACTCCAAAGGATTGCTCCAAATGATCTACATAAACATTGAGCATCCACATCTTCAACACCTACATGAAGTCATCATCGACAAAACCCAAGGTTAGTTCATCCCTGTCGGTGTCAAAACCGGCGGATCTCGGGTAGGGGGTCCCGAACTGTGCGTCTAGGCGGATGGTAACAGGAGACAAGGGACACAATGTTTTTACCCAGGTCCGGGCCCTCTCGATGGAGGTAAAACCCTACTTCTGTTTGATTAATATTGATGATATGGGTAGTACAAGAGTGGATCTACCACGAGATCAAGGAGGCTAAACCCTAGAAGCTAGCCTATGGTATGATTGTTGTAATGGTTGTTCGTCCTACGGACTAAAACCCTCCGGTTTATATAGACACCGGAGAGGGCTAGGGTTACACAGAGTCGGTTACAATGGTAGGAGATCTACATATCCGTATTGCCAAGCTTGCCTTCCACGCCAAGGAAAGTCCCATCCGGACATGGGGCTAAAGTCTTCAATCTTGTATCTTCATAGGCTTGGAGTCCGGTGATGATGATAGTCCGTTACCCTGACACCCCTAGTCCAGACTCCTCAAGAGCCCCGAACCAGGCTTCAATGACGACGAGTCCAGCGCATATATTGTCTTCGGTGTTGCAAGGCGGGTTCTCCTTCAAATTCCATGTACCTGCCGAATAGTGTCCCGCGCCCTTACAAATGTTGCGCTCCTTGGCTCCCACGCCCAATAATGGCCCTCTTCCACACGTCGCACGAATGCGAAAGGCCAGGGTATCTTTTATATTTTTCCCCCTAGCTGCGCAAATAACCTGCCTATAAGAGAGGCAAGAATCCAGATCCAAATCACACCATCTCCCTTCCGCGAGTACTCATCGGAGCGCTTCTGACCAAAAATCCATTCCACCATGGACCGTCGACGCGGCTCCTCCTCTCGCGCTCCCAGCCCTCCGCCAGGAGATTGGAGGAGATGTTCTATTCCGCACAACGAGCTGGTGACGCTCCAAGCGGAGGGATACCTTCCTCCGGCCTTTATGGTCCCGGTCCGAGCCGGGCTGGCCACTTACAAAGGTGGAAAGCAAGTGGAGGCCACCCATAGTCCCTCCAAAGGGGAGCGGGTGTGCTTCGTCCCTTATCTAATAAGGGGGCTCGGATTTCCCATCCACCCGTTTCTCTGGGGGCTTCTGGAGTTCTACGGACTCCAGCTTCATCACCTCACGCCCGCCTCCATTCTGCACATCGCGGGTTACGTAGCTCTTTGCGAGCTGTTCCTGGGCATCGAGCCCCATTTTGCGCTGTGGAAGAGACTGTTTTGCCTCGTACCCCGTTCTCACGAGGGGTCAATATATCAAGTGGGCGGAGCCGAAATATGGCGCATCGCCGAGACCGGATATCTATCCGAAACCCCAAAGAAGGCGTCCGAAGACTGGCCTTCGGAATGGTTTTATGTGGAAGACGCTCCACTGCCGGACCCAGTTCGGATCAGCCTCCCGGAGTTCAACAGGGCTCCTCTGAAGAAGTGCCTAAGTTGGCGCCCACGGAGCCCTCAACAGGAGGAAGACAGGAGCGTCCATTACTTGATGGGACGGATTAGGTCGATGGCCCATTCTGGATTAACCATGATTGGAGTCATGGCCGTATGCATCATGCGAGGGGTGCAGCCGCTCCAATATAGGGGCCACCCCATGTGGGATTTCAACAGGGAGAACGACGCCACCCGTCATGGCCGTAAGGGGCCGGGATCAGCCGCGGATCTGGTAAAGATCCTGTCCGGCCTGTACAAGGGGGAGAAAGAGGACTTCCTCCAGACGAGCCCATTGAATGGGTTCTCCATGAATAACCCTCGGAGCTGGGTAAGCGGACATTTATTTATCCGACCCGTGCTTTCAAAGTTAAGTACCTTACTTTATGGTTTCGACGTAGGAACTGCGCCGAAATGTGGAGAGCATACATAGTCCGGCTCCACAACTCGAGGATCCGGGAAGATCCCTTGATCCGGCCTCCGAAGAGGATCCGGACATAAAGGTGGAGCTTATTGACGGGGTGTTGAAAGTGCGTTATATCGACTAGAGGGGGGGGGGTGAATAGGCGATTTTTATGAATTCTTCACTGAGGAATTTGCCGGTGAGGAAATTCCTCGTGAAGAACTACTAGCAGCGAATAAGTACTCGAAGTAAGCATAACAGAATACAAGCATGGTCATCATGATGAAATGAAGACTAGCACAGAGTACAGAAAGCGTAATCACAGGATAACACAAGATGAAGACAAACCGACTGAAGAAATTGAACTGAGGAAATTGAGAAAGTCTTCAAGCACAGATATGAACAAACACTCAACACAGTAATGAGGAAATGAAAGGGTTGAGGAAATAGAACCAGTTAGGTTGGTGAAGACAATGATTTGGTAGACCAGTTCCAACTGCTGCCTCGGTTATGTACGTCTGGTTGGAGCGGCTGAGTATTTAAACTCGAGGACACACAGTCCCGGACACCCAGTCGCTGAGCACGCAGCTCAGGACACCCAGTCCTCACCGTATTCTCCTTGAACTAAGGTCACACAGACCTCATCAAATCACTCGTGGTAAGTCTTCAGGCGGCTTCCAAACCTTCACAGACTTGGTCACTCAACGATCCACAATTCCTCTTGGATGCTCTAGACCATGACGCCTAACCGTCTGGAAGAAGCACAGTCTTCAAAGGTAACAAGCATCGGATCCACGCAGATCAATTTCTTCATGATGCTCAATCACTTTGGGTTTGTAGGGTTTGGTTTTGGGTTTTCCTCACTTGATGATTTTCGCCAAAGTCCTCGGAGGATGGGTTGATCTCAAATGACAAGTGTCAAGTTCTCTCGGAGCAGCCAACCAGCTAGTGGTTGTAGGGGGCGGCTATTTATATCCTAGGGAGCAGCCCGACATGATAAGACATAAATGCCCTTCAATGATATGACCGTTAGGTGGATAAGATATATTGGGACAGGTGGCGCCAAGAAGACAAAGAACGGTCGGAAATTTGACTCTCAAATTCCTCGGGTCTATCATGTTCCTCACTGTAGGCAAATCGACTTTGGCGAATTCCTAACTCCTCGGTCGAGAACAAATTCATCACGACTAGAAGAACTTCGCTCTCACATCAAGAAAGTGACTGAACTGTATGAGATTTCCAAAGGCTTCACTCGAAGGGATTGGTAGGTGTAGGATTTTGAGTTGAGCATCACATGGAAATTTTTCCTTAGTATTTCCTCGACCCCTTTAACAAGACGGTGTTTCCTATGACTCAAGAAAGAGAAAATGAAACTATGAAAACAAAAGTCTTCACGCTTCATGTTCCACAAATGAATACCAAGTCTTCAAGGTCACACCAATTTCTTCACTTTCAAAGTCTTCGAAAGTCTTCGAATATCAAAGTCTTCAATAAGAACTTCATTTTAAGGGTCGACTTTCTCTGTAAATATCAAACTCCTCATAGACTTATAGACCTGTACACTCACAAACGATTAGTCCCTTAACCTATAAGTCTTCAATACACCAAAATCACTAAGGGGCACTAGATGCACTTACAATCTCCCCCTTTTTGGTGATTGATGACAATATAGGTTAAGTTTTCAACGGGGATAAACATATGAAGCATAAATACTGATATTGAGGAATTTGATAGCAAGATATAGAAGAACTCCCCCTAAAGATGTGCATAGTGATGAATTTGCGCTTGAGGCAATGCACATTTGAAGAGTTGAATCATGGAGATCTCCCCCTATATCTTGTAATTCATACACGCATTTGATATATAATATGAAGAATCTGAAATGCATGATGAAATATGGTGCCTGATGAAATTCAACATGCGTGCAATAATATTAACGAGGAATAAGCATGCCGAATAAAGCATCAAGAGTTTCAGAGCTTAGTACAACAAAAGTATCAGTGCACCATCGGGTTTAAGATTACAACTCGATCCAAATAAAAGTTTCAGAAGAACGAGAGTTGCAACTTAAAAAAATGCCCTTAATATAGACCCGCTTGAAGACTAACTCAGATTTCTCCCCCTTTGTCATCAAATGACCAAAAGGATTGAAACTGAGGACTAACGCCCCTGAAGAATTTCAAGTCGATGGAGGAGCGCCAGCCGTTGTCGGGTTGTTTGTTGTAGCAGGGCTCGCCGTAGTGTCGCCCAAATCTTCATACTCATCGCTGTCACGCGATGAAGAATAAGAGCTGGCCACCAGTGGAGGAACTTTGACCCTCTTGAATTTCTTCGAGGAGGTGCGACCACCAAATTCTTCCTTGAGACCCATAGTCTTCAGCTTCTTCAATATATAGACATGAGTGAGGACAGCCCAAAGCGGTTGAAGGTTTCATGAAGGTAGTATTGGTTCTTCTTCACTTCATTGTGTGTTGAGGTCATATTGTGAAGAAGTGCACCAAACTGACGCTTTACCCATTTGTGATTGCGATCAACCTTCTGATGAAGACTGAGGAGTAACTCACGGTCACCATCACCCCGGTGCCGTGGCTTGAGGATTTTGCTTGGCTGAGGTATTTGCGGCAGAGTCATGTGTGGCGTAGTCGCCATTGGTAGAGTAAGATGCAGCCAAGCGAAATTGACCATCCAATGGACTAATGCCTTTCATCGATCACAAGCAGCTGCCTTGCCTTTATCATCACCGATGAAACCGTCCGCTTGAGGACTTCAATGGGAGGCAAGTAGCTACCGTGGTTCAGAGTGTCACTTTGTAATTCAAAGAAGATCTTGCCTCGATGAATCTCATAATCCAAGGAGCATAGGGCTTCAAATAATGGTGACATAGCAATATTGGCCAGAGTCCTCATGAAGAAATCATGGAAGTTGACGGGAACGCCATGAATGATGTTGAAAAGCATATTCTTCATGATGCCAACGACTTCTTCATCATTTGAGTCATGGCCTTTGATAGGACTCATTGTCTTCGTCAGAATGCGATAGACAGTCCGAGGCACATAGAGTAATTCCTTGACGAGGAATTTGGTTCGTGGGGCCTGCCCAGGCTTCAAAGGCTTCATGAGCACTTGCATATAGTGATTTGTTAGTTCAGGATCATTGTAGGTGCAACGTGCACTGTCATGGGGAGGATTGAGAGGAAGGACACGAAGCAATTCAGTTGCCGGTGCCTTGTAGTGAGTGTTTTCAGTCATCCAATCCAACACCCATGAGTTGACATCTTCAGCGTCTCCAGTGATATGCAGTGTCGCGTAGAACTGAAGAATGAGTTCTTCATTCCAATCGCAAATGTCCGTGCAGAAATTTAGTAATCCTGCATCGTGAAGAACATTGAGGACTGGCTCGAAGCATGGCAGAGATTCCATGTCCACGTGAGGAATATGTTCATGATCGAAGATTTTGTCTTTGTCAAACAACACTGAGGAATAGAAGTTGGCTTGACTAGCATTCCAGAAACGCCTCTTCCTTATGCGAGCAGAGTCATAGGGGTTGTAGTCAGTGAAGAATACATGCTCGGAAAAGAAGTCTTCAGCCTTGAACTTCTGTTTGCTTGAGAACGGATTCTTCGGCTTTGGCAGAGGGGTGTCAGTGAGTTGCATCACCACCTCAGGAATCGCGAGCTCAGTTCTTCAGTCGAGGAATTTCTGGTTCCTCTTCTTGTGCAACCCGAGGATCAGCAAGAAGAGGTTCTTCAAAGACTAGTGGCTGGAATTTCTTCATGCACAGAGGGAGGGGTTGAGTTTCTTCAGAGCCCATTTGAACTATTGTTGCAGGGACAAAGGAATCTGTTGGATAGGGGTGAAGAGAGGAGTATTGGGATGCGACTTTCCCAAAAGTCATCATTCATCACAGTGTGGTGCATCCTATATCCACATCTTCATCTTCAATTTCTCAACACCAGCCTCTTCACCGTGAACCGAGGCATAGGTGAGGAAATGATCGGCGTTGAAGGGATTTCGCCCACTTCAATTTCTTCATCAATCTGCTCCGACGGGCAGCAGAATGATTTCCTTCATCAGATCTGCTTGGGATCACATAGTCTTCTCCAAAAGGAACAAGGTCCTTTGATGGCATGGAGGAAATTGGAACGACATCAATTGGATTTTCGAGTGAGCTGGTCATTGGCTTCATCTTCTTTGCAGCCAAAGAATTTGACGCAGCTGATGCCTTCCTTTTCTTCACTACAGCTCGCTCTGCAGCCTTGGTCTTCTTCACATCGAGGCGATGGAAGAATTGGAGTTGGTGTAGGCGCGGAGGAGCCGAGGAATCTGTTGATTTTCTTCAGGCAATCGATGCAGCTTGCCTCGATCTCTTCAGCTTTTTGGCGCACCACTAGTGGATGCCCTGGCAATTTCTTCAGCGGCTGGAATGGAGTCATCAGCCCTGGAACTAGCATTTTCTTCAGCAGGCTGAAAATCATCAGCGGTGCTGGCATGTTCTTCAGCAGGCTGAGCAGAGTCTGCAGCCTGAGGGTTTTCTTGTTGCGTTGGGGCTGCAACATTTGTGAATTTCTTCGTCAGGTTGACGAATCTCACTTTAGCTCCTTGCCAATCAACATAGTAGGCATCAAAGTCTTTGCTGAGGGCTTGAATTTCAGACTGAGCCTGGAGAAGTTCCTCAGGTGTCATTCTGACAACATTTTTCTTCAGGAGCTTCTCCTTTCTGTATTGAGCTTTCTTGATCTCTCTTGCCTTCTCAAACTTCCATTTCTCTTGAGTGATGAAATGGGTCAGCATGTGACTTTGACCAGGAGTCAGATGAAAATCAGGCATTGGGGTGTTTGGATGCTTGTGCCAGAGATCAATGTAATCGAGGATCTTTCTCAGATCCAAAAGCAGTGGCACAGATGTGCCTTTGGCTCTAGCGGCCTTCACCTGTCTGTCTCTGATGATTTCTGCAAGTTCATCATCAGAAGCTTCATCATCAGAAGGCACATGGAATGCGACTGTTTCTTCTTTGACTTGGCCGAGGACCGCGCCCACTGTTGCTTTAGTCTTCAACAGCAGGGGGCCCGATGAGGAAATTGGTGCAGCTGAGGAACTTGTCAAACACCAGAGGCAATCGAGAAACCAGCAGTCCTTTGACATGTAGCCGATGCATAGGAGCCGAGGACTTTGAAGGAGCTGCCGAGGACTTTGGTGGAGCAAGAGCAGCAGGAGGAATTTGCCGTGAGGGCATTGCCGAGGAACTTGGCCGTGAGGGCGCTGTTGGTGAAGCACTTGGCTTACGAGCAGGCTTCTTTGGCATGGATTTCTCGGTTTGACCGAGGCCTCAAGAGCAGAGAGCAAGGCGTAATCCTCATTGAATTTCTTCACCGCCTCCTTGGCTTGTCTTGCCAATTTAGCTTGGCGCTTAGCCCATTCTTCAGAAAGTCCTCACCACGCTTGATGCTTGTGGGGTCACCTACTTGGCCAGTGCCAATGGAGCTCTTGGGCATGGAGGATTGAGGGCTAATTTCTTCATGTACTTTGGAGTCACATATCTGTATTCCTCCATTCCCTTGCCCATCTCCGCTCAATCCTCAGATGCGCACCTTGCGCTGATTTTTGTTTTCTTTGCCAAATTTTGCTTCATCGGTGTGCAATAGTCAAGATAAATTTCTCGTGGATTTCAAACGCAGTCATAACCTCGTGTTTCTTTCCTCCTTTCTCATGGCTTCTTCATTCGCCATATTCTTCAGATGAGGAATTTGAACAATTGAACACTCAAGAAGTATGCAGTTTTTCTTCGAGGAACGCTGCAAATGAGTTAAGTTGATGAGAACCTAGTGATTCAGCAGCAGACATGAGTACCGTGAACAGAGTATAGGTGCGAGGAATTTGGAGAGGTCATATGCTTCTCGTAAGGTTTTTCAAAAGAACAAGTTTTGAGGAATTTGACCAGATGAACCTTGAGGAATTTCACTAAGCGCTCTTGTCTTAGGTTCCAGAGTTGTACAGATCGAAGATCCACACAATTAGGGAATCTTGAAGAAAATGATTGCTTAGAGAAACAGTTCAAGATCATATGATGTGTGAGGTGTTCATATGTGTGAAGATTTGAAGAATAAACACCTTTGAAGATTTTCAGGAAAGTTTGAGAATCAAAGTGAGTAATAAAAGTAACTTTTAATTACCCGAAGTGAAGAACACGACGAACTGAGAAGAACAGATGTGAAGTTCGTCAGGTTAGATCTCCCACGCCCTAACTTGGCAGAGGAAGACAGCTACGGCGGCGGCGGAGTGAAGATTTCCGCGGTCGGCGTGAGTACGACGGCGACGAGGTCGAGGCAGCGAAGCTCTTCCTCACCGGCGACGATGGAGTAGCGGTGGCGCTAGGGTTTGAGGAGCTCGAGTGAGAGAGTAGCGATCGAGCGGAGTAAATGAAGTGAGGAAGGGGAGAGGGGTATTTATAGACACGGTAAAAACTGTTCGCCCGAAGATTTGGGACGAACGTGCCCCTGCCCTTTCTCCTTCTCGCGACATGTGTCACCCACGTACTGTGTAGTTGAGATCGTGTACGATCGTGGGTGAATAGAATAATGCATTGTGGGATGCGGAACGGTTTGAGCGGCAAAACCGAAAATTTGGATAAGATTTGTTTTAAAGTTTCGTTCGCAATTTCTTCAGCTGACAAGGACACAGTGAAGATTTTGAACGAGTTTCAAATAGAACGCACATGAAGAATTTGTGAATAGATTGGGTTGAGTATAGCATAGAGGGGAAGGGTCCGATCACATTCACTTAGCGTAAAAAAGCAACTTGAAGAAATAGCTATAAGTGAATGTCAGAGAGGACATAAACTCATATATATATATATATATATATATATATATATATATATATATATATAGCAATGAAGAAAAACGACGGAAACAAAGTGAAGATTTTGCAAAGTTGAAGAATTTGAAAACTCAAGAATTTCAAAACTGAGGAAAAACTCAAATTGAAGATTTTCAACTTTTGTGGTGGCGTGACCCATCAGATAAGAATGATGATTTCATACACCGCGCATAATTGTCGAGGGTTCTCGAGAATCAAATTCTTCATTAATTTCTTCACACTTAGAGTGTTATTCTTCATTGATTGAAGAAAACGCTTTCTTCATGTGTTGCACATCTAAGTCATCAATTTTGCATAAGTGTCGGGATGTGTGTCCTTTTCAAAGAACATTCAAGATTCTAAGATATTTAGCTCACACCGCAACTTGCTAAATCTCTTCTCATCCAAGGGCTTAGTGAAGATATCAGCTAGCTGTTCTTCGCCTTCACGTGCTCGATGGAGATGTCGCCTTCAACACATGATCACGAAGAAAATGATGACGAATCTGAATGTGCTTTGTCTTCGAAAGTGCTGAACTGGGTTGTGAGCAATCTTGATGGCACTCTCATTGTCGCAGAGGAGAGGCACATTCTTCACGCTGACGCCATAGTCCTTGAGTGTTTGCTTCATCCAAAGCAGTTGAGCACAGAAGAGCCAGAGCAATGTATTCAGCTTCCACAGAGACGGTGATACGCAGTTCTGCTTTCTTCGAGGACCAATGCACCAAAGATCGTCCGAGGAAATGACAAGTGCCGATGTTGACTTGCGGTCCACACGATCACCAAAGATAGTCGAGTCGAATATCCAATGAGATCAAAAGCAGAGCCCTTGGGGTACCATAATCCTAGTGTTGGTGTGTGAGCTAGATATCAAAGAATATGCTTCACAGCCTTATGGTGTGATTCCTTCTGCAGCTTGAAATCGGGCACACATGCAAACACTAAGCATTATATCCGCCTAGATGCACATAAGTACAATAAAGAACCAATCATGGAGCGGTATACCTTGTGATCAAAGTCAATACCATTTTCATCAAGGCATAGATGGCCATTTGTGGGCATAGGAATTTTGACGCCTTTGCAATCTTGCATGCCGAATTTCCTCAAGACATCTTTGAGGTATTTCTCCGAGATATGAATATGCCATTGCGCTGTTGATTTAATTTGAAGACCTAAGAAGAATTTCAACTCTCCCATCATAGACATTTGATATTCTTCACTCATCATATAGGCAAATTCATCACTATAACGTTGGTCAAGACAACCAAAGATAATATCATCAACATATATTTGGCACACAAACAGTTCACCATCATAAGATTTAGTAAAGAGAGTAGGGTCGAGTGAACTGGTGTGAAGCCATTCTTCACGAAGAATTCCTTCAATGTATCATACCACGCCCGAGGGGCTTGCTTGAGGCCATAGAGGGCCTTATTAAGTCTCAAGACTTTGTCGATTCTTTGGATCTTCAAAACCTGGGGGTTGAGCAACATATACTTCTTCCTCAAGCTTACCATTGAGGAATGCACTTTTCACATCCATTTGATATAAGATGATATCATGATGGTTAGCATAAGCAAGTAATATGTGAATAGCCTCAAGTCTAGCAACAGTGCAAAAGTTTCATCAAATCAATTCCTTCAACCTGTGTAGCCTTGAGCTACCAGTCATGCCTTATTCCTCACCACAAGGCCATTTTCATCTTGCTTGTTGCGGTAGATCCACTTTGTGCCAATGATATTATGCTTGCGAGGATCTCGACGATTGACCAGTTCCTGACATTGTTGAGCTCGAATCGATGTAATTCTTCTTGCATAGCCTGAATCCACTCCGCTCCAAAATGCTTCATCTACCTTAGTGGGCTCTGTGATAGAGACAAAAGCATAGTGCCCACAAAAGTTAGATAAATGTGAAGCTTTTGAGCGTGTGAGAGGACCTGGTGCTCTAATGTCATCGATGATCTTCTCCACTTGCACTTCTTTTGCAACGCGAGGATGAGCTGGTTGTCGCTGAGGAGTTTGATCAGCATTTTCTTCAAAGACCATTTTCCTCAAAGATTTTCTTCAGTGCATCACTCGACGCTCTTCATGAACTGGAATGAATTCTTCAAGAGATTCTTCAAGAGGAATGACATCCTCGCTTGCCTTGAACTTGATAGAATCCTCAAAGTGCTGGTTCATCTAACATAGAAGGTAGGTGCTCTTTGCGAGCCATTAGTTTCATCGAACCGCACATCTACAAAGGTCAACAATCTTGTGAAGAACAATGTTGAAGACTCAGAGGTGTGCGAGTCCTTTCCGTAACCAAGCATAAAACCTTCATGTGCTTTCGTGCAAATTTAGAATTGTGGTGAGGATCTCTAATCCAACATTTAGCAATCAAGACTTTGAAATAACTCACATTGGGTTTCTTGTCGTTGAGGAGTTCATAGGCCGCCTTCTTGAAGAATTTGTGAAGATATACTCTATTGATGATGTGGCACGCAGATCAATTGCATCAATCCAAAAACGATGAGGCGCTTTTGTATTCATCAAGCATAGTGCGAGCCATCTCAACAAGAGTTCTGTTCTTGCGCCCACGACGCCATTTTGCCGAGGAGTATAGGGAGCAGATAACTCATGAGTAATACCAAGTTCATCAAGATAGTCATCAAGACCGAATTCTTGAACTCAGCCCATTGTCACTTCGATGTGCTTGATCTTCACACCAAAGTTGGTTGAAGCCCTCGAGGAAAATCGCTTGAAGACTTCCTGCACTTCATGTTTGTAAGTAACAATGTGTACCCATGTATATCGAGAGTAATCATCAACAATGACAAAACCATATAGAGATGCATCATTAGTGACCGCTGAGTAATGATTAGGTCCAAGAGGTCCATGTGAAGCAATTCAATGGACGAGTAGTGGTCATGATAGTCTTCACCGGATGCTTGGCCTTGGTCATTTTTCCAGCTTCACAGTTCGATAAGTGATCCTTGAGGAATTTGACATTCTCAATGCCAATGACATGCTTCTTCTTCGCAAGCGTGTGTAAATTCCTCATGCCCGCGTGACCAAGTCGTCGATGCCATAGCCAGCCTTCTAAGCTTTTGCAAGTAGACACACGGCTGGTTGTGGTCCCAGAGAGAAATCAACAATATACAAATCTCCTCTCCTAAAGCCTTCAAGACTTTGGAATTGTCACTTCCATAATCACAACACAATGATATTTGCCAAAGACAACAACCATATCAAGATCACAAAGCATTGAGATCGACATGAGGTTGTATCCTAAGGACTCAACAAGCATGACTTTGTCCATGTGTTTATCCTTAGAGATTGCAACCTTACCAAGACCCAATACCGACTTTTGCCTTTGTCAAGAAAGATGATATGCTTCAGATGTGACGGTGATAAGGAGCATCCATCAATAGATTCTTGTCACCAATATGTGATTCGTACATCCACTATCGAGGACCCACTCAAGAGTTTTGGGTTGATCATCCCGCAGATGAATTAGTGTAGCTTACAATCTCATATGCTTCATTAATGAAGAATATGATATCAAGTTCATCGATGAATTTCATCAATCAAGAAATGATATAGCAAGATGAGGACGTGTGAAATGAAGGTTCATTTCATCATGATTCGCTCAAGGCCCTTTCAGCAATTTTGTCGTCCCCAAAGAAATTCTTCAGACGTTAAAGCACGCCCGAGACCTGACCCTACAGAAGAGATTAGTTCTTTTTCTTCACCACCCACATCTGAAGGGGTGGCAAAGAGTTCATCACTCTACAAGCACCATACGAGAATGGTGGCATAGAGGCCAAACCATTTCGTTTCACATAAGAGGGGTTAGGGTAAGCATATGAATAAGCAGAGAAATTCTTCGAGGACTTATGAACATAATGGTTTGAAGAATAATGCACATATTCATAGCCCTTAGCTCTACCCTGCGAAACAGAGTTGTTAGCACGATGATAATCATATGAGGACTTTGATCCTTTTGAGGAATTTGATCCACGTGAGGAATTTGGTCCATATGAGGACTTGGATCCATATGAAGAATTTGGTCCATATGAAGAATTTGATCTGGGGTTCCTGTTCTTCACAGGTGGTGTCATGAGGACATTCACCTGAAGACTTTCGAGGCACTTCTTGGGAACCCAGATTTTCTTCATAGGAGAACCATTCCTGCAGTTAGTGCCAACATATCTAGCAAATACTTCACCATTCTGATTTTTGAACAGTTTATAGTTGGAGTCAAATGACTCATCAGAAGAATGAGGAGATTCACATGTAAAGCCAGATAAGTTAGATGGATCAATCGAGGTCCCTTTGCAAAGAACCCATGAGGTTTTGGGGTACTACTCAAAGCTTCCAATATGTTCCATCAAGCATTGAGTTTCCTCTCAAAGGCAATACCCTCTTTCCTAGGGTTTCTATTGAGGATCTGCTTTTAAGCACATCACAAAGAGTCTAATGCCCTTTGAGGCTTTTGTACATGCTCGTCATGTACAATTCCTTCAACCCTCGCATCGTCAAGGATACTAGCAATGTCCTCGATGAGGAATTAGTGATAGCAGAGGCAGGTGAAGAATTTGTAACAGTTGAAGCATTTGAACATTCAGTGAAGAATTAGCGATTCACGCTCAATGCACTTTAAGCATGGAGGAACAAATTCTTCCCGAGAAGCGCTGATTTGTTGAGCTAGTAATGAATCGCGCCTCCTTCGAAGATCTTCATAACTCACTCTTAGCTTCTCAAGATCTTGCTTTTTTGAAGAAATTCATAAGAAAGTTTCTCATGATCGATAAGAGAGTGTTATGATGACTTTGAAGGTTATCAAACCTAGACCAAGTCTCAAGATTTTCAATAGGGCTTTAGTGCGATCCATTTCTTCATCCAACACATCATCACTTTTGTCTAGCATGTTTTGAACCTTTTCAAAAGCCCTTTGTTGTTTTACAGCAATCTTAGCAAGTTTAGAGTAGCTGGGCTTGAGATCCTCATCAGATTCATTTTCACTAGATTCAGAGGAGGTGTATTTGAGTACCTTTGCACCTTTCGCCATGAAGCAATAGGTGGGAGCGTAGTCATCATTATCTTCATCAGCTTGTCGGTGGGGCAGGCTTCTTCAAGGTTGAAGATGGACTTGCTAACGAAAGCAGTAGCGAAGGCCAGACTCGCCACACCAGATTCGGATTCTTCAGACGCCTCCTCTTCCTCATGTTCCTCAGATTCAGCTTCAGAGTCCATTCCTTGCCAATGAATGCCTGAGCCTTCTTGGAGCTGCTCTTCTTGTGAGATGAAGGCTTCGAGGATTTTGATGACGAAGATTTTGACGATTTCTTCTTCTTCTTCGCATCATCAGAACTGTAATCCTTGTATTTCTTCTTCTTCAATTCCTTTTCCCATCGAGGACAATCTTGAATATAGTGACCAGGTTTCTTGCATTTGTGGCACAGCCTTCTTATAGTCACTTGATGAGGAATCACCGCTTGAGGATTTTCCAAAGCGACCACGCCTTGAGAACTTCGAATTTCTTCACGAGTAGTGCTAGCTCCTGCTCAATTCTTCAGATCACCAAGGCTACTACCGTAATCCTCACATTCGAGTCGACACAACCTTGGCCTTCGTGGCACGTGGTTTGCCATAGCTCGAACCATAGAGATCTCTTTTCAAAGAAGTCGAACTCGTGAGTATTTAGCCTTCGAGGATATCGGCAGGATCAAGAGACTTGTAGTCAGCCCGTTCTTGTATCATCAGTCCCAGAGTATCAAATGAGGAATCAAGCAATCTCAACAGCTTTTTCACCACCTCATGGTCAAGTGATGTCAAGGGCACCGAGGGCTTGAAGCTCATTTGAGATGTCAAGGAGGCGATCAAAGGTTTGTTGGACATTTTCATTGTCGAGTCTTTTGAAGCGGTTGAAGAGATTCCAAGAACATCAACTCGAGAGTCACGCTGAGTTGAGACTCCTTCATTCACTTTGGACAGCCTATCCCGTATAAGCTTAGCAGCTTCCAAAGCACTCACTCTTCCATACCGCCCTTTACTCGAGATGGCCACATATGATATTCTTCGCTTGAGAATCGAGTTGCTTGAATCTCTTCACATCGGTAGCGCTCAAAGGAGGGTGAGACAGAGGGAACACCATTTTCCACAACATACCGTAGATCGTTGTCAATTGCCTCAAGATGCATTCGCATCTTGTTCTTCCAGTAGGGGTAGTCCGTCCCATCAAAGGTAGGACACCCAGCCGAGACCTTGATCATACCTGCGGTCGACATAACTAAAACTCCAGGTGGTTAAACCAAAATCACACAGAACAAGGGAGTACCTTGCTCTGATACCAATTGAAAGTGCGTTATATCGACTAGAGGGGGGGTGAATAGGCGATTTTATGAATTCTTCATCGAGGAATTTGTCGGTGAGGAAATTCCTTAGCTAAGAACTACTAGCAGCGGAATAAGTACTCGTAAGTAAGCATAACAGAAAACAAGCATGGTCATCATGATGAAATGAAGACTAGCACAGAGTACAGAAAGCGTAATCACAGGATAACACAAGATGAAGACAAACAGACTGAAGAAATTGAACTGAGGAAATTGAGAAAGTCTTCAGTCAAAGTCTTCAAGCACAGATATGAACAAACACTCAACACAGTAATGAGGAAATGAAAGGGTTGAGGAAATAGAACCAGTTAGGTTGGTGAAGACAATGATTTGGTAGACCAGTTCCAACTGCTGTCTCAGTTGTACGTCTGGTTGGAGCGGCTGACTATTTAAACTTGGCGGCTGAGTATTTAAACTCGAGGACACACAGTCCCGGACACCCAGTCGCTGAGCACGCAGCTCAGGACACCCAGTCCTCACCGTATTCTCCTTGAACTAAGGTCACATGCACTCGCCCAATCACTGTGGTAAGTCTTCAGCGACTTCCAAACCTTCACAGACTTGGTCACTCGGCGATCCACAATTCCTCTTGATGCTCTAGACCATGACGCCTAACCGTCTGGAAGAAGCACAGCCTTCAAAGGTAATAAGCGTCGGATCCACGCAGATCAATTTCTTCAAGGATGCTCAATCACTTTGGGTTTGTAGGGTTTGGTTTTGGGTTTTCTCACTTGATGATTTTCGCCAAAGTCCTCGGAGGATGGGTTGCTCTCAAATGACAAGTGTCAAGTTCTTCGAGCAGCCAACCAGCTAGTGGTTGTAGGGGAGGCTATTTATAGCCTAGGGAGCAGCCCGACATGATAAGACATAAATGCCCTTCAATGATATGACCGTTAGGTGGATAAGATATTTTGGGACAGTCAAGCGCAAGAAGACAACAACGGTCGGAAATTTGACTCTCAAATTCCTCGTATATCATGTTCTCATCGTAGGCAAATCGCCTTTGGCGAATTCCTAACTCCTTAGTTAGAACAAATTAATCAACACTGTAAGAACTTCGTCTCTCACATCAAGAAAGTGACTGAATCTGTATGAGATTTCCAAAGGCTTTACTCGAAGGGATTGGTAGGTGTAGGATTTTGAGTTGAGCATCACATGGAAATTTTTCCTTAGTATTTCCTCGACCCCCTTTAACAGTACGGTGTTTCCTATGACTCAAGAAAGAGAAAATGAAACTATGAAAACAAAAGTCTTCACGCTTCATGTTCCACAAATGAATACCAAGTCTTCAAGGTCACACCAATTTCTTCACTTTCAAAGTCTTCAGAAAGTCTTCAGAATATCAAAGTCTTCAGTCGAAGAACTTCATTTTTAAGGGTCGACTTTCTCTGTAAATATCAAACTCCTCATAGACTTCTAGACCTGTGTACACTCACAAACGCATTAGTCCCTTAACCTATAAGTCTTCAATACACCAAAATCACTAAGGGGCACTAGATGCACTTACAGGTGTTCCACCAACTCAGCATAGACAATGCTCTAGTCGCCATCACGGCTGACTACCCCGGCCTAACTCCGGCTTCCCAGGTAATTATGACCGGAGTCCGGACATTATTACTTCATCCTTGCGTATTTTTGACCACCGTATACAATGGTGTCTCGCAGGAGGCGCCTTCAAGGCAGGAAGCCGAACCCACGGCGGCTGACCAACAAGGGTCAGTCCGGCCGAGCAGGCAGAAGAGGAGTGCGGTGCGAATCGAAACGTCACCGCAACGGTATAGCTCGCAACCATTATTCAGGAAAAGGATTCCCTGGAGGTGTATTAACGCTCGTGACTTTTCCAGGAGAAAGAGCACTCGCCGGACTGTGCCCGGAGAGGTTGCCAACCAAGCCTCCGCCCGCCAGGCTCCAACACCTGGTCCGGAGGGGGAGGCGAGCGCAAGGCGCGAGCCGGATACTCCTCCAGCGGAGGATGCCGACAGGCTGTCCGCCACCAGGTCTGAGGTGGAGAGCGCCATGAATCATAGGCGTCGCCGGACAGTTCTGCGTGACGCGTGTTTCTCCCCAGAGGCGTTGAATGCCTTTAACGCGGGAGACGCGCACCTCCGTGCCGCTCAAGATGGTTTAACCAGAGCCACGGAGCAGTATGTAAAAGACATACGAGTAAGAGATTTTAATAGCTGTATATGCCAGTAGCCCCCGAGACTTAAAGTAGTTAAAGTAACTGATTTAAGGATCATTTGATGTGCAGGATCTTACGGAGAAGAATGCCCAATTGTCCCAGGAGATAAAGATTGCAAAGCCCAACTTGAGGCCGCACTAGCTGCCATAGAAGGAGGCACAGAGACCCCCTCTGGTAACACATTATTTCAAAAAAGATAAGCAGTGTGCGGCGTGCGTATAAATCTGACAATGATATTGCAGATGTTGCCGGACTTGATCCGGACAAGCAACAGCTACTACACCAGCTGAAGGCCGGCGAGAGGGTGCTTACGAAGGTGCAGCAGGAGAGGAACAAACTACAGGATGCCCACGCCCAACTTGGAGAAGAGCTGAAAGGTGTTCGGGCCGAGCTGTCTGGCTCCGTGAAGGAGAATCAGCGGCTTCGTCGCGGCATCTATAGTAAGTGCTTGAGCGAACTCCTTTGAAAAGAAAAGTTCGGCGAGGAAGTCAATTGACAGAAATATGTCTGTAGGTGTGCTCACAGGTCGCCCTGTGGAGGAAATGCCCGGTTCAACGGGTGACCAACTTCCCGAGCTGGTGCAACTGCTTGAACGTGTTCGGCAGGCGATGAGCGGCGCTGCCCAGTGCCTTATGGCCGTCCCTCTCCCTACCCGAGGGCCTTGGAGAGCTTGCGGAGAAGCTTCAGGGAGCGCGGCAGCGCTTCCGCTTATGGAAGATATCGGCTTGCCGTCAAGGTGCCAGGGAGGCCTAGGCCATGGTGAAGACGCGGTACAAGAAGGCGGATCCAAACCACATGGCCGAGGTCGGACCTGTGGGGCCCGATGGGAAGGAGATCCCTGTGAGCTTAGTGTACAGCCAAGTAGAGTTGGCCGCTAAGTATTCCCAACGGGACTGTATATTAGACAGCCTGTTAGACGAGACTGAGGAGGAGTACAATCAGTCGATTTGACGATGTATTTAAAATGACATGTATAATGCCTGCTAGCCGGATTGTAGATCGTTTGTCTTTGCCGACCTTTTCGCTTCAACCCCGGGACCCTAGAGTCCGGAGTGTGTCCGAATACCCTCTCGGTTATGAAAAAACCGGGGCATGCATGGAGACCAGGCGTAGGGGTCATTAGTGCTTTATCAGACAAGTGCCCAACTAGTTATGTTATATTACATGGTTAGTAAGAAACATCTTCCAGGAGAATAGTTCCGCTTAAGGGTTCCTTTCCACGGGAGGCATGACCTAAAGTGCATGTCCGACTGCGAAAAGAGCAGGAAAACATCCGGGGCAGATAAATAAATATGTAAAAATCATCTTTCAAGTCACCGAGCGAATATTCCCTTAAGAACGCTAGCTTTCGGCTTCACCCGATCGAGGTACACATCCGCTGACCCGCAAGAATAATCGCAGACGTGCTCCCTTTACCTCCTAGCCGAACAATCGGGAACGTAGGGGTAAGCACAGGAGCCAGGCAACCCAGCTGAGCCAAAACTTAAGTCATATCGATCCATATAATGGTGAATAAAAGGTACATGTGGAAGTTTAACACATGTGCTAGGCGTGAAGCCCGTATAAATAAGCTTCTGTTAAAGAAGCCCCCAGGTATAATGAGTGCGGTTAGCACATCAAGTGTGTGTGAACAATGCGCAAATAGGCCCTCGAGGGCTTTTATGAATAAGGTGGGAGAAAAGAGAGAAACAAAAGACAGCTGAAGTGTGAAAATGTGCACGGAGGAAGGAAACGAACTCTTAGTCTGGCGCTAGGCGTAGAATCTTCGGAGGCGGGCTGCGTTCCATGGGTTCGGCTCGAGTCGGTTGTCCGATGCATTTCGCAGACGGTATGCTCCGCCGGTCAGGACTTGGTCGATGATGAAGGGACCTTCCCATTTGGGCTTGAGTTTGTCCTTTTTCTTGTCCGGCAGGCATAGAACTAGTTCGCCAACATTGTAAGTTTTAGCCCGTACTTCTCTGCTTTGGTATCTTCGAGCCTGCTGCTGATAGAATGCGGAACGGGCCTTTGCCACATCGCGTTCCTCTTCCAATGCGTCCAAGCTGTCCTGCCGATCCAGCTCGGCCTCTCTTTCTTCGTACATGCGCACTCGAGGTGAGTCATGAATTATGTCGCAGGGCAAAACTGCCTCTGCGCCGTATACCATAAAGAATGGTGTGAATCCGGTGGTACGGTTTGGCGTGGTCCGCAGCCCCCAGAGTACGAAGTCAAGCTCCTCTACCCAGTGCGTGTTAGATTCCGTAAGGGACCGCACTAGTCTGGGTTTGATGCCGCTCATTATCAGACCATTTGCTCGCTCAACTTGACCGTTGGTTTGAGGATGATAGACTGAAGCATAATCAAGCTTAATGCCCATATTTTTGCACCAGAGTTTGACCTCGTCGGCCGTGAAGTTCGTGCCGTTATCGGTAATGATGCTATGGGGGACGCCATAACGGTGTACTACCCCGGATATGAAGTCTACCACTGGTCCGGACTCTGCCGTTTTAACTGGCTTGGCCTCTATCCATTTGGTGAATTTGTCCACCATGACCAATAGGTACTTTTGCTTGTGGGTTCCCCCTTTAAGGGGTCCAACCATGTCAAGCCCCGCATCATGAATGGCCGTAATGGGTATAGTTTTGAGGGCGGTGGGTGGCATATGGCTCGATTAGCAAAGAGCCGACAACCGACACATCTTTGGACTAAGTCCCGAAGTCTGCCGGGCCGTCGGCCAATAAAATCTGTCACGAAGGCCTTACCTACAAGGGTCCGGCTGCGGCATGGTGTCCGGCTAGTCCGCGTGAATTTCAGCGAAAGATTTCGCCCTTCCTCTTGGAGATGCACCTTTGAAGGACTCGGTTGTGCTTTTCTTATAAAGTTCTCCTCATGGACCTTGTAGGCTTTAGATCGCCGAACTATGCAGCGGGCCTCATTTTGGTCTTCGGGAAGTTCCTGCCTAATTAAGTAGGCTAGGAATGGTTATGTCCACGGGGCAATTACCGCCATTATTTCGTGGGCTGAAGGTGTTGTTTCATCGGCTGAACCGCCGATTATGTCAGATTGTTCTGTGTTGGGTGGCGCGGTTGTTTCCGAGTTATTATTTCCGGACTCCTCTTCCCATAGTACAGATGGCTTAAAGAGCCGTTCCAGGAAGATGTTTGGAGGGACAGCGTCGCGTTTCGCGCCGATGTGTGCCAACACGTCGGCTGCTTGGTTATTATCCTGGGCTACGTGGTGGAATTTGAGTCCTTCGAACCGAGCTGACATTTTTAGGACAACGTTACGATAGGCTGCCATTTTCGGATCCTTGGCGTCAAAGTCTCCATTTACTTGGGATATTGCAAGGTTTGAATCCCCGCGCACCTCTAGGCGTTGAATACCCATGGAGATTGCCATCTGGAGACCATGTAGGAGGGCCTCGTATTCGGCTGCATTGTTGGAGTCCGTGTACATTATCTCAAGCGTATTGGATCGTGTCTCGGTTGGGGACGCCGACGACGCCAAATTTCAAGCCGCCAACATTTTGGAGCCGTCGAAATGCATAATCCAATTGGAGTATGCGCCATACTCTTTAGGGAGTTCGGCTTCGTCCATTCAGCGATGAAGTCAGCCAAGACTTGCGACTTTATAGCTCGCCGAGGTTTATAAGTTATATCGAATGGTAAGAGCTCAATGGCCCATTTTGCAATCCTGCCCATCGCGTCATGGGTTGTTTATAATGTCGTTGAGGGTACTTCGAGGCCATCATTATCGAATACTCTTGAAAGTAGTGTCGGAGCTTCCGGATGCCATGAACATTGCGTCGCTATCTTTTGATAATGCGGTACCGGACTTGCAGGAGTTAAGACAAGGGATACGTAGTACACTGGTTTTGAAGAGGGAATTTATGCCCTTCGCTTCTCGCTCGACGACGAGCACCGCGCTTACAACTTGATGTGTTGCGCGATATATAACAACATTGGTTCGCCCGGGTTAGGCGCAGCCAGACCAGATTTGTTGCCAATATGGCTTTTATTTCTTCGAGTCAGCGGCAAGGCAGCATCCGTCCCACTGGTGTTCGTGCGCCGAGGAGGCGATAGAGGGGCAATGCCTTTTCTCCCAAACGGGAGATGAAGCGGCTTAGAGCCGCCACGCGTCCAGTCAATTTTTGTATTTGTTTGAGATCTTTTGGAATATCCAGTTGTGACAGAGCTCGGATCTTGGCTGGGTTTGCTTCAATTCCTCTACCGGATATAATGAAGCCCAGGAGCTTTCCGGCTGGTACGCCGAAAACGCATTTTTCCGGATTCAGCTTAATGTCATATGCTCGGAGGTTGTCGAATGTGAGCCTCAAATCGTCTACTAGAGTTTCGACGTGTTTGGTTTTGACGACTACGTCATCTACGTATGCCTCTACTGTTTCGCCGATCTGGGTGGCCAGACATGTCTGAATCATGCGCTGATATGTTGCGCCGGCGTTTTTGAGTCCGAAGGGCATCGTGTTGAAGCAGAATGGTCCGTATGGAATAATGAATGCCGTTGCGGCTTGGTCCGCCTCTGCCATCTTGAGTTGATGGTAGCCGGAGTATGCGTCAAGGAAGCACAATGAATTGTGCCCTACAGTAGCATCAATTATTTGGTCAATGCGGGGAAGGGGAAAGGATCCTTTGGGCAGGCCTTGTTGAGGTCTTTAAAATCGACACATAGGCGCCAGAATTTGTCCTTCTTTGGTACCATTACCAGGTTTGCTAGCCAGTCCGGATGTTTGATGTCTCTGATGAATCCGGCTTCCAGTAGTTTGGCTAGCTCTTCTCCCATTGCGTGTCTTTTGGGTTCGGAAAATCGCCAAAAGCCTGTTTGATCGGCTTGAACTTTTAAGGATGTTTAGGCTGTGTTCGCTAATCTGCGTGGGATTCTGGCATATCCAAGGGTGCCGCAAAGATGTCCCAATTTTCCCGGCGAATTCTCGTAGTCGGCGTCTACATCGGGTTCATTTGTGCCCGATGGAGGCCGTCTTTGTTGGGTCCGTTGGATGGACCTGGAATTTGACTATTTCGCTCGCTGGTTTAAAGGAGGTGGACTTGGATCTCTTATCGAGTATCACATCATCCCTATTCACCGTGAGCGCCTTGTTGCGATGAGTTCCTCCGCCGCTAGGGCTTTGGATAGTGCCTCCGTGGCTAATCGCGGCTGTCTTGTTTTCGGCGCGGAGTGCTGTGTCCGGATCACTGACGAGAGTGATTATTCTGCCGGGCCCGGGCATCTTAAGCTTCATGTACCCGTAATGGGGTATGGCTTGAAAAATTGTGAATGCCTCTCGTCCTAATATAGCGTGATATCCGCTGCTGAACGGGGCCACTTGGAACGTGACCTCCTTGGACCTGTAATTGTCCGGCGAGCCGAACACCACATCAAGTGTGATTTTTCCTGTGCAGCGTGCTTCCCGGCTAGGGATTATTCCTCTAAAGGTTGTGCTGCTTCGCTCAATGCGGCTCCAGTCTATTTCCATTTTTTGAAGAGTTTCCTCGTAGATGAGGTTTAATCCGCAGCCGCCATCCATGAGTACCTTGGTAAGACGAAAGCCGTCCACTATTGGACTGAGGACCAATGCGGCTGGTGCTCGGGCTGTTCGGAATTTAGGTTCGTCGCTGGCGTTGAAGGTGATGGCCGTGTCGCTCCATGGATTTGTTGTTGCTACTTGGTAGACTTCGGCGAGGCTGCGGATTGTTCGTTTCCGCATATTATTTGATGCGAAAGTCTCAAAGACTGTTGACACCGTACTGGTACTGTTAGAGTGGTTCTCTGGGGTTAGAAGCTCTTCGCCACTTTTGGCCACCGCCGCAAATCCAACATGCTCAAGGCTATGTGTTGGAGTGGCGCTTCAGATTGTGAATTTTACAGGTCCGCCGAGCCATCCCTCCAAAGACGGTTCCGTGCCCTTTATGGGGTTTTTGCTTTTTGGTTTTGTACCGTGCCTGAGTATGATGCACCCTTTTGTTTCGGACTAGGGTTGTATTCGGAGCCGGATTGTCCCAAAACTTGGTTTCGGTTTTTCGGAAACTCTCCATCGCGCAGTACTTGCATACTATGGACGCCAGGTCGGCGAATCGTGTAATTTCACGACGATTTACGGCGTTCAAGATTCCCTTGTCCGTGCAATTATTGCAAAAAATTGAAATTGCGTTTTCCTCACGGCAGTCTTTTATCCTGTCCATAACCAGGAGGAATCTGGCCCAGTAATGATGTACTGTTTCAGCGGGCTCTTGCCGGATTTGAGATAGATCGCATATGTTTGGGTGGGTGGGTGGAATTGAGTCCGGAACCCTACCCATCTCGAGGCTCAAGGGCCAAAAAGTTTCCGAATTTGGAAGCTTGGATTGCTGGACGTTGTCCAACGATTCTGGTCCGATGTCTGACTTTAGGTTCAGTGCTTGATCGACGTCCGTCCCTCCGTGGAAATCCGACATGGAGGGTTTGGGAGTCCGGACATAACTAGTTTTCAATGTAGAAGAAGAATCGCCGTGTTGTTCCTCTACCACAACAACGTGGTGGGTAACCTGGGGAGAGTTAATCTCTCTCAGATCGGTTTTAAGCCCCATTTGATTGTAGTCTGTAGCGACTCCCAGGGCGGCGATGCGATCCAAGAGCTCGTTTATGGACAAGAGCTCTATTGGATCCAGTTGCTCGGCAAATTCCGAGTTGACGTGAAGATTGCTTTTGATGACCCGAGAGGTCATCGTCGAAGCGGTGGCCGAACAGGCGATCATGAGAAAACCACCTAGCCGGATAGTTTGGCCGGCGGCCAGGGCTCCTTTGGTGATGATACCGTCTTTAAAGACGGGAAGAGGCATCCTTCCTGATCGCGACGGCACAGAGGAACTCTCAATGAAAGCACCAATGTCGGTGTCAAAACCAGCGGATCTCGGGTAGGGGGTCCCGAACTGTGCGTCTAGGCGGATGGTAACAGGAGACAAGGGACACAATGTTTTTACCCAGGTTCAGGCCCTCTCGATGGAGGTAAAACCCTACTCCTGCTTGATTAATATTGATGATATGGGTAGTACAAGAGTGGATCTACCACGAGATCAAGGAGGCTAAACCCTAGAAGCTAGCCTATGGTATGATTGTTGTAATGGTTGTTCGTCCTACGGAACTAAAACCCTCCGGTTTATATAGACACGAGAGGGCTAGGGTTACACAGAGTCGGTTACAATGGTAGGAGATCTACATATCCGTATTGCCAAGCTTGCCTTCCACGCCAAGGAAAGTCCCATCCGAACACGGGACGAAGTCTTCAATCTTGTATCTTCATAGTCTTATAGTCCGGCCGATGATGATAGTCCGGCTATCCGGACACCCCCTAGTCCAGGACTCCCTCAATCCCTCTAAGGGGGGATCTCACATCTAGGGGGAGCTTAACTCTAAGAATTGACTCAAAGCAACTCTAATGGTGTGAACACATCAATGCATTATGTAAAAGTGGTAACCCCACTTGAGCTTAAACGATGAGTATGACCTATGATCAAATGTTCTCATTTGACTCCTAAGTCAATATACTCATATATAGATGACCTAGTCATCGCCAATTGGTTGATAGATGCTAGAATTGGTTGTGCATGCTTTGCCACATATTTCATTTGCCATCTTATTGTGTGAGCATGTTGGTGCATATTTTACTCATTCAAGGACATCCACTTGTTGTTTTGATTGTTTGGCTTCTTTTCTTTTTGCCAAGTGGATGGACAAGAATGCCTAAGAACTCTCTAGCTATCTATGCTTTTATCGTCTCAAACTCTATTCATGCTACATCACAAAATTTGATCAAGTCAGATTCGAACCACTCTGTGTGAGGAGCACTCGGAGTCCCCGATTCGTCATAGACTTAAACTTCCAAAACTTCTTTGTGATTCTCAATCTGATCGATTCCTACATTTCGGTCCCACCGAGATCACTAAGTCGATCTAGGTTTTCAATCTCAGTGCAACCGATTTGAAATTTTCGGTCACACCGAGTTGCTGTAACTGTACACAGTTATGCATCTCGGTGCCACAGGGTTGTTCCACTCGGTCACACCGACAGGGTCGGGCTATATATAGTCACGGGCAAAAATTTGGAAATTCCTCCGAACCCCTTCGCCCGTGCAATAGCTCGCTCTGCCTCCAAGGTCTCCGGATCGTCTCCTCGTCGCCAGCTGCCTCCTGTCGCTGGTCTCCGCCGCCGCCAACGGAATTCAACCCCGCCGTTGCCACCGTAGAGAGTTCATTGCCAAGCTAGGGTATGGACTCGATCACTGTGCTATCCTCGTCCGATTCCTAGCACATTGTGTTCTTACTGATTCTTGCCATGATTGAAACACTCCTATCCACTCAATGCAATCCTTAGGTTAGATGAGATTCAAAATTTTAGGGTTAGGTTTCCGCCGAAACCATCTCGGACCCACCGAGTTGAAAAACTCAGCCCCACCGATTTGGCTTATGCCATTGCACTAGTAACTCTCGGTCTGACCGAGAATTGCTAATAGGTGAGACCGATTTTAGGACTTTGTGAAACCCTAGCAGTCTCGGTGCCACCGAACTGTGACTCGGTCCAACCGAGTTCATCAGTTTAGGTTCCAAAACTGCTTCGGTATCACCGAGTTTGAAAATCGGTTGATCCAAATGCTTTCAGGAAAACTAAAACTGAATTTTTGAATCATTCTTTTGCAAAAATCTCTGCATTTTGTGATGCTCATCCATTCTATCTCATCTATAACTCTTCACAGGTCAGCAATCGGTGTTTGCAGATGTCGCACAGAGTGACAGCTTAACAGGTCAAGAGCAGATTGACATGAGTCAGGGCACTAGTCCCTCAAGTTCTTCAGATGATGGGAGCAGGAGCACCCCAAGCAACCTGCCTAAGGCTGCTACCAGGCAAAGGAAGAAAAGAACTTCAGACTCTGAAGATGAGGACTATAGAGCTGAAGAAGATGAGGCTACTTCCAAGAAGGTAGTTGTCGGTGTCAAAACCGGCGGATCTCGGGTAGGGGGTCCCGAACTGTGCGTCTAGGCAGATGGTAACAGGAGACAAGGGACACGATGTTTTACCTGTGTTCGGCCCTCTCGATGGAGGTAAAACCCTACTCCTGCTTGATTGATATTGATGATATGGGTAGTACAAGAGTAGATCTACCACGAGATCAAGGAGGCTAAACCCTAGAAGCTAGCCTATGGTATGATTGTTGTTGTGTCCTACAGACTAAAACCCTCCGGTTTATATAGACATCGGAGAGGGCTAGGGTTACTCGTAGTCGGTTACAATGGTAGGAGATCTACATATCCGACGCCAAGCTTGCCCTCCACGCCAAGGAAAGTCCCATCCGGACACGGGACGAAGTCTTCAATCTTGTATCTTCATAGTCTTGGAGTCCGCCGATGATGATAGTTCGCTATCCGGACACCCGTAGTCCAGACTCCTCAAGAGCCTCTCTAACCAGGCTTCAATGACGACGAGTCCGGCGCATATATTGTCTTCGCATTGCAAGGCGGGTTCCTCCTCCGAATAATTCATAGAAGATTGTGAACACTAGGATAGTGTCCGGCTCTGTAAATTCCACATACCACCATAGAGAGAATAATATTTACACAAGTTCAATCTGCTGACGTATTTTGTGGCATGACGTCACACCACAACCAAGCTTTTACTCGAATCGTTTTTATTATACCACCTCAGCGCGTTTAGCAAAGCGGTTTCCTTGGCACGTCTTGTCGAAGCAGAGATCGTGTTCCCCTTATTCCGGGATTCCCATCAATACAGACGTGGGTAACCCAACCGCGCCATTGATTGCGGCGCTTGGGAGATAAGCGAGTTTTACCAGGCCAGTAGGGATGCATAGTTTCATCCGCCCATATATAAGGGGATAAGGATCCACCTTTTTTACCTACGCCTTCTTCCTCCTTTGCTTATCCATCTCCGCGTACTCGAGCTCCAGCGCCCAAGTCCGCACATCTCACCTCGACCTTCTACAGCCATGTCCGGAGCGGGAGGCAAGTGGATGGCCTCCTCCGTTATAGAGGGGCACATTGAGAAGCTGCGCAGCGCCGGATATCTGTCCAAATGACATCGCAGATTGGCTCCCCGACGAGGGGCAGCTCATCCCCACCCCCAGGCCCCATGAGAGGGTGGTATTCCTTCCCCATTTCCTCCGTGGACTGGGCTTCCCACTTCACCCCTTTGTCCGGGGGCTCATGTTCTACTACGGCCTGGATTTCCACGATCTGGCCCCAAATTTCATCCTCAATATCTCGGCGTTTATCGTCGTGTGCGAGGCCTTCCTCTGCATCCAGCCCCACTTCGGTTTGTGGCTAAAGACCTTCAGTGTCAAGCCAAAGGTTGTGAAGGGCATCCAAGCGGAGTGCGGAGGCGCCATGGTGGGAAAAATGCCCAACGTCACTTGGCTCGAGGGTGCCTTCGTGGAATCCATCAAAGGGTGGCAATCGGGGTGGTTCTACATCACCGAGCCGCGTGACCCTAAATGGGCAGCGGCCCCCGAATTCAGATCTGGCATCCCCATGCAGCTCACCTCCTGGAAAGACAAGGGCTTGCTATGGGGTAGTTCGAAAGAGTGACGGACTCGATCCTGCCTCCGTGCCCCGTGAACAAGAAGCTCAAGCTTGTCAACGTGATCCAGGTCATGCTCGTCCGCCGGATTCTCCTCTGCCAGCAACGGGACTTCAATTTGTGGGAGTTTGATCTCGCACAACACCGGACCTTGAGCGGGCTCTTCGACACTACGTATGAAGCTGCCTGGAGGGTGCTGTTCAAGGGCGCCGAAGCTCCCGCATCCGCTACCGAAGATCGCGGATTCAGCTCGCAGCGTCCGGCTGGTGAGGTAAGCCATGTTATCCTTTATGGGACACTTGCTTTTTCATGTTTTGACTTTATGCAGGATCTAAACTCTCAATACCTTTAACAGGCCTGGCAGGCGACATCCGGACAGGTTAACTATCCGGCTCCCCTTCCAGAGGACCCAGCGGATGCCCGTTTGACAGGGCTGCTGGTCCCGACACTTTACGTAGTGCCCGAGAAGAAGGCCAAGAAGAAGGCCACGGGAACCCGAAGGAGTTCCCGGCGTCAGGTGGTATCGGACTCATCGTCCGATGACTCTGAGGTGGACTCCTCCCATGAGGACGAGGAGGAGAAGAAAGAGGCCTCTCCCCCAGCGGGGGGAGAGAAGAAGAGGAAGGCCTCCCCAACGAGGGAGGCCGAAGGGTCCAAGAAGGGAAGGACCCTTCCCCCGGACTGTTCCACCAACATCGGCGACGGCGATGAGGAGTGGCCCTCAAGGGCCAAGCCCCTGGCGAGATCGTAAGTATCCGGACTCCTAGATGATTTATAATTTTTCTTTTTGCCACACGGTGTCTTTCTAATGCCGCACACAACCTGTAGTCCGCCCAAGGATGATCTCCCCACTTCGTCGAGCGGGGTCCTTGGGCACATCGGATATGGATTCTCTTCCGACCGCCTCCACCCCCCGTGACGCTGACGACGTCGAGGTGGGATCCCAGGAAGGGACCCGCCAGGAGGAGGAGGCCCCGGAGGTGCCGCAGGGCAACCTCCCGGACTTTGCACGGACTCGCACCGAACTGCAGTGGTTCCGAGTCCGCGAGCGCCCCTTCATAAGAAGGGCAAGATCTGTGACACCAGCGCCTCCATCCAACCGGGCGCCGGATAACTTGCGAGGCGCCAACGGCGCTTCCATCAAAGAAGAACACCGCACCGTCATGAGTGCGGTGATTCGTAAGGTTCACTTCGCCAAGAGCAAGCCGACTGAAGCTCGCAGCAGCCTTCTAACAAGCTTTGAGGTAAGAATTTTAAGATATGTAATATAATACCACATAGACAAGAGCCCATGATACTCGGTTCGGTGTTCGGAAACAAAAGCCGGACCGAGGATCTAAAAGATATACCCAGAGTCTTAAAAATATGTCAATATGGGTTTGCATGTCGCGCTTTCTTGACCTCTGCCGACTTGATCATGGAGGTCCATGCTTTGAAGCAAAGCCTCGAGCAGTCCGAGAGCGAGCTCGGCCATGCCAAGAAGCAGCTCGAGGACAATGAAGGTGAGTAACACCTTATTAAAGTTGTCCCTTACAGAAAAGGATTTGGTTGCAAGGCTCTCCAGGATAATGCTTGTAATGGAGACCACCTGGATACTCGTCGTAGCCTTTCTCCTTCCCTGGCTGTTGCATCATAAGTTCGACAGGTCTACTGCCGGACAGGGCCTCTGGTGAACGGAGTCCTGTGGGTAAGAAAAAAAGAAAAGGAAAAAAAGAATGACACACTTGGGAGCCCCTGGTGTGGTTAAGCCGCATTCTGGGCCTATCGTGGTCATGCCCCTCCCCCTATGCCCATGGTATCTCCAAAGCGTAATGATGTACGTGAAGGACCAGTCTTGCGATTTTGCAAGGGCTGGGGTTGGGGCCGCATTGATACGCGTGCTTGGAACGTGCCAGGTGGCCTTGTTGTAGGTTACTCCGGGCGCGTTTAGCCGTGTCCGGTCGCTTGACGGCCGGACTCGAGAATTGCCTTAAGAGGCTGTTCTGTACTTCTGCCGCGAGAGCCGCTATACGTTCCTCCATTCGAAGGGAGCGTTCAGTGTTTCCATTGACCGTGATGACTCCTCGAGGGCCTGGCATTTTGAGCTTGAGGTATGCGTAGTGCGGCACCGCGTTGAACTTTGCAAATGCGGTCCGTCCGAGCAGAGCATGATAGCCGCTGCGGAATGGAACTATGTCGAAGATTAACTCCTCGCTTCGGAAGTTATCCGGGATCCAAGACCACCTCCATGTAATCGAGCCTGCATAATTGGCCTCTACACCTGGTATGACGCCTTTGAAGGTCGTCTTTGTGGGTTTAATCCTTGAGGGGTCTATGCCCATCTTGCGCACTGTATCCTGATAAAGCAGGTTTAGGCTGCTGCCGCTGTCCATCAGGACACTAGTGAGGTGAAATCCATCGACGATTGGGTCTAAAACCAATGCGGCGAATCCGCCGTGGCGGATGCTGGTGGGGTGGTCCCTTCAATCAAAAGTGATCGGGCAGGAGGACCATGGATTGAACTTCGGGCGATGGCTCCATCACAGATACGCCCACGAGTGCACGCTTCCGCTCCCTCTTGGGTATGTGGGTTGCGTATATCATGTTCACCGTCCGCACTTGTGGGGGGAAACCCTTTTGTCCTCTATTGTTCGGTGGTCGGGTCTCTTCCTCGTCATCTCTATGCAACCCCTTGTCATTGTTTTTGGCAATTAGCTTGCCTGCCTGCTTGAATACCCAACAGTCCCTGTTGGTGTGATTAGCTGGCTTTTCGGGGGTGTCATGTATCTGGCACGAGCGGTTGAGTATTCGGTCCAAATTGGACGGACCCGGAGTAGTTCTTTTGAATGGCTTTTTCCGCTGACCGGGTTTGGAGCCTCTGAATCTGGCATTGACTGCCGTGTCCTCAGTATTGTCGCCGTTAATGCGGCGTTTGTGTTTGTTGCGACGCGACCTGCCGTTGCGGTCCTTGGTATCCGAACTGCCAGAATTTTTGCTGAGGTTGTTGCTGCGAGCTAGCCAGCTGTCCTCTCCCGCGCAGAAGTAGGTCATGAGTGATGTGAGGGCTGCCATGGATTTCGGCTTTTCCTGTCCTAGGTGCCGGGCAAGCCACTCATCATGGATGTTATGTTTGAAGGCTGCGAGGGCCTCTGCATATGGACAGTCGACGATTTGATTTTTCTTTGTTAAGAACCGTGTCCAGAATTGTCTGGCCGATTCGTCTGGCTGCTGAATTATGTGGCTTAGGTCATCGGCGTGTGGTGGTCGCATTATACGCGCCACGGAAGTTATCAAGGAATGCGGCTTCCGTGTCCTCCCAACACCCAATTGATTCTCGCCGCAAGCTGTTAAGCCAATGCCGAGTTGGTCCTTTAAGCTTGAGTGGGAGGTATTTGATGGTGTGAAGATCATCGCCGGGGCCATGTGGATATGAAGGAGATAGTCTTCATCCAAACCGCGGGGTCTGTTGTGCCATCATAGGATTCGATATTCACGGGTTTAAACCTTCGGGATTTGATGATCCATTACTTCATCCGTGAAGCATAGTGGGTGTCGGCGCCTCAGATTGGGCTATATTACGACGTAGCTCAAACGAGCTTTGTTCATCGTGTTCGCCCGCCGGACTTGATGTGTCCGGCGTGATTTGTTGTCGTCGCGTATCACGGGGCGCCCACGTGATCCGTAGATCGATCTTGATTGTCTTGCCTTATCCTCCAATATATCTCGCAAGTCCGGAGCGTTCCCCTGTGGCTTTGTGCTTTTCGAGCGATGCCGGGGTACGATTTTAGTGTAGGGCTTAGAGGCCTCTCTGTCGCGGCCATGGGGTGGTCGGCAGCCGTATTGTGCGCTGCTGATGCAGGTTTATATGCCTTCTCCTCTAATCGGGGGAGTAGCTTGCGTTTGGGGTAGCTTTTGGAGGGGCGTTCGAGTTCATGCTCTTCGGCCGCAAGTACTTCAGTCCATCTGTCGGCTAGTAGATCTTGATCAGCTCTAAGCTGTTGCTGCTTTTTCTTGAGGCTGCTTGCCATGGCCATAAGCCTGCGTTTAAAACGCTCTTGTTCGACGGGATCTTTAGGCACGACGAATTCGTCGTCGTCGAGGCTTGCCTCGTCTCCGGAGGGAGGCATGTAATTATCATCCTCTACCTCTTCGTCTGCCGCTCTCTCATGAGGGATGGCTTCTCCGTCCTCCTGTGTTGAATATTGTTGGAGGGGGTTGTCTTCGGCACTGTCTGGGGTGTTATTATCTCTGGTGCCGGAATCTCCATTTTTGCCGTGGTGGAATTTAGAGCAGCGCCGCTGACGCCGGCACTTAGGCTGTTTCTTAGAGGGGTCTTCCTCCGCCGTTCCTTCGCCAATCCCATCCTTTGGGATATCCACCATGTATATGTCATATGACGAGGTGGCTTTCCAGTGCCCAGTAGGCGCTGGATCTTGGTCGTCTCCGGCATCGTCATCCATACCGTCGATGTCTTTGGAGTCGAAGTCTAGCATGTTGGTTAGATCGTCGACAGTGGCTACTAAGTGGGTGGTGGGTGGGCTTTGAATTTCTTCGTCGTCCGCATCCCAACCATCCTGACCGCAGTCCGCCAGGCTCTCTCGATAACGAGAGATATTTTAGCGAATTCAGGATGTCGCGAAGGTGAGTGTTGAAAGATGTCCGCATCGGTGAACTCCATGATCGGCGCCCAATCGGATTCGATTGGAGGCGCGGAGGTTCGAGTCCGCGAGGAGTCCGCACCTCGAGTCATAGCTTCACAAGGGACAAGGTCAGTATTCGGCTCCATCACCGTAGAGGTTGCAGCCCCTGAGGCGGTGTCTAGCCACCCGTCCTCGATCTGCGCAGCTGGATCCGAATTAGGGGTCGGAGCGGACTCATGTGCGGCCTCCAGGGCACTGTCCGGCAACAGAGCTAAATCATGCCCATCGTGGCTGCTACGGGCTGAGCAAGAACCGTTCTTACCTACGCATCAAAACCACAACGATAGTTCGTCAAGTTAGTGCTGTTTTAACCTTCTCAAGGACTGGGCGTAGCCACACTCGGTTCAACTAAAGTTGGAGAAACTGACACCCGCCAGCCACCTATGTGCAAAGCACATCGGTAGAACCAATCTCGCGTAAGCGTACGCGTAATGTCGGTCTGGGCCGCTTCATCCAACAATACCACCGAACCAAAGTATGACATGCTGGTAAGCAGTATGACTTGTATCGCCCACAACTCCCTTGTGTTCTACTCGTGCATATAACATCTACGCATAAAACCTGGCTCGGATGCCACTGTTGGGGAACATAGTAATTTCAAAAGAAATTCCTATGCACACGCAAGATCATGGTGATGCATTGCAACGAGCGGGAAGAGTGAGTCCACGTACCCTCGTAGACTAAAAGCGGAAGTGTTAGCACAACGCGGTTGATGTAGTCGTACGTCTTCACGATCTGACTGATCAAGTACCAAACATAGGGCACCTCCGAGTTCAGCACATGTTCAGCTCGATGACGTCCCACGAACTCCGATCCAGCAGAGCTTTGTGGGAGAGTTCCGTCAGCATGACGACATGATGACGGTGTTCATGATGCTGCCGACGCAGGGCTTCAACTAAGCACCACTATGATATTACCGAGGTGGAATATGGTGGAGGGGGGCACCGCACACGGCTAAGAGATCAAGAGATCAATTGTTGTGTCTAGAGGTGCCCTTTGCCCCCGTATATGAAGGAGCAAGGGGAGGAGGGGCGGCCAAGGAGGAGGAGGCGCGCCCAAGGGGGGCAATCCTACTCCAACTAGGATTTCCCCCTCTTTCCTAGTCCTAGTAGGAGAGGGGAAGGAATGGGAGGAGAAGAGAAGGAAAGGGGGGGGCCTAGTCCAATTCGGTTTGGGCTAGGGGGCCACGCGCCCCTAGCTGGCCACCTCTCCTCTTCCTCTACTTGGGCCCATAAGGCCCAATAACCCCCCGGGGGGTTCCGGTAACCCTCCGGTACCCCGATATATGTCCGAAACCTCCCGAAAGCATTCCAGTGTCCGAACATAGTTATCCAATATATCGATCTTTACATCTCGACCATTTTGAGACTCTTCATCATGTCCGTGATCATATCCGGGACTCCGAACTACTTTGGTACATCAAAACACAAAAACTCATAATACCGATCGTCACCAAACTTTAAGCGTGCGGACCCTACGGGTTCGAGAACTATGTAGACATGACCGAGACACGTTTCCGGTCAATAACCAATAGCGGAACCTGGATGCTCATATTGGTTCCCACATATTCTACCAAGATCTTTATCGGTCGAACCGCATAACTACATACGTTGTTCCCTTTGTCATCGGTATGTTACTTGCCCGAGATTCGATCGTCAGTATCTCAATACCTAGTTCAATCTCGTTACCGGAAAGTCTCTTTACTCGTTATGTAATACATCATCCCGCAACTAACTCATTAGTCACATTGCTTGCAAGGCTTATAATGATGTGCATTACCGAGAGGGACAAGAGATACCTCTCGACAATCGGAGCGACAAATCCTATTCTCAAAATACGTCAACTCAACAAGTACCTTCGGAGACACCTATAGAGCACCTTTGTAATCACCCAATTATGTTGTGACGTTTGGTAGCACACAAAGTGTTCCTCCGGTAAGCGGGAGTTACATAATCTCATAGTCATAGGAACATGTATAAGTCATGAAGAAAGCAATAGCAACATACTAAACGATCAAGTGCTAAGCTAACGGAATGGGTCAAGTCAATCTCATCATTCTTTTAATGATGTGATCCCATTGATCAAACGATAACTCATATCTATGGTTAGGAAACTCAACCATCTTTGATCAATGAGCTAGTCAAGTAGAGGCATACGAGTGACACTATGTTTGTCTATATATTCACACATGTATTATGTTTCCGGTTAATACAATTCTAGCATGAATAATAAACATTTATCATGATATGAGGAAATAAATAATAACTTTATTATTGCCTCTAGGGCATATTTCCTTCAGTCTCCCACTTGCACTAGAGTCAATAATCTAGATTACACTGTAACGATTCTAACACCCGTGGAGCCTTGGTGCTGATCATGTTTTGCTCGTGGAAGAGGCTTAGTCAATGGGTCTGCAACATTCAGATCCGTAGTTATCTTGCAAATCTCTATGTCTCCCACCTGGACTTGGTCCCGGATGGAATTGAAGCGTCTCTTGATGTGCTTGGTTTTCTTGTGAAATCTGGATTCCTTTGCCAAGGCAATTGCACCAGTATTGTCACAAAAGATTTTCATTGGACTTGATGCACTAGTTATGACACCTAGATCAGATATGAACTCCTTCATCCAGACTCCTTCATTTGCTGCTTCCGAAGCAGCTATGCACTCCGCTTCACATGTAGATCCGGCCACGATGCTTTGTTTACAACTGCACCAACTGACAGCTCCACCGTTCAATATAAACACGTATCCGGTTTGCGATTTAGAATTGTCTAGATCAGTGTCAAAGCTTGCATCGACGTAACCATTTACGACTAGCTCTTTGTCACCTCCATAAACGAGAAACATATCCTTAGTCCTTTCAGGTATTTCAGGATGTTCTTGACCGCTGTCTAGTGATCCACTCTGGATTACTTTGGTACCTCCTGCTAAACTAATAGCAAGGCACACATCAGTCCGGTACACAACATTGCATACATGATAGAGCCTATGGTCAAGCATCGAGAACATCTTTCATTTTCTCTCTATCTTCTGCGGTGGTCGGGCATTGAGTCCGACTCAATTTCACACCTTGTATTATAGGCCGAACCCTTTCTTTGCTTGATCCATTTTGAACTTTTTCAAAACTTTATCAAGGTATGTACTTTGTGAAAGTCCAATTAAGCGTCTTGATCTATCTCTATAGATCTTGATGCCCAATATATAAGCAGCTTCACCGAGGTCTTTCATTGAAAAACTTTTATTCAAGTATCCTTTTATGCTATCCAAAAATTCTATATCATTTCCAATTAACAATATGTCGTCCACATATAATATTAGAAATGCTACAGAGCTCCCACTCACTTTCTTGTAAATACAGGCTTCTCCAAAAGTCTGTATAAAACCATATGCTTTGATCACACTATCAAAGCGTTTATTCCAACTCCGAGAGGCTTGCACCAGTCCTTAAATGGATCGCTAGAGCTTGCACACTTTGTCAGCACCTTTTGGATCGACAAAACCTTCTGGTTGCATCTTGCCAAATTTCATAATCATAAAATGCGGCAATTGCTAACATGATTCGGACAGACTTAAGCATCGCTACGGGTGAGAAAGTCTCATCGTAGTCAACCCCTTGAACTTGTCGAAAACCTTTCACAACAAGTCGAGCTTTGTAGACAGTAACATTACCATCAGCGTCAGTCTTCTTCTTGAAGATCCATTTATTCTCGATGGCTTGCCGATCATCGGGCAAGTCAACCAAAGTCCACACTTTGTTCTCATACATGGATCCCATCTCAGATTTCATGGCCTCAAGCCATTTTATGAATTTGGGCTCATCATCGCTTCCTCATAGTTCGTAGGTTCGCCATGGTCAGGTAACATGACCTCCAGAATAGGATTACCGTACCACTCTGGTGCGAATCTTACTCTGGTTGACCTACGAGGTTCGGTAGTAACATGATCTGAAGTTTCATGATCATTATCATTAGCTTCCTCACTAATTGGTGTAGTCATCACATGAACTGGTTTCTGTGATGAACTATTTTCCAATAAGGGAGCAGGTACAGTTACCTCATCAAGTTCTACTTTCCTCCCACTCACTTCTTTCGAGAGAAACTCCTTCTCTAGAAAGGATCCATTTTTAGCAACGAATATCTTGCCTTCGGATCTGTGATAGAAGGTGTACCCAACAGTTTCCTTTGGGTATCCTATGAAGACACATTTCTCCGATTTGGGTTCGAGCTTATCAGGTTGAAGCTTTTTCACATAAGCATCGCAGCCCCAAACTTTAAGAAACGACAACTTTGGTTTCTTGCCAAACCACAATTCATAAGGCGTCGTCTCAACGGATTTTGATGGTGCCCTATTTAACGTGAATGCAGCCGTCTCTAAAGCATAACCCCAAAACGATAGCGGTAAATCAGTAAGAGACATCTTAGATCGCACCATATCTTTACGATGTTCGGACACACCATTACGTTGTGGTGTTCCTGGTGGCGTGAGTTGCGAAACTATTCCACATTGTTTCAAATGTAGACCAAACTCGTAACTCAAATATTCACCTCCATGATCAGATCATAGAAACTTTATTTTCTTGTTATGATGATTTTCCACTTCACTCTGAAATTCTTTGAACTTTGCAAACATTTCAGACTTATGTTTTATTAAGTAGATATACCCATATCTGCTCAAATCATCTGTGAAGGTGAGAAAATAACGATACCCGCCGCGAGCCTCAATATTCATCGGACCACATACATCAGTATGTAGGATTTCCAACAAATCTGTTGCTCGCTCCATAGTTCTGGAGAACGGCCTTCTAGTCATCTTGCCCATGAGGCATGGTTCGCAAGTACCAAGTGATACATAATCAAGTGATTCCAAAAGTCCATCAGTATGGAGTTTCTTCATGCGCTTTACACCAATATGACCCAAACGGCAGTGCCACAAATAAGTTGCACTATCATTATCAACTCTGCATCTTTTGGCTCCAACATTATGAATATGTGTATCACTACTATCGAGATTAAATAAAAATAGACCACTCTTCAAGGGTGCATGACCATAAAAGATATTACTCATATAAATAGAACAACCATTATTCTCAGATTTAAATGAATAACCATCTCGCATTAAACAAGATCCGGATATAATGTTCATGCTCAACGCTGGCACCAAATAACAATTATTCAGGTCTAAAACTAATCCCGAAGGTAGATGTAGAGGTAGCGTGCCGACGGCGATCACATCGGCTTTGGAACCATTTCCCACGTGCATCGTCACCTCGTCCTTAGCTAGTCTTCGCTCAATCCGTAGTCCCTATTTCGAGTTGCAAATATTAGCAATGTAACCAAGATAAAATACCCAAAAGCTCTGCGAGCTCGTAAGGTACACATCAATAACATGTATATCACATATACCTTTGTTCACCTTGCCATCCTTCTTATCCGCCAAATACTTGGGGCAGTTCCGCTTCAAAGACCGATCGCTAGCAAGATAAGCACTCGATCTCGTGATTAGGTCCAGATTTGGGTTTCTTCTCTTGAGCAGCAACTTGTTTGCCGTTCTTTTTGAAGTTCCCCTTCTTCTTCCCTTTACCCTTTTTCTTGAAACTGGTGGTCTTGTTGACCATCAACACTTGATGCTCCTTCTTGATTTCTACCTCTGCAGCCTTTAGCATTGTGAAGAGCTCGGGAATTGTCTTGTTCATCCCTTGCATATTATAGTTCATCACGAAGCTTTTGTAGCTTGGTGGAAGTGATTGAAGAATCTGTCAATGACACTATCATCCGGAAGATTAACTCCCAGTTGAATTAAGTGATTGCAATACCCAGACATTTTGAGAATATGTTCACTAACAGAACTATTCTCCTTCATCTTGCAGCTGTAGAATTTATTGGAGACTTCATATCTCTCAATCCAGGCATTTGCTTGAAATATTAACTTCAACTCCTGGAACATCTCATATGCTCCATGACGTTCAAAACGTCGTTGAAGTCCCGGTTCTAAGCCGTAAAGCATGGCACGCTAAACTATAGAGTAGTCATCAACACACGACTGCCAGACATTCACAATGTCTGCAGTTGCTGGCGCAGGTGGTACACCTAGCGGTGCTTCCAGGACGTAACTCTTCTGTGTAGCAATGAGGATAATCCTCAAGTTATGGATCTAGTCCGTGTAATTGCTACCATCATCTTTCAACTTTGCCTTCTCAAGGAACGCATTAAAATTTAATGGAACAACAACACGGGCCATCTATCTACAACAAACATAGACAAGCAAAATACTATCAGGTACTAAGTTCATGATAAATTTAAGTTCATTTAATCATATTACTTAAGAACTCCCACTTAGATAGACATCTCTCTAATCATCTAAGTGATCACGTGATCCAAATCAACTAAACCATAACCGATCATCACGTGAAATGGAGTAGTTTTCAATGGTGAACATCACTTATGTTGATCATATCTACTATATGATTCACGCTCGACCTTTCGGTCTCAGTGTTCTGAGGCCATATCTGCATATGCTAGGCTCGTCAAGTTTAACCCGAGTATTCTGCGTGTGCAAAACTGGCTTGCATCGTTGTAGATGGACGTAGAGCTTATCACACCTGATCATCACGTAGTGTCTCGGCACGACGAACGTTGGCAATGGTGCATACTCAGGGAGAGCACTTTTATCTTGAAATTTAGTGAGAGATCATCTTATAATGCTACCGTCAATCAAAGCAAAATAAGATGCATAAAGGATAAACATCACATTCAATTAATATAAGTGATATGATATGGCCAACATCATCTTGTGCTTGTGATCTCCATCTCCGAAGAACCGTCAGGATCACCATCGTCACCAACGCGACACCTTGATCTCCATCGTAGCATCATTGTCGTCTCGCCAACTAATGCTTCTACGACTATCGCTACCGCTTAGTGATAAAGTAATGCAATTACAGGGCGATTGCATTGCATACAACAAAGTTACAACCATATGGCTCCTGCCAGTTGCCGATAACTCGGTTACAAAACATGATCATCTCATACAATAAAATATAGCATCACGTCTTGACCATATCACATCACAACATGCCCTGCAGAAACAAGTTATATGTCCTCTACTTTGTTGTTGCAAGTTTTACATGGCTGCTACGCGCTGAGCAAGAACCGTTCTTACCTACGCATCAAAACCACAACGATAGTTCGTCATGTTAGTGTTGTTTTAACCTTCTCAAGGACCGGGCGTAGCCACACTCGGTTCAACTAAAGTTGGAGAAACTGACACCCGCCAGCCACCTATGTGCAAAGCATGTCGGTCGAACCAGTCTCGCGTAAGCGTACGCGTAATGTCGGTCCGGGCCGCTTCATCCAACAATACCGCCGAACCAAAGTATGACATGCTGGTAAACAGTATGACTTGTATCGCCCACAACTCACTTGTGTTCTACTCGTGCATATAACATCTACGCATAAAACCTGGCTCGGATGCCACTGTTGGGGAATGTAGTAATTTTCAAAAAAAATCCTACGCACACGCAAGATCATGGTGATGCATAGCAACGAGCGGGGAGAGTGAGTCCACGTACCCTCGTAGACCGAAAGCGGAAGTGTTAGCACAATGCGATTGATGTAGTCATATGTCTTCATGATCCGACCGATCAAGTACCGAACGTACGACACCTCCGAGTTCAGCACACGTTCAGCTCGATGACGTCCCATGAACTCCGATCCAGCAGAGCTTCGCGGGAGAGTTCCGTCAACACGACAGCGTGATGACGGTGTTGATGATTCTACCGACGCAGGGCTTCGCCTAAGCACCGCTATGATATTATCGAGGTGGAATATGGTGGAGGGGGCACCGCACACGGCTAAGAGATCAAGAGATCAATTGTTGTGTCTAGAGGTGCCCCCTGCCCCCGTATATAAAAGAGCAAGGGGAGGAGGGGGCAGCCAAGGAGGAGGAGGCGCACCCAAGGGGGGCAATCCTACTCCAAGTAGGATTCCCCCCTCTTTCCTAGTCCTAGTAGGAGAGGGGAAGGAAGGGGAGGAGAAGAGAAGGAAAGGGGGGGCGGCCCCCTAGTCCAATTCGGTTTGGGCTAGGGGGGCCGTGCACCCCTAGTTGGCCGCCTCTCCTCTTCCTCTACTTGGGCCCATAAGGCCCAATAACCCCCCCCCCCCCCCGAGGGTTCCAGTAACCCCCCGATACTCCGGTATATGTCCGAAACCTCTCAAAACCATTCCGGTGTCCGAACATAGTCATCCAATATATCAATCTTTACGTCTCGACCATTTTGAGACTCCTCGTCATGTCTGTGATCATATTCGGGACTCCGAACTACCTTCGGTACATAAAAACACAAAAACTCATATTACCGATCGTCACCGAACTTTAAGCGTGCGGACCCTACGAGTTCGAGAACTATGTAGACATGACCGAGACATGTTTCCGGTCAATAACCAATAGCGAAACCTGGATGCTCATATTGGTTCCCACATATTCTATGAAGATCTTTATGTTGGAAATATGCCCTAGAGGCAATAATAAAAGTATTATTATATTTCATTGTTCATGATAATTGTCTTTTATTCATGCTATAACTGTATTATCCGGAAATCGTAATACACGTGTGAATACATAGACCACAATATGTCCCTAGTGAGCCTCTAGTTGACTAGCTCGTTGTGATCAACAGATAGTCATGGTTTCCTGGCTATGGACATTGGATGTCGTTGATAATGGGATCACATCATTAGGAGAATGATGTGATGGACAAGACCCAATCCTAAGCATAGCACAAAGATCGTGTAGTTCGTTAGCAAGAGCTTTGCCAATGTCAAGTATCTCTTCCTTCGACCATGAGATCGTGTAACTCCCGGATACCGTAGGAGTGCTTTGGGTGTATCAAACGTCACAACGTAACTGGGTGACTATAAAGGTGCACTACAGGTATCTCCGAAAGTGTCTGTTGGGTTGACACGGATCGAGACTGGGATTTGTCACTCCGTATGACGGAGAGGTATCTCTGGGCCCACTCGGTAATGCATCATCATAATGAGCTCAAGGTGACCAAGGTGCTGGCCACGGGATCATGCATTACGGTATGAATAAAGTGACTTGCCAGTAACGAGACTGAACAAGGTATTGGGATACCAACGATCGAGTCTCGGGCAAGTAACGTACCGATTGACAAAGGGAATTGTATACGGGGTTTTGATCGAATCCTCGACATCGTGGTTCAACCGATGAAATCATCGTGGAATATGTGGGAGCCAACATGGGTATCCAGATCCCGCTGTTGGTTATTGACCGGAGAGTGGTCTCGGTCATGTCTGCATGTCTCCCGAACCCGTAGGGTCTACACACTTAAGGTTCGGTGACGCTAGGGTTATTAGGAAGACTAGTATGTGACTACCGAATGTTGTTTGGAGTCCCGGATGAGATCCCGGACGTCACGAGGAGTTCCGGAATGGTCCGGAGGTAAAGTTTTATATATGGGAAGTTGTCATACGGACACCGGAAAGTTTCGGGGGCTTATCGGTATTGTACTAGGGCCACCGGAGAGGTTCCGGGGGTCCACCGGGAGGGGCCACCCCTCCCGGAGGGCCACATAGGCCGCAAAGGGGAGGGAGCCAGCCCCTGGAGGGCTGGGCGCGCCCCCCACCTTGGGCCCATGCGCCTAGGGTTGGGGGGGAAACCCTAAGGGGCGCCTTGCTTGGGGGCAAGTCCCCCTCCTCGCCGCCGCCCCCTCTAGATCCCATCTAGAGGGTCGGCCCCCTGCCCCTTCCCTATAAATAGAGGGGTGAGGGAGGCTGCTATACACATCTTCCAGCGCAGCCCTCCCTCCCCAACACATCTCCTCCTCCGTTCGTGCTTGCGAAGCCTTGTCGAGTATCTTCTGCACCAACACCACCACGCCGTCGTCTTTGCCGTTGGAGCGATCTTCCTCAACCTCTCCTTCCCCTTGCTGGATCAAGAAGGAGGAGACGTTTCCCGTCCCGTACGTGTGTTGAACGCGGAGGTGCTGTCCGTTCAGCACTTGGACATCGGTGATCTGAATCACGTCGAGTACGACTCCATCATCACCATCCCCTTGCAAGCTTCCGCACGTGATCTACAAGTGGTATGTAGATGCAAACTCACATCCTTGACTCGTTGCTTAGATGAACTCATAGATGGATCTTGGTGAAACCGTAGGAAATTTCCCAACAGTGGTATCAGAGCCAGGTTTATGCGTAGTTCTCTAATGCACGAGTAGAACACAATTTTGTTGTGGGCATGGATCTTGTCAAATTGCTTGCCACTACTAGTCTTTCCTTGCTTCAGCAGTATTGTGGGATGAAGCGGCCCGGACCAACCTTACACGTACGCTTACGTGAGACCGGTTCCACTGATTGACATGCACTAGTTGCATAAGGTGGCTGGCGGGTGTTTGTCTCTCCCACTTTAGTTGGAGCGGAATCGATGAAAAGGGTCCTTATGAAGGGTAAATAGAAGTTGACAAAATCACGTTGTGGTTATTCGTAGGTAAGAAAACGTTCTTGCTAGAACCCAATTGCAGCCACGTAAAAGATGCAACAACAATTAGAGGACGTCTAACTTGTTTTTGCAGCGATTGTTCATGTGATGTGATATGGCCAGAAGTTGTGATAAATGATGAATTGTGATGTATGAGATCATGTTCTTGTAATAGGATTCACGACTTGCATGTCGATAAGTATGACAACCGCAGAAGCCATAGGAGTTGTCTTTATTTTTGTATGACCTGCGTGTCATTGAAGAACACCATGTAAACTACTTTACTTTATTGCTAAACGTTAGCCATAGAAGTAGAAGTAGTCGTTGGCGTGACAACTTCATGAAGACACGATGATGGAGATCATGATGATGGAGATCATGGTGTCAAGCCGGTGACAAGATGATCATGGAGCCCCAAGATGGAGATCAATGGAGCTATATGATATTGGCCATATCATGTCACAACTATATAATTGCATGTGATGTTTATTATGTTTATGCATCTTTTTACTTAGGACGACGGTAGTAAATAAGATGATCCTCACAACAATTTCAAGAAGTGTTCTCCCTAACGTGCACCATTGCTACAGTTTGTCGCTTCAAGCACCACGTGATGATCGGGTGTGATAGATCCTTACGTTCACATACAACGGGTGTAAGACAGTTTTACACAGCAAAACACTTAGGGTTAACTTGACGAGCCTAGCATGTACAGACATGGCCTCGGAACACGAAGACCGAAAGGTCGAACACGAGTTGTATGGAAGATACGATCAACATGAAGATGTTCACCGACGATGACTAGTCCGTCTCACGTGATGATCGGACACGGCCTAGTCGACTCGGATCGTGTAACACTTAGATGACCAGAGGGATGTCTAATCTGAGTGGGAGTTCATAATTTGATTAGATGAACTTAATTATCATGAACTTACTCTAAAACCTTTGCAAATATGTCTTGTAGATCAAATGGCCAACGCTCATGTCGACATGAACTTCAACGCGTTCCTAGAGAAAACCAAGCTGAAAGATGATGGCAGCAACTATACGGATTTGGGTCCTAACCCGAGGATCATCCTCATAGCTGCCAGAAGCAATATGTCCTAGAAGGACCGCTAGGTGACGCTCCGTCCCGCAGAACCAAGACATTATGAATGCTTGGCAAACTCGTCTTGATGATTACTCCCTCGTTCAAGCGGCATGCTTTACACTTAGAACCAGGCTCCAAAAGCGTTTTGAGCATCATGGAGCATATGAGATGTTCAAGAGCTGAAACTAGTTTTTCAAGCTCATGCCCGGTCGAGATATGATGTCTCCGACAAGTTCTACAGTTGTAAGATGGAGGAAAACAGTTCTGTCAATGAGCACATCCTCAAGATGTCTGGGTTGCACAACCGTATGACCCAGCTGAACATTAACCTCCCAGATGAGGCGGTCATTGACAGAATCCTCCAGTCGCTCCCACCAAGCTACAAGAGCTTTGTGGTGAACTACAACATGCAGGGGATTGTTAAGACCATTCCTGAAGTGTTCTCGATGCTGAAGTCAGCAGAGGCTGAAATCAAGAAAGAACATCAAGTGTTGATGGTCAATAAGACCACTAAGTTCAAGAAGGGCAAGGGCAAGAAGAACTTCAAGAAGGACGGCAAGGATGTTGCCGCGCCCGGTAAGCCAGTTACCGGGAAGAAGTCAAAGAATGGACCCAAGCCTGAGACTGAGTGCTTTTATTGCAAGGGGAAGGGTCACTGGAAGCGGAACTGCCCCAAATACTTAGCGGATAAGAAGGCCGGCAACACCAAAGGTATATTTGATATACATGTAATTGATGTGTACCTTACCAAGACTCGTGGTAACTCCCGGTATTTGATACCGTGTTGTTGCTCATATTTGTAACTCACGGCAGGAGCTGCGGAATAAACGGAGACCGGCAAAGGACGAGGTGACGATCTTGCGTCGGGAATGGTTCTAGAGTCGATGTGATCGCCGTCCGCACACTGCCTCTACATTTACCTACGGGATTAGTTTTGAACCTTAATAATTGTTATTTAGTGCCAAGTTTGAGCATGAACATTGTATCCGGATCTCGTTTATCTGAGATGGCTCTCATTTAAGTCCGAGAATAATGGTTGTTCGATTTATATGAGAGATATGTTTTATGGTCATGCTCCGATGGTCAATGGTTTATTCTTAATGAATCTCGGCGTAATATTACACATGTTCATAGTGTGGATGCCAAAAGATGTAAATTTGATAACGATAGTCCCACATACTTGTGGCACTTTGCCGCCTTGGTCACATTGGTGTCAAGCGCATGAAGAAGCTCCATGCTGATGGACTTTAGAGTCTCTTGATTATGAATCATTTGACACATGCGAACCATGCCTTATGGGCAAATGACCAAGACTCCGTTCTCCGGAACAATGGAGCGAGCAACCAACTTGTTGGAAATCATACATACCGATGTGTGCGGTCCAATGAGCGTTGAGGCTCGCGGAGGATATCGTTATGTTCTCACTCTCATTGATGACTTAAGTAGATATGGGTATGTCTACTTAATGAAACACAAGTCTGAGACCTTTGAAAAGTTCAAGGAATTTCAGAATGAGGTAGAGAATCAACGTGACCGAAAGATAAAGTTCCTACGATCAGATCGTGGAGGAGAATACTTAAGTCACGAATTTGGTACACACTTAAGGAAATGTGGAATCGTTTCACAACTCACGCCGCCTGGAACACCTCGGTAGAACGGTGTGTCCGAACGTCGATTGCACTCTATTGGATATGGTGCGGTCTATGATGTCTCTTACTTGATTTACCGCTATCATTTTGGGGATACGCCTAGAGACAGCTACATTCACTTTAAATAGGGCACCGCCTAAATCCGCTGAGACGACACCGTATGAATTATGGTTTGGGAAGAAACCTAAGTCGTCGCTTTCTAAAAGTTTGGGGATGCGATGCTTATGTCAAGAAACTTCAACCCGAAAAGCTCGAACCCAAGTCGAAAAATGCGTCTTCATAGGATACCCTAAGGAAACCGTCGGTATACCTTCTACTTAAGATCCGAGGGCAAGATCTTTGTTGCCAAGAACGGATGCTTTCGAAAAGAGTTTCTCTCGAAAGAAGTAAGTGGGAGGAAAGTAGAACTCGATGAAGTACTACCTCTCGAACGGAAAGTGGTGCAGCTCAGAAAATGTTCTGTGATGGCAACACCAATCAAGAGGAAAACAACGATGATGATCAAGGTACTTGGATCAAGTTGCTCTTGAACTTCGTGGGTCCACAAGGACACGCTCCGCACTGAGTGGTACGCAACCCTGTCACCGAAATCATGTTGTTGGACAACGGTGAACCTTCGAACTATGAAGAAGCGATGGCGGGCCCAGATTCCAACAAATGGCTTGAAGCCATGAAATCCGAGATAGAATCCATGTATGAAAACAAAGTATGGACTTTGACAGACTTGCCCGATGATCGGCGAGCGCTAGAAAACAAATGGATTTTTAAGAAGAAGACCGACGCGGATGGTAATGTTACCATTTATAAGGCTCGACTTGTCGCTAAGGGTTATTGACAAGTTCAAGGGATTGACTACGACGAGACATTCTCTCCCATAGCGAAGCTGAAGTCCGTCCGAATCATGTTAGCAATTGCCGCATACTATGATTATGAGATATGGCAGATGGACGTCAAAACGGCATTCCTTAATGGACATCTTAAGGAAGAGCTGTATATGATGCAGCCGGAAGGTTTTGTCGATCCTAAGAACACTAACAAAGTATGCAAGCTCCAGTGATCCATTTATGGGCTGGTGCAAGCATCTCGGAGTTGGAACATTCGCTTTGATGAGATGATCAAAGTGTTTGGGTTTATGCAGACTTATGGAGAAGCCTGCGTTTACAAGAAAGTGAGTGGGAGCTCTGTAGCATTTCTCATATTATATGTAGATGACATACTCTTGATGGGAAATGATATAGAACTTCTGGACAACATTAAGGCCTACTTGAATAAGTGTTTTTCAATGAAGGACCTTGGAGAAGCTGCTTATATATTAGGCATCAAGATCTATAGGGATAGATCGAGACGCCTCATAGGTCTTTCACAAAGCACATACCTTGATAAGATTTTGAAAAGGTTCAAAATGGATCAGTCCAAGAAAGGGTTCTTGCCTATGTTACAAGGTGTGAGATTGAGCTCGGCTCGACCACCCACCACGCAAAAGATAAAGAAGAGATGAGTGTCATCCCTATGCTTCAGCCATAGGATCTATTATGTATGCCATGCTGTGTACTGGACTGATGTAAACCTTGCCGTAAGTTTGGTAGCAAGATACCAAAGTAATCCCGCAAGGAACACCGGACAGCGGTCAAGAATATCCTGAAGTACCTGAAAAGGACAAAGGACATGTTTCTCGTTTATGGAGGAGACGAAGAGCTCGTCGTAAGGGTTACGTCGGCGCTAGCTTTGACTCAGATCTGGATGACTCTAAGTCACAAACCGGATACGTGTATATGTTGAATGGTGGAGCAAGAAGTCGTGCAACCGCAAGCGAAGCGTCGTGGCGGGATCTATGTGTGAAGCGGAGTACATGGCAGCCTCGGAGGCAGCGCATGAAGCGATTTGGGTGAAGGAGTTCATCACCGACCTAGGAGTCATACCCAATGCGTCGGGGCCAATTAAACTCTTCTGTGACAACATTGGAGCTATTGCCCTAGCCAAGGAGCCCAGGTTTCACAAGAAGACCAGGCACATCAAGCGTCGTTTCAACTCCATCCGTGAAAATGTTCAAGATGGAGACATAGATATTTGCAAAGTACATACGGATCTGAATGACGCAGATCCGTTGACTAAACCTCTCTCGCGAGCAAAACATGATCAACACCAGAACTCTATGGGTGTTCGATTCATCACAATGTAACTAGATTGGTGACTCTAGTGCAATTGGGAGACTGTTGGAAATATGCCCTAGAGGCAATAATAAAAGTATTATTATATTTCATTGTTCATGATAATTGTCTTTTATTCATGCTATAACTGTATTATCCGGAAATTGTAATACACGTGTGAATACATAGACCACAATATGTCCCTAGTGAGCCTCTAGTTGACTAGCTCGTTGTGATCAACAGATAGTCATGGTTTCCTGGCTATGGACATTGGATGTCGTTGATAATGGGATCACATCATTAGGAGAATGATGTGATGGACAAGACCCAATCCTAAGCATAGCACAAAGATCGTGTAGTTCGTTTGCTAGAGCTTTGCCAATGTCACGTATCTCTTCCTTAGACCATGAGATCGTGTAACTCCCGGATACCGTAGGAGTGCTTTGGGTGTGTCAAACGTCACAACGTAACTGAGTGACTATAAAGGTGCACTACAGGTATCTCCGAAAGTGTCTGTTGGGTTGACACGGATCGAGACTGGGATTTGTCACTCCGTATGACGGAGAGGTATCTCTGGGCCCACTCGGTAATGCATCATCATAATGAGCTCAAGGTGACCAAGATGTTGGCCACGGGATCATGCATTACGGTATGAGTAAAGTGACTTGCCGGTAACGAGACTGAACAAGGTATTGGGATACCAAGGATCGAGTCTCGGGCAAGTAACGTACCGATTGACAAAGGGAATTGTATACGGGGTTTTGATCGAACCCTCGACATCGTGGTTCAACCGATGAAATCATTGTGGAATATGTGGGAGCCAACATGGGTATCCAGATCCCGCTATTGGTTATTGACCGGAGAGTGGTCTCGGTCATGTCTGCATGTCTCCCGAACCCGTAGGGTCTACACACTTAAGGTTCGGTGACGCTAGGGTTATTAGGAAGACTAGTATGTGACTACTGAATGTTGTTCGGAGTCCCGGATGAGATCCCGAACGTCACGAGGAGTTCCAGAATGGTCCGGAGGTAAAGTTTTATATATGGGAAGTTGTCATACGGACACCGGAAAGTTTCGGGGGCTTATCGGTATTGTACCGGGCCACCGGAGAGGTTCCAGGGTCCACCGGAGGGGCCACCTCCCGGAGGGCCACATGGGCAAGAAGGGAGGGAGCAAGCTCTGGAGGGCTGGGCGCGCCCACCTTGGGCCCATGCGCCTAGGGTTGGGGGAAACCCTAAGGGGCGCCTCCTGCTTGGGGGCAAGTCGCCTCCTCGGCCGCCGCCTCCCTCTAGATCCCATCTAGAGGGGTCGGCCCCTGCCCCTTCCCCTATAAATAGAGGGTGAGGGAGGCTGCTGTACACATCTTCCAGCGCAGCCCTCCCTCCCAACACATCTCCTCCTCCGCTTCGTGCTTGCGAAGCCACAGCCGAATCTTCTGCACCAACACCACCACGCCGTCTTTGCCGCCGGAGCGATCTTCCTCAACCTCTCCTTCCCCTTGCTGGATCAAGAAGGATGAGACGTTTCCCGTCTCGTACGTGTGTTGAACGCGGAGGTGCTGTCCGTTCAGCACTTGGACATCGGTGATCTGAATCACGTCGAGTACGACTCCATCATCACCATCCCCTTGCAAGCTTCCGCGCGTGATCTACAAGTGGTATGTAGATGCAAACTCACTTCCTTGACTCGTTGCTTAGATGAACTCATAGATGGATCTTGGTGAAACCGTAGGAAAATTTTTAATTTTCTGCAACGTTCCCCAACACTTTATCGGTCAAACCGCATAACTACATATGTTGTTCCCTTTGTCATCGGTATGTTACTTGCCCGAGATTCGATCGTCAGTATCTCAATACCTAGTTCAATCTCGTTACCGGCAAGTCTCTTTACTCGTTACGTAATACATCATCCCGCAACTAACTCATTAGTCACATTGCTTGCAAGGCTTATAATGATGTGCATTACCGAGAGGGCCCAGAGATACCTCTCCGACAATCGGAGTGACAAATCCTATTCTCGAAATACGTCAACTCAACAAGTACCTTCGGAGACACCTATAGAGCACCTTTATAATCACCCAGTTACATTGTGACGTTTGGTAGCACATAGGATGATCTCCATTCTTCATAATGGAGAGTCAGGGTCTATATTGTTTTATGCTATTTTACCTTAAGGGTGTTTAGGTCCTACCTGATAGTGATGATCATGTGCTAAGAACAATTAAGTAGGGTTGGGTTCGATGACTATGAGGATGATGATCGTATGACTTGTTATTAATAACGAGTAGAAGTTTTATGATGATGCATGATTAGTAGGACTTGTTATAATATATGATGATGTATGATGCAAGCATGAAGAGTTATTATATATCAGCGGGTGAAATGAACATAGCAGTAGCGTTGGTAAACCAAGCACAAAGATATAAGAGAGGACACTTCTCTTTATTAGCTAGCTAATAAAAACCTAAATTAACCCCCAAAACCCCTAAACCAGCCCCTTTCAAAAAAAACCTCAGCTCCAGCCAGCTGCTGACGCGTGGATGCCTTTTGGTCCCGGTTTATGTCACCAACCGGGACCAAAGGCCCCCATGCCTGGGATGCCCGCAGTGACCACTTGGAGGCCCATCTGTCCTGATTCGTGTAAGAATCGGGACTAAAGGCCAAGGGCATTAGTACCGACCTTTTAGTCCCGGTTCTAAAACCGGGACAAAAGGCCCTTACGAACCGGGACAAATGGTCCTTTTTCTACTAGTGTATGTTTCCGGTTAATACAATTCTAGCATGAATAATAAACATTTATCATGATATGAGGAAATAAATAATAACTTTATTATTGCCTCTAGGGCATATTTACTTCAGAAGCGGCCCGGACCGACCTTACACGTACGCTTACATGAGACAGGTTCCACCGAGTGACATGCACTAGTTGCATAAGGTGGCTAGCGGGTGTCTGTCTCTCCCACTTTAGTCGGATCAGATTCGATGAAAAGGGTGCTTATAAGGGTAAATAGCAGTTGGCATATCACGTTGTGGTTTTGGCGTAGGTAAGAAACGTTCTTGCTAGAAACCTATAGCAGCCACGTAAAAACTTGCAACAACAATTAGAGGATGTCTAACTTGTTCTTGCAGCATATGCCGTGTTATGTGATATGGCCAAAAGGATGTGATGAATGATATATATGTGATGTATGAGATTGATCATGTTCTTGTAATAGGAATCATGACTTGCATGTCGATGAGTATGACAACTGGTAGGAGCCATAGGAGTTGTCTTAATTTATTGTATGACCTGCGTGTCATTGAATAACGCCATGTAATTACTTTACTTTATTGCTAAACCTTTAGCCATAGTATAAGAAGTAATAGTTGGCGAGACAACTTCATGAAGACGCGATGATGGAGGTCATGGTGTCATGCCGGTGATGATGATGATCATGGCGCCCCGAAGATGGAGATCAAAAGGAGTAAAATGATATTGGCCATATCATGTCACTATTTGATTGCATGTGATGTTTATCATGTTTTTACATCTTATTTTCTTAGAACGACGGTAGCATAAATAAGATGATCCCTTGTAAAATTTCAAGAAAGTGTTCCCCCTAACTGTGCATCGTTGCGAAAGTTCGTTGTTTCGAAGCACCACGTGATGATCGGGTGTGATAGATTCTAATGTTCGCATACAATTGGTGTAAGCCAGATTTACACATGCAAAACACTTAGGTTGACTTGACGAGCCTAGCATGTACAGACATGGCCTCGGAACACAAGAGACCGAAAGGTCGAACATGAGTCGATAGCGAATCGATCAACATGAAGATGTTCACCGATGATGACTAGTCCGTCTCACGTGATGATCGGACACGGCCTAGTTGACTCGAATCATGTATCACTTAGATGACTAGAGGGATGTCTATCTGAGTGGGAGTTCATTACATAATTTGATTAGATGAACTTAATTATCATGAACTTAGTCTAAAATCTTTGCAATATGTCTTGTAGATCAAATGGCCCACGCTAATGTTGCCCTCAACTTCAACGCGTTCCTAGAGAAAACCAAGCTGAAAGACGATGGTAGCAACTATACGGACTGGGTCCGGAACTTGAGGATTATCCTCATAGCTGCCAAGAAAGCATATGTCCTTGATGCATCGCTAGGTGAAGCACCTGTTTTCCCAGCAACTCAAGACGTTATGAACGCCTCGTAGTCACATAGTGATGATTACTCCCTGGTTCAGTGCGGCATGCTTTACAGCTTAGAATCGGGGCTCCAAAAGCGTTTTGAGAAGCACAAAGCATATGAGATGTTCCAAGAGCTGAAAATGGTTTTCCAAGCTCATGCCCAAGTCCAGAGATATGAAGTCTCCAACAAGTTCTACAGTTGTAAGATGGAGGAGAATAGTTCTGTCAGCAAGCACATACTCAAAATGTTTTGGTTGCACAACCGCTTGTCTCAGCTGGGAGTTAATCTCCACGATGACGCGGTCATTGACAGAATCCTACAGTCGCTTCCACCTAGCTACAAGAGCTTTGTGATGAATTTCAATATGCAGGGGATGGTGAAAACCATTCCTGAGGTATTTTCAATGCTGAAATCAGCGGAGGTGGAGATCAAAAAGGAACATCAAGTGTTGATGGTCAATAAAACCAGTAGTTTCAAGAAAGGCAACGGTAAGAAGAATTTCAAGAAGGACGGCAAGGGAGTTGTCGCACCCGGTAAGCCAGTTGCCGGGAAGAAGCCAAAGCATGGACCCAAACCTGAGACTGAGTGCTTTTATTGCAAGGAAACAACATCGATCGGATCGCCCCAAGTACTTAGCGGACAAGAAGGCCGGCAACACCAAAGGTATATGTCATATACATGTTATTGATGTGTACCTTACCAGTACTCGTAGTAGCTCCTGGGTATTTGATACCGGTGAGGTTGCTCATATTTGTAACTCAAAACAGGAGCTGCGGAATAAGCGGAGACTCGCGAAGGACGAGGTGAAGATGCGCGTCGGGAATGGTTCCAAGGTCGATGTGATCACCGTAGGCACGCTACCTCTACATTTACCTATGGGATTAGTTTTAAACCTCAATAATTGTTATTTAGTGCCAGCTTTGAGCATGAACATTGTATCTAGATCTCGTTTAATGAGAGATGGTCATTCATTTAAATCCGAGAATAATGGTTGTTCTATTTATATGAGAGATATGTTCTATGGTCATGCCGCGCTGGTCAATGGTTTATTCTTATTGAATCTCGAACGTGATGTTACACATATTCATAGTGTGAATACCAAAAGATGTCAGGTTGATAATGATAGTCCCACATACTTGTGGCACTGCCGCCTTGGTCACATTGGTGTCAAACGCATGGAGAAGCTCCATGCAGATGGACTTTTGGAGTCTCTTGATTATGAATCATTGACACATGCGAACCATGCCTTATGGGCAAGATGACCAAGACTCCGTTCTCCGGAACAATGGAGCGAGTAACCAACTTGTTGGAAATCATACATACTGATGTGTGTGGTCCAATGAGCATTGAGGCTCGCGGTGGCTATCGTTATCTTCTCACCCTCACTGATGACTTAAGTAGATATGGGTATGTCTACTTAATGAAACACAAGTCTGAGACCTTTGAAAAGTTCAAGGAATTTCAGAGTGAGGTAGAGAATCAACATGACAGAAAAATAAAGTTCTTACGATCATATCGTGGGGAAGAATATTTGAGTCACGAATTTGGTACGCACTTAAGGAAATGTGGAATTGTTTCACAACTCACGCCGCCTGGAACACCTCAGCGTAACAATGTGTCCGAACGTCGTAATCGCACTCTATTGGATATGGTGCGATCTATGATGTCTCTCACAGATTTATCGCTATCATTTTGGGGATACGCTTTAGAGACAGCTACATTCACTTTAAATAGGGCACCGTCTAAATCCGTTGAGACGACACCGTATGAATTATGGTTTGGGAAGAAACCGAAGCCGTCGTTTCTAAAAGTTTGGGGATGCGATGCTTATGTCAAGAAACTTCAACCTGAAAAGCTCGAACCCAAGTCGGAAAAATGCGTCTTCATAGGATACCCTAAGGAAACCATTGGGTATACCTTCTACCTCAGATCCGAAGGCAAGATCTTTTTTGCCAAGAACGGGTCCTTTCTGGAGAAAGAGTTTCTCTCGAAAGAAGTAAGTGGGAGGAAAGTAGAACTTGATGAAGTATCGCCTCTTGAACCGGAAAGTAGCACAGCTCAGAAGATGTTTCGTGGTGCTCGTGACCGCTAGAGAGGAAGTTAATGATGATGATCAAGTTACTTCAGATCAAGTTGCTACTAAACTTCGTAGGTCCACAAGGACACGTTCCACACCAGAATGGTATGGAACCATGTCCTGGAAATCATGTTGTTAGACAACGGTGAACCTTCGAACTATGAAGAAGAGATGGGGGGCCTAGATTCCAACAAATGGCTTGAATCCATGCAATCCGAGATAGGATCCATGTATGAAAACAAAGTATGGACTTTGACAGACTTGCCCGATAATCGGCGAGCGATAGAAAATAAATGAATCTTTAAGAAGAAGACGGACACGGATGGTAATGTTACCATCTATAAAGCTTGGCTTGTCGCTAAGGGTTATCGACAAGTTCAAGGGGTTGACTACGATGAGACCTTCTCACCCGTAGCGAAGCTGAAGTCTGTCAGAATCATGTTAGCAATTGCCGCATTCTATGATTGTGAAATGTGGCAAATGGACGTCAAAACGGCATTCCTTAATGACTTCCTTAAGGAAGAATTGTATATGATGCAGCTGGAAGGTTTTGTCGATCCTAAGAATGCTAACAAGGTATGCAAGCTCCAGCACTCCATCTATGGGCTGGTGCAAGCATCTCGGAGTTGGAACATTCGCTTTGATGAAATGATCAAAGCATTTGGGTTTATGCAGACTTATAGAGAATCCTGCGTTTACAAGAAAGTGAGTGGGAGCTCTGTTGCATTTCTCATATTATATGTGGATGACATACTATTGATGGGAAATGATATAGAACTTTTGGAAAGCATAAAGGCCTACTTGAATAAGTGTTTTTCAATGAAGGACCTTGGAAAAGCTGCTTACATATTAGGCATCAAGATCTATAGAGATAGATCAAGACGCCTCATAGGTCTTTCACAAAGCACATACCTTGATAAGATATTGAAGAAGTTCAATATGGATCAGTCCAAGAAGGGGTTCTTGCCTGTATTGCAAGGTGTGAAATTGAGCTCGGCTCAAAGCCCGACCACGGCAGAAGATAGAGAAAAGATGAGTGTCATCCCCTATGCCTCAGCCATAGGGTCTATTATGTATGCCATGTTGTGTACCAGACCTGATGTAAACCTTGCCGTAAGTTTGGTAGGGAGGTACCAAAGTAATCCCGGCATGGAACACTGGACAACAGTCAAGAATATCCTGAAGTACCTAAAAAGGACTAAGGATATGTTTCTCGTTTATGAAGGTGACGAAGATCTCGTCGTAAAAGGTTACGTCGATGCTAGCATCGACACAGATCTGGATGACTCCAAGTCACAAACCGGATACGTGTATATTTTGAATGGTGGGGCGATGGTGGTGCGATTTGCAAGCAAAGCGCCGTGGCGGGATCTACATGTGAAGCGGAGTACATGGCAGCCTCAGAGGCAGCACATGAAGCAATCTGGATGAAGGAGTTCATTACCGACCTAGGAGTTATTCCCAATGCACCGGGCCCGATGACTCTCTTCTGTGACAACACTGGAGCTATTGCCCTTGCAAAGGAGCCCAGGTTTCACAAGAAGACCAGGCACATCAAGCATCGCTTCAACTCCATTCGTGAAAATGTTCAAGATGGAGACATAGATATTTGTAAAGTGCATACGGATCTGAATGCCGCAGATCCGTTGACTAAACCTCTTCCACGAGCAAAACATGATCAACACCAGAACTCTATGGGTGTTCGATTCATCACAATGTAAACTAGATTATTGACTCTAGTACAAATGGGAGACAGTTGGAAATATGCCCTAGAGGCAATAATAAAATGGTTATTATTATATTTCCTTGTTCATGATAATTGTCTATTGTTCATGCTATAATTGTATTGACCGGAAACCGTAATACATGTGTCAATACATAGGCCACAACATGTCCCTAGTGAGCCTCTAGTTGACTAGCTCGTTGATCAACAGATGGTCATGGTTTCCTGACTATGGACATTGGATTACATTGATAACGGGATCACATCATTAGGAGAATGATGTGATGGACAAGACCCAAACCTAAGTATAGCACAAGATCGTGTAGTTCGTTTTGCTAAAACTTTTCTAATGTCAAGTATCATTTCCTTAGACCATGAGATTGTGTAACTCCCGGATACCATAGGAATGCTTTGGGTGTACCAAACGTCACAACGTAACTGGGTGGCTCTAAAGGTGCACTACATGTATCTCCGAAAGTGTTTGTTGGGTTGGCACGAATCGAGACTGGGATTTATCACTCCGTATGACGGAGAGGTATCTCTGGGCCCTCTCGGTAATGCATCATCATAATGAGCTCAATGTGACTAAGTAGTTGGTCACGGGATCATGCATTACGGAACGAGTAAAGTGACTTGCCGGTAACGAGATTGAACGAGGTATTGGGATACCGATGATCGAATCTCGGGCAAGTAACGTATCGATTGACAAAGGGAATTGTATACGGGATTGCTTGAATCCTTGACATCGTGGTTCATCCGATGAGATCATCATGGAACATGTGGGAGCCATCATGGGTATCCAGATCCTGCAGTTGTTTATTGGTCGCAGAGATGTCTCGGTCATGTCTGCATGATTCCCGAACCCGTAGGGTCTACACACTTAAGGTTCGATGACGCCAGGGTTATAGGGAAAGTTTGTATGTGGTTACCGAATGTTGTTCGGAGTCCCGGATGAGATCCCAGACGTCACGAGGAGTTCCGGAATGGTCCGGAGGTGAAGATTTATATATGGGAAGTCATCATACGGTCACCGAAAGTATTCGGGGGTTTGCCGGTATTATACCGGGACCACCGAAGGGGTTCCGAGGGTCCACCTGCCCCGGAGGTCCCTATGGGCTGTATGTGGAAGGGAACCAGCCCCTAAGTGAGATGGGCACCATCCCCCCTAGGGCCCATGCGCCTAGGGTTGGGGGGAACCCTAAAGGGGGTGCACCCCATGGCTTGGGGGGCAAGCCCCCTCCCCTTGGCCGCCGCCCCCCTCTAGATCTCATCTAGAGGGGTCGGCCCCCTTCCCCCGTCACCCTATAAATAGAGGGGAGGAGGGAGGGCAGCCACACCTCATCCAAGGCGCAGCCCTCCCCTCTCCAACACCTCTCCTCCTCCGTTTGAGCTTGGCGAAGCCCTGCCGGAGAACCGCTGCTCCACCACCACCACGCCGTCGTGCTGCTGCTGGAGTTGTCTTCCCAACCTCTCCCTCCTCCTTGCTGCATCAAGGCACGGGAGACGCCACCGGATTGCATGTGCGTTGAACGTGGAGGCGCCGTTGTTCGGCGCTAAGATCGGAATCGACCGCGATCTGAATCGCTACGTGTACGACTCCTCCAACCGCGTTTTGCAACGCTTCCATTTCGCGATCTTCAAGGGTATGAAGATGCACTCCCCTCTATCTCTCTCTCTCTCTCTCTCTCGTTGCTAGTCTCTCCATAGATAGATCTTGGTGATGCGTAGAATTTTTTTAATTTCTGCAACGATCCGCAACAGGAGGATGCCCCTGCTCTTAATCTGGACTTATACTATCTAGTTAAGTAGTTTGCTGTGTTACGTTTGTTGTCATTACATTGCTTGCTTTGTTTGATCTTGCTGTTGTGTTGTTGCTGTTGTGCTGATCATGTGTGGTGGTAAGGCCACCACATTTGAATGGGGTGAGCAGAACACAAATGATGTTTGCAACCAAACAACTAAAGTTTGCATCTGCTCACACCCTAAGCACAAATGCGGGCAACCAAACAGCAGGGGGGTAAGTGCCTCTCGATGCGATGCAGACAACCGAACAGTTTGCATCTGCTGCATATGAGGCTGTATTTCAGCAACTAGGCTGGCTTGAGATGGACATGCAATGCAACTACTGTTGCAAACTGCAACCAAACATGCCCTAAGAGACCACCCTCCGTGGCTCGATCTCGTCAGCATCGTTGTTGTGTACTTCTAGGGGTCACCCTTGAGCAATTCTACTCGCCTCAATTGGTCCTTTTCCTCGATGTCACATTGTGGAATACAATGTCATTGCGGCGTCTAGAGACACCAAAACATCAACATGGTTTCCGTCCACATATCCTTTTTATCTCTCCACCCTGCCGAGCAAGGAATCAAAGATGTGTGTGTGGGGGGGGGGGGGGTGGGGGTGCGCAAATGAGTACCAAGTTTTAATTTCGTACCAAATTATAGTAATGCGTGTACTTTTTCCTTCTAAGTTTTGAGAGGTTAAGCGCAAAAAACAAACGCATATATGCACCAATGTGGGATGATGGGAGCCATGGCTCCTGCCAGCCCCCCTGCCTCCGCCGCTAGTTGGGCATCAGGAGGATCGCATGGGTAGACTTCTCTTTTGACCACGCAATCAAGGAGCGGGTGGAAGATCGACCGTCTATGGTTCCTCATCACAAAGGGGGCACCGGCTGGGTGCGCAGTCCACGCTGATCGAGCCTATATGCAGTCCAGCAATCAAACAAACCTTGGTACGACAAATAGAAGAAATAATTTCTTTTCACAGGGCCAACAAACCTCATGTTGCTACTACACGCCAGTGCTACCACATGTTGACTACGAGCTGCTACTACCACCCACTAGTAAGTAAATTATCTGCAGTGGAGAGAAAGCAATCTGAATGAACAGGAGAACGACGTACGTCGTGCAAGCCTCTCCACATGTTTTTTTCTCTCTTTATTTACACCGTCTGTCTACAACCGGAGCCACTGCTCGCCGTTGATGTAGTCCCGGCCGAGGAAGGGGCGCGCCTCCTCGTAGGTGAGCGTCCGCGACCACGGCACCCGCTGCCGCGAGCTCGCCCCGGGCCCCTTGCACTTGTACTCCCCGAACATCACCGTCCTGCACGCACGCACGCCCACGAGACAATATCAACAACAACAAAAAGCTCAGCCACACGCGTCACTCTCCCATGGATTTCCTCCATGATCAGGTAGTTGAGGTCGAGGTTGAGGAGAGGGGAGTAGTACGTACTTGGTCCTGGCGCGGTCGCCCCAGTCGCTCCAGCCCTGGGGCACGACGATGCCGCCGAGGTCGCAGAAGGCGTACACCACCCGGGCGTACCTGCCCCAGGCCCTGCCCAGGTACAGCATGCCGGAGCCGGTCAGCCGGCACCCCACGAACGAGAACCCCGACTCATCCGACGCCGAGCTCCGCTGCGACGCCGCGATCGCGCCGTAGCTCGTCGCCACCGCGTGCAGCGCGCAACCCTGCAGCATGCAAAGTGGTCAGTTCCCGTTCATCGTGTCAAAGAAAAACGTACTCTCAGCATGCATGCCCCCCGTGTAACGTCGCGTTCATTCGTTGACGCTTTGACTTTGGATTTTTTTTGGGGTCACTGACAGTCGTGCATGCCGAGATGACAAAGAGAATGTGACCACAAAAGGTTCTAGCATAGGTTTGTGCAAGAGCATTGTGGGCATTGTGCCGAGCTACCGGATCCCACTAATCTAGCCATCTAATTGCTAATCAAGCTGTGTGCCACACTACATACTAGAGAGCCTACGCGTCAGACACGTCAAAAGTGAGGAAACCAAGTGTCATATACCAGCCAGTGCTTGCTGTAAGAAATGGAATGGAATGTCAGGGATTGGTGCATGCCTGAATTGTGAAATTTGTGATAGCAACCTACAGTGCAACGACCAAGAATTATTATTCTGGTCCATGGAAGGGAGGACATGCAGATGGCAAGGCAGCAAAATCAGCATCAAAATAGTATAAAAGCAGTGTGCACAACTAATTTTTACCTAGCACCATGGCAAAAACCGTAGAGAAAATGTGGGCGGTTGATACACAAGAACGTATCGAGTGCAAGACCAAATCTTGGACAATCTTTCGGTACCTGGTACAGGGACCTCGCGTTCCCGAAAATGAAATCAATGGAGCCCTGGATGTCGCAGTTGTACAAGTAGTGCCTCCCGATGTTGTCGAAGAGCGTGTCCTGGGTCCCCAGTATCCTGCACCTGTACAGCATGGTCTTGTCGCCGGACAGCCGCAGCGCCACCGCCTGCATCCCCACCGCTCCCGGCGGCGCGGCCGGGGCCGAGTTCTGCACCGACCACAAACGCATAAATCGCATTTTGATGCAAGAACAGCTGATCGACCATTTTCATCTTCATTTTGCAGCAGGGAGCTAGTATAATATTTAACGTACCTCGAAGGTGATGTGGCTTGCGCAGAAGTAGTCGGCCTCGACGGCGAAGGAGGCGGAGTAGAAGGTGCCGACCTGGTGCCCCGACCGGTCGATGTCCGACGCCCGCGCGTTCCAAGTGATCACCGTGCGCCCGGTCCCCATGCCGATCAGCGACACGAACGGCTTCGTGATCGGCACCGTCACCTTCTCCCTGCATCCACCACCACATCCATTACCTAGCTTGTTAGTTCAGTTGTTACACCGCCCAACATATGCACAAAAAAGAATTGTTCAACAAAAAGAATCCATTTTGTATCAATTCGTGCAAAGAAAATACAGTACGATATTTTGCCTGATTAGAAGCAGCATACTCTACAAATTTAGTAGAGCCTGCATTGTGTAGTCTGCAGACACTAAGATAGAAATGGAAAATTACTAGCTTCGGTAGCTGCTACCGGCAGGCAGCGCACACATAGCCAGCTCTAGATGACTACTAGAAGAAATGGCTGTTGAAAAGCTAGGAATGAAGGAACACACTGTAACTTAATGGCCCTATTAACTCTTGGAGGCAGTTACTGCGAAGTCGAGATCGATCGAGGGGCAGCGGTAGTGGAGTGGAGGGGCGGATCACGATCACCTCACCTGTACACCCCGGGCCTGACGAGGATCTTGACCCGCCGCGTGTTCCCGGCGGGCACCATGTCGACGGCGCCCTGCACGGTCCGCGAGTGCCCCGTCCCGTCCTGCGACACCACGATCGTGCTCACGCTGACGCCCCCGCGGCCCGCCGCCGCCGACTTGACGTCCACCGGCGCGCCGCGGATGAGCCCCGCCACGGCCGGCATGGTCAGGTCCTCCCACGTGATGAACTCGGCGCCGGCGGCCGACACGGCCGCCAGCAGCAAGCCGAGCACGACGGCGCAGCAGGGCCGCTTGCCCGCCGCGGCGGCGGCCATGGACTCCTGGCTCTAGAACGAGTGTGTAGGTCAGATCGTCACGCTGGGATCGGTGAACTGGATGGTGATCGCGCGCACGAGAAAGCACGTGGCTTGGGAGGGAGACGGCCGGCTAGTCGAGGGAGCTGATCAGCTTGGCAGAGGATATATAGAGGAGCTGGATCGATCGGTCGGTCGGTCGGAGGGGGGCTACGCCTAGGCGTTACTGGCACCAGACGACATGATCGGAGTGATGGTATATGTGATGATGATATGAAGAAGGGAAGAAGGAATGGGTTGGGATGGAATGGAATGCAAGAAGACGTTGGAGGCGTGAGGAAGTGGTGACGCCATTAAATATGGGGAGCGCCCGCCCGGCCGGCCGGTCGGCGGGTGCCAGCCGACTCCCCTCTCCGACGCACAAATCGTGTCTACTTCGGTGCGCCGGAGCGAGAAGAAATCGATCATCGACCAGGGAAGAAACAGGAGCTGATGTGACACTGTGGTGTGCACGCCGGCCGGTTCTCTGCACGGAAACGAGAGTGGTTCCGTATGGGAAATCTCGGGTAACCGACGCCTAAAGCGCGCGTACGTGAGGTATGTGAGATGTTTTCGTACACCGCACGAACACCCCGTACGTTAGTTCGCGCCACACACTACAAAAGTCGATCCTAGCAGGCTAGCTAGCTCTAGGGGTGACGATCGGAACGGCGACACACGTTGCACGTTGACAGAAAACTGGTGTCCAGTCCAGGGAATTCGTAAGGGCTACAGGTTGGTTAATTGGTGCGATTATAATTGGTAGTGCATGCCGTAATGGCTGGTGTTTATTTATGTCATTTTTTCAAGATGTGGGACTGGAAAGGTTGGTCATGGCTTGTGCGCGAGGGAGCATGTAGATTTGTTTGTGGAGTTTTCGTGTTTAATTATGATCCCAGGCATATGCAAGGATGAACCTGAATGGGGGTAGTTAGTAAGTGGTTAGCACAGAACGGTTGGGTCCAAGCATGATCCACGTTCCCTTTTCTTTTACTGCTGACCTAGTTTTTGTTACGAAACTGCATGCTGCTTCAGGGTTGAGACGAGAATGATTGGTCGATATTAGTTTCTCCTGCTAATGCTGTCTTCAAAGGAAGAGACTCAAGAAGGCTGCTAGTGGTTTAGGCCAGTGAGCATTTACGCGCCAAGACTGACGGACCTAACATCGCTGAAACTGTTTTAAAACATTGTTAGAGTTTGCAAAGTGGTCAACTTGGTAGGTGTCTGTTGACGATAAAGCAATCCTAAATTGCTCAGAACATGTTAAGTTCTCAATGGGATGGCAAGGACTTGCACACATGTTCCAGTTGCGTTCTTGTTGCCTCCAAGAGGACCATGCAGCAATCTTAAGAATGTTCAGAAGTTGCAGAATTTTCTGTGGTAGTACACGCAAGGGTGTGTCTGCTGGCAAGTGTGAAAAAAACACAGCAGAGTTTCAACAACTGAGTCGTTGCAACGTTCAGGCTTTGGAGGTGACCTTTGAATGAAGAACGGGACGACGAATTTTACATGAACCTATTTTCTTTTACAACAGAAAAAAAAAAGAATTGTAGCGTCCAGCTGCATCTACAATCTCGATTCATTTATTCAAACCTTTTGACTTCCGTGTTTTGTCCATGTAGGTTTGCACATACAGAAACACTACATATGTTTGTTTAGGTAGCCTGCAAAGTTATCACATTACCAGACGAAAAGTCTATAATCCTACCCTTAGTTGATTCTGCATGACTTAACTTATCAGGTAACCATGTTAAGCACTCAAGTTATAACCTACTCCTTCCGTTCCAAAATACTTGTCGTGGTTTTAGTTCAAGCCACGACAAGTATTTTGGGACGGAGGGAGTACTAAATTTGGACTTAGACCTCAGTATCATAGTATCATGCATATACTACAAAGACTGAGTCCGTTTATGAACCATTGCGCGGAAATGAGGAAATCCAACATCAACACACAGGATAAGTTGATTCCTGTCACCATTTGAGTTGAATGGACCTTCTCAAATTAATGCACATTGCATATAACCACATGCGCAAAGGGCATGTGGATGCACGGTGATTCTTATATTGGGGAGTGAAAAACTAGCACAGAAATTATTTCGGTGTCCAATTTTTTCGCAGCGATGTGCAGAAAATACATAATTAGAGATATTCTCATCTGGCTACTAAGAATTCCAAAGTACTTCTTACGAGGGAGATGAGGATCAGTCCGCTTCATGAATGTGCAAGTTAACTTCACATACTGCACAAAGGTGTATCTTTTGCATCGACTGACAAGCCAGATGAAAGACTACGGAGAGAAGTTGAAATGCTGCGATGATCACAGTTAGCAAGTGATCTTCTTCTGAAATGACCTTTGTAAAAAATCTTCTCTTGAAATGGGACAGACAAATTTCGCATGAACCATCTACTCATTCACCCTGGAGGCTTGGACCTCCACTTCTCCAAATGTTCAGTGTACTGTTTCTGCAAAAAAAGAAAGGGAAGAATGATTGGAAACTGAGAAAGTCTGCATACATCCTCCTGTTTAGATACTCATACAGTACCCAGTTAGTTAAACCAGATTGCCAGATCACAAGTTTGTGATGAATGATTGATGATGCCCCAAAGCAAGTAAGGTTGCATGGAACTGATAGGTCTAGTGAGTGATGCACTAAAGCAAATAAAATCGGATGGTAACTGAAATGGGACAGTGCTGTACCAGTACACCAAGATAATATAGCTAGTGGAAAAACGACGGCCACATGTTTCATCCTCTACTCATATTATAATAATTACTCCCTCCGTTCGGAATTACTTGTCTCAGAAATGGATGTATGTAGAACTAAAAAATGTCTAGATACATCCATTTCTGCGACAAGTAATTCCGAACGGAGGGAGTATGTACTAAGTTGAGCACAAAAACTGATACAAGAGAATGACACGTCTCCTCAAGTTACAACCAGGTTCAGATCCAGTGGGCTTGGATGCACCTACGAAATGACTCCTTAGACCATGCAATCAAGATTCCAAAACCTGTTGCAAATCTCCATGGAAAGTTAAAACCACATACAAGTATAATTGGTCACAGTTGGCGTGCTTATTTCTGGTAAGGAGTACTAGTATTCGTCTAGGAGTATACTGCTTAACAATTTCAAAGTCCTCTGGATGGAGAAAAAAATAAATGTAATCCAGCAGTAAAGGCTGGGCCCAATCCTTGTGATGCTTTAATGTTGAGTACACAAGAAAACCAACATTCCAAATTGGCAGTAGAGAAAAAAAAATCAGAATGACCGTCGAGCATAATATTCACCTGCCAGAACTGCTAATAACTACTCCCTCCGTTCCTAAATATAAGTCTTTGTAGAGATTCAACTATGAACTACATACGGATGTATATAGATGCATTTTAAGTGTGGATTCATTCATTTTGCTTCGTATGTAGTCCACCTAGTGAAATCTCTACAAAGACTTACATTTAGGAACGGAGGGAGTAGAAGATACCCTGCATGGTGTTTCGATTTATTTAATGAAATTAAACATGGTACCTAGCTTAGCATCCCATATATGCATATTATTGGCACATGAGCACACCATTTGTCATAGGATCTTCCTACACTTCACACACGACCTAATGCACTGTCAGATTTGAGAAGTTGCAGACCACAATGAATAATCTAATCAGTGAGCACATAATTGGAATGGCAATCGCAGCCATCATTGTGTAATGGATCTCAGTTTTGGTCTAGGCTGTAGCAATGAACTTATGAAAGGTAAAGACAGTGCTGCAGAATCCAGCAATTTGATTTACTTGCTTCAACTCACAAACATATATTAATAAATATACTGGATAGCTACTTCAGAGATGATAATCACACTTGTGGCCACAAAATTGCTTAGCAGGTAAAGCAAGCATAACGATTCGATTGGTTATGTCAAACAAGAGGAAATTGTATTCCCATGGGGAAACAAAATTAGCAAAAGGATCAATTCACTCATACCTAATTATTATTACGTCCCTGCTCAAGCTCAGGCCTGTGAATTGCCATGCGAGCAATCTCCGATACAGCTGCGTCACTTGCAGGCGTATCATCACCAGCAAGCTCCTCATATGCAGCCTCAAATGCTTCTTGCCAGAACCGCGGAAGCCATACATGATCACCAGTGCGCGTGTACAAGTCCCACATCCGGCGCACTAGTTTCTCCCTTTCCTCCATCTCCTACACAATTCATATGTAGGCATACTTCAGTACTCCTTACTAGAAAAAATACAAACCCAGAAATAGTTCTAGTTTCATTTGGTTGAACTTTAGATTGGCTTTCTAGTGCCGGTAACAATATCAAGATTGAAACACTACTTAAACGATTATCACAAGTGAGCACATTGTCATAGCCCAAACCAAGAACAAGACAGATGGTTCTTCATACATGTAATATACCAACTAAAATATTTCTTCATAAAGTTCGATATCACAGTATCAGCATAACATCATGGTTTCAGGTTTTCAGCATAAGCATAGCACTTCCACAGCATAAACTAAACATTCAGAAACTGATAAGATGCATATGTATGGCTGAAATCCCCTATATCACCAGATAATTAATTCGTCGTGCAAAGCTTTACTACTATCAGGGTTCCATTTTTTGATGATACTGTTACTATCAGGGTTCCAGTTAATACTCGTATGTTTGTTGAAAATCAGTAAGTGTACCACCCAATCTCGAAAAAAAAAAATAACCACCCATTTCATTCTTATTGTGAAAAGTTAGGTAACCATCGCAATGTCAGATATTTGATGTTTCTAAGAAAAGATACATGTTTGAGGTCAGGATTTAGGAACAGAACAAGCACCAATGCAAGGCAAGATCTGAGAGGGAATGTGGGTTGGGGGCCGTACGAGCGGGTCGAGGTCGTCGAGGAGGGGATTACTCAAGTCCCAGGGGGCGGCGGCAAGGTCGCCGGAGGACCAGCGGAGGGTGACGGAGGCGGCGAACATGGACCAGAGCGCGAGGAGGGCGATGGCGGCGAGGGTCCATGCCTTGTACCGCCCCTTCCCGAGCAGCGCCACCTCCGTGCCCCCGCCGGCGGAGACAGGAATTGAGATCTTAGTCGCTGGCGTCGGCGAGGGTGGGTGGACGCCGTGGTACTGGTGGCCAGCGACGGCCTTCATTGCTTGCTCTACTCCTGCCGGTCCTGAACCTCGAATGGAAAAGCCGGGAGTGGAGTGGCGGGTAGGATCGTAGGGGTGTGTGCGTGTCGTCAGGGAAGAAACAATCAATTGGCATGAAACTAATTCATCTCTTGCTTCCCTAAAAAAAAAAAAATCATCTCTTGCTCTTATTTTTTTTGCGAAATCTCAGTCGCTTGAAACTTTGAAAAGTGCAACTTTTGTACTCCCTCCGTTCCTAAATATTTGTCTTTCTAGATATTTCAATAAGTGACTACATACAGATCAAAATGAGTGAATCTACACTCTAAAATATGTCTATATACATCCGTATGATGTAGTCCATTTAAAATCTCTAAAAGACAAATATTTAGAAACGGAGGGAGTAAATGCTATAGCAGTTTGGTTTAAATAATACACCCTACCCTATGTTCCTAAATACAAAGCCATTAGGAGAGGCTTCGCCACGACAAATCACTGTTCTTTTTTCATGAATACACAATGCTTGCATCTCTTTTCATTGATGCACGAAATAGAATGAGTACGAGGGTACAACGCATGGCACGGACACAAGATGTCGTGAACATGGTGCCGAGAGACATGGGGTGCTCGACTTGAACAAGTAAACACCACTGCTAAACCCCTGGCTTAAGAGGCAAACTGAACCAACATGACATTTGACATCCACAAATCCAGCACCGGGAACGCTGAACAGACAAGAGCACACCTTCAAAAAGGATAATGATTCTGTGGTGCCATCGCCGTTCGTTCCGAAAAATCAGACCTAGGGTTTCCGGTAGTGCTCGAAGAAGGGGCAGAGGGAGGCCATGGCAACGCCTCCAACGAGGGGACGACACTCATCGGTGTCACCGTTGCCAACACTGCCCCTTAGCCTTGGTCAAAAACCAGGAATCGGAGATCAAGACGTTGGTCGAAAACCACCACCACAAGAATGGGAGCCGTGCCAGACACACGAGCCTTGAACATGACAAGGGCGGGGCGGCGGCGAGGGACGAAGCATCAAGGAGGCCGGGGTTATGGAGGTGGCGGGGCGGAGGGGCCGACGTAGGGGATGAGATGGCAATCTGCGAAGCTAGCGTGCCAGGAACTAGTGGGGACGCAGATCCGAGCCTTGGGGTCGGGGCCGCCAAGCTACCGACAAGTCAATGAGGCTAGAGGAGATGAAACCTCCAGTGCGTAGGGATCGTTGCCGTGCCGGAAGAGATACCGGCAACCCATGGACATTGGAGAACACATGACACGGGCCTCAGGGGCCAGAGCTGCACCGACAAGAGGTCCATTGTGAGGGCACAAGTGCCCTCGAATGCCAGGCCTATGCGTTGCCAGGGGCAGCCGACGCTGAGGAGACATCAGCGAAAACTCACGAAAAGCCAGAATCGCGGAGCCATGGTCGGCATATCGGAGGAGAAAGGACGCCGCCGCGGCACCACCTAAGGCGGCCCGAGCAAGGGCCATCCTGGGATATATTCACCAAGGCGCTACCAACATTGTCATTGCACTTGTGTAAGTGCAATCTCAAGCTTCTAGAGATGGTTGAGATTCTTGAAATAGGCTTTCGCCATGCTTTATAAAGAAAGCAAACATCCATACAACCAGATCCAGAGTGACAAACAGCTAATATAGCTGGCGCAACAACACAATCACGCCCAAAGAAAACATAAAAGAAATAAGAAAAAACCACATAGTGCCAGTAGGCACAACGACACTATGGAGAGGAGAGGCGACGCGCGGTAGTCAGAAGCGTATCCAACATGAGCCCAAGTCGATCGCGGTCCCGCTGTCTAGATAACGGGTGCCAGTGTGGGAAAGCAAGGAATTTGAAGAACAAGTTAGAGGCCTGTCGCGGGAAGACCCTCTCAATCATCATCTTATTACGCGTCGTCCATAAAGTCCACGACATTGTCGCAAATATAAGCCAGAATAGGCGACGTTGTTGCTTGGTCTAGTTAGACGTGGTTTCTAGGAACTCCACAAGGTCTAGGGCCTCCAATTAGGCCCCAACGCCTTGCGGGCGAAACTCTAAAGGACACGTGTTGCATTAACACGAACAAAATGTGGGCCCTGATCTATGGGACATCACAAAGGCAGATGAGGTTGATGGAGGGTGATATAGTAGTGTGTATAGCAAATTTGTAACCTTGGTTAGCTAGCTAGCTAAGATTGGATTAGTCCTTATCTAAAATGCAGATTATCTGCAGACGTACCGGAACTCTTTGTTTATGGTTCTCTCTACAATCCGTGGAGAATTGAGACCTATTTACGGAGGTGTGTACACGATTGAAGGATACGGCGAGGGATACTTTTATCCAACATGGGTGGCAGCATGATCTTAGGATTGTCCCACCTCCACTTTAGGCGTTATACGGACTCTACATATTTATTTGTATTTCATCTTTTTATTTTTGCGAGAGGACTTTGTTTGGCCGTGTCCGTCTTAATTATGCAGAGATCGGGTGTAATGCTTAAACTTTTAAGTAATAAAGCGCCCTAAAAAACTCAAACTGATCAGGTTGTTTACCCCGATTTGGTTGTTGTAACCGTGTATTCTTGGCAATGTAGAGAGGAAGATGAGTCGGCCTTTGAGACTTGAGAGATGCCCAATTCGCCTCAAGTCACAAATGTCGAACTTCACATTTCCTTCAACCTGCACAGGAGGAAGTATGCGAATCGGAGGTTCCGCCACGCATATCAAGAAGGTTAAGGGTACTGTGCTGGATTCCTATTGTCCACGTAAGGTGTCCCTTAATCGTGGATGATTTGTGTACCTTCATCTTTTTTTTCTTGGAAAACATCGATCGGTCGTAGGGCCTCTTTGATTCAAAGAAGTTTCAAATGAATTTCGCAGGATCGCAATCCTTCACAATATTTCCTATATTTGCTTGTTTAATTTGTGGAGATCATTCCATAGCAACATTGTAGCAGGAAAAATTCGTAATTAAGAATCCAAACATGCGTGACGAACTTTGTTTTACAATCCGTTGAAACAAATCAGTTCATTTCTTCTGTCCCAGTTCTTAGAGCATCTCCAGCCGCGCCCCCAACAGGCCCCCCCTGGACGACTTTTTCGGCGCCGGCACCAAGAAAACGCCCCAGTCGCTCCCCCAGGACGACGAAAAGCGCCGGTTCGGCCCTTTTTTCCGCCCGGCGGCTGCAGGCCGAACCCGGCGCGCTGGGGGCGATCGGGGGCTCCGATGCAAGGGGAAAATGCGGCTGGCCCACGCCGTCAGGTGAAAAGTCAAGATTTTCTTCCTCGACTCGCCCCCCACCCCCGCGCTCTCGGCCGCCACTAGCTATATCCCGGCGCCGCCCGCCGCCCTTCACCGGTAGATAGCCATTCCCGCGGAAAGCGAGAGGTTCGCGCGGCAGCCCTCCGATAGTAGTAGCAGGCGTTTCGGCCGCCGCTTCCGGCCGCGAAGGCGCATTTTATGGCGGTGCACGCCCACCGGCGCAAGGTATTCGGCGATTTGCCTGCCTCGGCGATGGACTCAGATGACGAGGAGCGCTTCGCCAGCTGCTCTTTGGAGGAGGAAGCCGAGGCCGACGTCCAGGAAGAAGAGCATCTCATGGTGCTCGCCGCCCTCGCCCAGCTGCTGGCGAGCAATGAAAAGCCGCGGCGAGGTGGCTCGGCGCCGGGACGGGTGAAAGCAAAGAACCGACATCGTCTCGAAGGCTACTACATGCTCTACTCCGACTACTTCGCCGATGCTCGACTTCACGGCGACAAAACATTTCGGCGCCGTTATCGGATGAGCCGAAAGCTTTTCCTCAGGATTGTGAATGCCATCCGGGAGTTCGACAACTACTTCAAATGCAAGATGGATTGCACCGGCAAACTTGGATTCACCTCGATCCGTAAGTGCACGACATCGATGAGGATGCTTGCATACGGAGCTCCCGGTGACTCACATGACGACTATGGGCGCATGTCCGAGTCCACCAGCATAGAGTGTTTCTACAAGTTCTATCGGGCAGTGGTGGCAGTGTTTGGACCGCAATACTTGAGAACACCCAATGCGGAAGACACTGCTCGGATCCTAGCACAGAATGCAGCAAGAGGATTTCCTGGGATGCTTGGAAGCATCGACTACATGCATTGGAAATGGAACAATTGCCCATTTGCTTGGCAGGGGATGTACAAAGGCGCCAAAGGCGGTTGCAGTGTGGTACTTGAGGCGGTGGCCACACATGACCTCTGGATTTGGCACTCCTTTTTTGGTATGCCAAGAACTCACAATGACATCAACGTGCTGCAGTGCTCTCCTGTCTTTGCCAAGCTTTTTGAAGGTCATTCTCCTCCGATGAACTTCGAGATCAATGGGCGGCACTACAACAATAGGTACTATCTAGCTGATGGCATCTATCCGAGATGGTCGACATTTGTGAAGACCATCTCAAACCCTATGCCAGGAGGCAAGAACGCCTGGTTTGCAAAGATTCAGGAGGCTTGCAGGAAGGATGTCGAGCGGGCATTTGGTGTGCTCCAATCTCGATTTGCTGTTGTCCGATACCCCGCTCAGACCTGGTCGAAAGATCAAATGTGGGAGATCATGACCTCTTTGTGTCATCTTGCACAACATGATCATTGAGAGCGGCGCAGAAGAGCCGTGTTTGACATCGAACCATACCACAGTGCAGGTCCTCTTGCCCAAGTTGATCACCAGCTACCAAAGAACTCGGACTGCCTACCTCAAGTATCGTCGGAGATCCGAGACCCACAGGTGCATCATCAACTGTAGCAAGATCTGATAGAGCACCTATGGAGGCTCAAGGGCGACTCCGGGCGCGACGTGTGATGAAATATGAGTTTTTATTTGTTGAACTATATAATTTGTATTGAACTATTTGTTGTTGAACTATTTTGTTGAAGTATTTGATTTTTTTTTGATGAAATATGTGATATAAAATATTTATGTTGATAATTGATCGCCGAGCCATGGCGAACCACGCCGAATATGGGCATATTCTCGCCCATATGGGCTTTTATTCGCCGAAATGGGGCTGAAAAGTGGGCCAACATCGGCGCCTGGGGACGAGCTGGGGGCGACGACTGGACGCAAAACCGCCCCCAGCTCCGAATGCATCGCCGACTCGCCCCCATGGGGCGATTTTTATGCGTCCTGGGGGGGCCAACGGCTGGAGATGCTCTTAGCTTTGCACATGCACTTCTCACTTCTCACTTTTTCCCATGTTCTTGTCCTACCTAAATAGTTATTTTTTAAACTGCCCTACCTAAATAGTTGATTCTTGCTAACTTTAATTCTCTTACCATGCAACTATGTCAACTCAACACGCCACCATGCATGGAAGAAGATGCATCTTTAATGCAACCATGTCAACTCATCATGCAAACACGCATGAAAAAAAACCACCTTTAAAATGCACCATGCATACCACTCATATTCAAGAAATATTTTACAACTATACAATAATCAATAAATTATATGTATATTAGTTTCAATAACCATATTGTTAATCTAATACTAATGGTTCATACAACAAATCTCATTAAAATAATTGCAACCGATCCCTGCAACAACACATATGTATCATCTCTAGTTTACGTAGAATCCTCACCCCTCTACATGGTAGACTATGCAACCAAGGAAGAGCCGGATGAGTTTCTGGCCAAGCTCATGCACGGGGAAGAGTTAAATTTGTCTTGACACGCTAAAGTCAAGCCTGTTCAGAAAGGGGACAATAATACTAAGTTTTTCCATTTGATTGCAAATGAAAAGTGTTGGAAAAAAAAGAAAATATATCAATTGGAACACCCAACTACTCACAAAAGGAGTACTATAACGTCTTTTTGGGCATCCGACCATCCATTTTGTCACAATGGATGAGGAAGTGATTGAGGATATACCTCATTTCTCTCCTTAGAAAAATGCTATTTTGAGAACACCTTTCTCGGAGAAGAAGATTTCTTTACGTGATTTCTCTAATAGAAAGGACTAAGACCCTGGGAATGGATGGGTTCCCTATTCAATTTTAACACAAGTGTTGGGAGATAATCAATGGTGACCTTTTACCCATGTTTGAGGATCTTTTCAGCGATGATTTATCGGTGTTCTGCCTTAACTTTGGGATGACCATGTTGCTTCCTAAGAAGGAAGATGCAATTCAGATTCAGCAATTCATACCTATATGTTTGTTGAATGTTAGCTTCAAAATATTCACGGAAGTGGATACAAATAAGCTATCCATTATTGCTTACTCTGTGGTCGTCCTATGCACACTGCTTTCATGCTTGGATGAAACATCCTGGAGGGGGTGGCTGTCTTCCATGAAACTATTCATGATCTTCAAAAAATGTGATGGAGTTATCTGTGTAGTGGACCTCAAAATGGCGTATGATAAGGTCAAATGGCCTTTTCTTAAACACGCTCTGCATATGAAATGTCCCCAAAGGTTCTTCCATAGATTGGAGACAACATGTCCAATATTTTGTTCAGGGTGGGAGCATAGGGGTCAAGGTAAATGATGGCATTGGTCATTATTCTTAGACCCTGAAAGGTTTGCGACACTGTGATCCTGTGTCTCTCATCCTCTTCAATATTGTCATTATATGTTGGCCATCGGGCTAAGGAGGATGGCCAAGTCAGTGCACTCATCATTCTACACTGGTGCGCGGGGGTGGGGGGGGGTCTCTATCCTTCAGAATGATGATGACACAGTTATTATTATGGAGAATGATCTACAAAAGACTAACAATATGAAGTTGATCATTTGCCTTTTTAACAACTATCTGGTCTCAAAATAAATTTCCATAACAGTGAGCATTTTCCCTTTAGTATATCCAAAGAAATAGAAAGCCAATATAGACAGCTCTTCAGATGTGAGGTGGGCTCCCTCTCATTTACTTATCTCGGAATACCCATCCATCACTACAACCTAACCATCAAAGAATGGAGAATTATTGAGGATCAATTAAAAAAGACTGAGTTGCTGGAAGGGTAAACTCATGTCATGGTTAGCTCCTATCAGAAAGAAGAACAATCGACACTAATGTAACCATAAAGAAATGGCGGCTCTAACATAGATTTTCCTCAATATTCCATGTTGTTGAAAAATCATGTGGTAGCATGGGATGATTGACACTTTAGCTTTTTATCAATGCGGTTCTCACAAGTTTACCCATGTTTATGCTATTTCCTTAATACCCAAAGAGGTCCTGAAAAGACTAAATTTTATCGGTCTAGGTTCTTCTGGCAATGTGATGAGCACAAACGGAGGTATATACTGGCTAAATGAAGATATCTTGTGTAGGCCTAAGGACCAAGGTGTATTGGATATCAAAAACTTGGAAGTTAAAAATGGTGCTTGCTTAGTAAATGGCTATTCAAGTTATAAAATGAGGAAGGTGTCTGACAAGAACTCCTTCGTGATAAATATCTTAATTCGAAAACCCTATCTCAAGTGGAAGCCAAACTTACTGCTTCTCCATTTACGAAGGGCTTGATGAAGGTCGAGTCTTCCTTTTTATACGAGGCTCTTCAAGGATGGTGATGGAAGATTCATGAGTATTGTGGTGGGAGACAATCTGCTTGCAATTCAGTATTTGTCATATTCAGTGTGGTGCGGAGGAAGGATGCTACTGTTCAATCTAATCTTGGATCAACACCTCTGAACATCCAATTTATGAGGCCTTGATTAATGATAAATGGACATCTTCACTCCATTTAGTTAGCATATATCTGCATGTGGTCATCACTTTAGCATAGGGACGCTCCAGGCACATGGACTTTGGGTGAAATCGGCGGGTCAATCGATTGATTGGCATGTCACTAATAGATAATGTGGCCAAGCCAGATAATCATTTTTTAGACCGGTTATGATTTTTCCACTTTGTTTTTAGCAATTTGAACTACTCAAACCATTTTTAATAAATTCGGATGTGTGCATCATGATGATGTAGAGGCTGGGACCTTCCCCTTTTCAAAGAAATGAAACGGTAAGACCGCGCTTGGGAGCTCTGGTTTATTTCACACATGTATTAAGATACAATTGTAATTTACTCGTCATCGGAAACAATGCGTAAAATACAGGCGTAATGAAACCGAGGGCCCGAGGTCTGTAAGTAAAACCGGTGGGTTACGCGTGTAATTTGAGAGACCAGTTGTAGGACCTTGAAGTATGTCTAGAGGGGGGGGGGTGATTAGACTACTTGACCAATAAAAACTTAACCTTTTCCCAATTTTAGAGTTTGGCATATTTTAGCTACTTTAGGACAAGTCAAGCAATCATCACACAATTCAAGCAAGCATGCAAAGAGTATATAGGCAGCGGAAATTAAAGCATGCAACTTGCAAGAAAGTAAAGGGAAGGGTTTGGAGGATTCAAACGCAATTGGAGACACGGATGTTTTTGGCGTGGTTCCGATAGGTGGTGCTATCGTACATCCACGCTGATGGAGACTTCAACCCACGAAGGGTAACGGCCATGAGTCCACGGAGGGCTCCACCCACGAAGGGTCCACGAAGAAGCAACCTTGTCTATCCCACCATGGCCGCCGCCCACGAAGGACTTGCCTCACTAGCGGTAGATCTTCACGAAGTAGGCGATCTCCTTGCCCTTACAAACTCCTTGGTTCAACTCCACAATATTGTCGGAGGCTCCCAAGTGACACCTAGCCAATCTAGGAGACACCACTCTCCAAGAAGTAACCAATGGTGCGCTGATGATGAACTCGTTGCTCTTGTGCTTCAAATGATAGTCTCCCCAACACTCGACTCTCTCTCATAGGTTTTGGATCTGGTGGAAAGAAGATTTGAGTGGAAAGCAACTTGGGGAAGGCTAGAGATCAAGATTCATATGGTAGGAATGGAATATCTTGGTCTCAACACATGAGTAGGTGGTTCTCTCTCAGAAATGGTAAGTTGGAAGTGTATGTTCGTTCTGATGGGTCTCTCCACGAATGAAGAGGAGGTGGAGGGGTATATATAGCCTCCACACAAAATCTAACCATTACACACGATCTACCAAACTCGGTGGGACCGAATTGTTAAACTCGGTCGGACCGATTTAGTAAACCTAGTGACCGTTAGTGATTTTTGGTGGGACTGACATGCATCTTGGTGAGACCGATTCGGTTAGGGTTAGGGCATAACGTAATCTCGGTAAGACCGATTACACAAACTCGGTGAGACCGATTTGGTAATAAGCTTTCCAGAGAGTTGGTCAGGTAAACTCGGTGGGACCAATTTGCTCTTTTCGGTGAGATCGAAATGTTACAAAAAGGAAACAGAGAGTTTACATTGCAATCTCGGTGGGACCGATCGCTCACTTCGGTTAGACCGAAACGTTACGAAGAGAAACAGAGAGATTACAACCCCATCTCAGTGAGACCGAGATCCCTATCGGTAAGACCGATTTGCTTAGGGTTTGTGGCAATGGCTATGACTTTTGGAATCGGTGGCGCCGGATAGGAAGAATCGGTGTGACCGATTTTGGCTTTGGGTATAGGCCATTTGTGGATGTGGGAAAGTAGTTGAGGGTTTTGGAGCATATTACTAAGCACATGAAGCAAGAGGCTCATTAAGCAACACCTCATCCCTCCTTGATAGTATTGGATTTTCCTATAGACTCAATGTGATCTTGGATCACTAAAATATAAAATGAAGAGTCTTGAGCTTTTGAGCTTGAGCCAATCCTTTGTCCTTAGTATTTTGAGGGATCCACTTTCATCATCCATGCCATGCCATTCATTGAGCTTTCCTGAAATAATAATCTTAGAATAGCATTAGCTCAGTGAGCTATATGTTGTTATGAATTACCAAAACCACCTAGGGATAGTTGCACTCTCAATCTCCCCCTTTTTGGTAATTGATGACAACATATAGATCAAAGCTTCGACAAAAGATAATAAGATTGAATAACATCGTCGCTTTGAGAAGTATGTGATAAGCAAGAGCTCCCCCTAAATTTGTGCATGGGTTAAGATTTGCTTTGGACTGCAAATGCACAATGAATTAGGCTCATGGGTTACTCTTCCATGTCACATACATCTTGGTGGAGCGCTCAAAATAATAAACAATGAATACATGCACTCTTCACCAAGCATAGTGAGTGATCACATAAGATAGATAGGATAATATCAATCATGCATAAGTGTAGCTTATGATCAAACACATGATCATCAATGTCTCACAAGCATAGTATCTCAACCAAAAGCAAACAAAGTTTGAAAAAACCACCAAATAAAGCAAGAGAGAACAAAAGCAACACTCTCTCTCTCGAAGCCTATGATCTATACAATTTTCTCCCCCTTTGGCAACAAGTTACCAAAAAGTTCATAGAAAATGCATAGTGCTAGATCGACTCTCAGGCTTGATCTTCTGGTGGTGGTGTCCTGATAGCTCCTTGGACGAAGGCTTCAGTTGAAGTAGAGGGTGCTGGAGTGGATGCTGGAGCTGGTTGCACCGGAACTGTTAGGGCGAGGCTGGTGCTGAAGTTGTTGCTCTAGTGTCTCACATCGCAGCACGCAACAATCGACCTCTGGCTCGGGCACTTTGGCAAACACATTGGTGGTAGTCTTGCCCTTCCTCTCCTGCATGTCATCCTGCAGCTGCTCTACAACCGATCAATCTCGCCATTTTAACATCTAGATCATAGAATTTTTGTTCCTTGATTCTTTCAAGGCTCTCCTGATTCTGAGTGATGGTGGCCAGTCCTTTCTCAATCCTCAAGGTTGATGCTATCAAGTAACCAAGCTGCTCCTGTTTGGTTTTCAAGAAATATTCAGATGCCTCCTCTTGAGTTGGCATCTTGGCAGCCTTCTCCTTCTTTGCCTTCTCCTTCTTCTCCTGAGCTTGAACTGATTGTGGATCATCTTCATTCATGACAACCTCATTGTCCTCAAAGTCTGGATAAATTGGAAAATGTTCCTTATCCAACTAATATTTCCCTGTGCCCATCTTGGAGTTGATCAATTCTTGAATCTGAGGTGCATATCCACAACTCTTCTTCTGATCTACTGCAGTCCTCTTGATTGTTTCAATGATCAGGCTCATGACTTTGAACTTCTGTGGCACATCAAACACATGCATCATGTTGATGGCATGCCCTATGATCATGTTATGGTCACCTGACTTGGGCAACAAAGTGTGCCTCGAATCCAATTGATGGTTGCCAACCCTGACAGCAGAAAGTGAACTGATCCAAACTTGTGAGTCTCTACTGCCTTGTCTGGGATTTCCTTGTACATGTGAGCCATTGAATTGTGACCCAACTTCTTCTTTGCATAAATGTCCAGGTCATCCTCATCTTCCTTGGGGGCATTTATGAGACTTGCCCATTCTTCAACAGTGGATTGGTACCTTGTACCTTCAGACATCCAGACAATTCTACCATCTGGGTAAAAATGTGCTGTGGAGTAGAACTGCATGATAAGCTCATCATTCCAGTTGGTGAACTTCTGTCCAACAAAATCAGCAACTCCACAAGCAACAAAGCTTTCTTGCACTCAAGGGTAGTGCTCTTCATTATCCTTGATGTAGGTCCAGTCGACCCACCTCATGTCACATACTATAGGTTTCTTGTCCAACATAATTGTTTCATAAAAGTCCTGCTGTTCCTTTGTATGGAACCTGTAGTCAACATCAGTTCTTCTTCTTGAAGCATATGGGTCTTCCATCCTCCACAGTCTCAGCCCTAAATCCTTCCTGATTCTCATGTCCTCAGCCACATGATGGGCATCATTGTGGTCTGGTATCTTGGGCTTGAGCTTTCTAAGGACCTGTCCTTCTTCATCTTCATCTTCAAAGAACATTGGGCACTTGGGCTTGTTCTTCTCAAGCAATGGAATACTTCTAGTATTCCTCTTTGGAACTTGCTTGGCCTTGGAGGCAGCTTTGGGTGCTTCCTTGGGCTTGGATGTTGCAGCCCTCGATCCGATTGCATCTCCCATAAGCTTAGCTGCCTTAGGTGTCAAAAAGATCCTCTTCCTCTTCATCGAATCTCTTCTCATTGAGGGCTTTCCAAGGACCTTGGCAGTTGTGGTTCTTGCTCTCTTCTTTTTCTTGTCCCGATCACCATCATCCTCTGATTCAATTGTGAACTTCATAGTTGCACCAAGGGGACTTTCGAGGTTTGGATGATGTATCTTTCCTTGCAGTGTGCCTCTTTGGGTTGAGCTTGAGGTGGCACTTGAGTGGACTTTCGGCCTTTGGCATTGGTGTCCTCTTGGCGGAACTTTCTTCTTCGAGACTGGCTTTGTGCTCTGTGCAGAGCCATATTCTTTCTTGAGCATCACTTTCTTGGAAGTGGCCTCATCTTCCTCAGCTTTGTAATCTTCATCCTCGAATCTGAAGTTCTTTTCTCCTTTGCCTAGTTGCAGCCTTAGGCAAATTGCTAGGAGTACTTCGCTCCCATCATCCGAAGTTGAGGGACTAGTGCCCCACTCAAATCCATCTGCTCTTGACTGTTCGCTGTCACTCGATCGTACATACCGCAAAAGCTAATCACTGACCTGTGAAGAGTTATAGATGAGATAGAATAGATGAGCATCACAAAATGCGAGATTTTTGCAAAAGAATGATTCAAAAGTTCAGTTTTAGTTTTCCACGAAAGCATTTCGGATCAACCGATTTTCAAACTCGGTGATACCGAAGCAGTTTTGGAACCTAAACTGATGATCTCGGTTGGACCGAGTCACAGTTCGGTGGCACCGAGACTGCTAGGGTTTCACAGAATCCTCAAATCGGTCGCACCGATTAGTAATTCTCGGTCAGACCGAGAGTCACTAGTGCAATGGCATACGCCAAATCGGTGAGACCGAGATTTTCAACTCGGTGGGTCCGAGATGGTTTCGGCGGAAACCTAACCCTAAAAATTTGAATCTCATCTAATCTATGGACTACTTTGGTTGGATAGAAGAGTTTTAATCGTGGCAAGATTCAATAAGAATACAATGTGCTTGGAATCCGATGTGGATAGCACAAAGATCAAGTCCATACCCTAACTTGGCGGTGGACTTGCTACGGCGCCAACGGCGGGGACGAATTTCGTTGACGGCGGCGGAGACCAGCGACGAGGCTGTCATGCATTTAGGAGACGATCCGGAGACCACCGATGGCAGAGCGAGCTATTGCGCGGGCAAAGGGTTTCGGAGAAATTTCCAAAATTTTGCCCGTGGCTATATATAGCCCGACCCTGTCGGTGTGACCGAGTGGAACAATTCGGTGGCACCGAGATGCATAACTGTGTTCATTCATAAAGAAATCGCTGAGACCGAAGTTCAGATCGGTTGCACCGAGATTGAAAACTCAGATCAACTTAATGATCTCGGTAGGACCGAAATGGTGGAATCGGTCTGACTGAGAATCACAAAGAGGTTTTGGAAGTTTAAGTCTATGACGAATCGGGGACTCTAAGTGCTCCTCACACAGAGTGGTTCGAATCTGACTTGATCAAATTTTGTGATGTAGCATGAATAGAGTTTGAGATGAGAAAATCATAGATAGCTAAAGAAGGTTCTTAGGCATTCTTGTCCATCCACTTGGCAAAAAGAAAAGAATCAAACAATCAAAGCAACAAGTGGATGTCCTTGAATGAGTAAAATATGCACCAACATGCTCACACAATAAGATGGCAAATGAAATATGTGGCAAAGCTTGCACAACCAATTCTAGCATCTATCAAACAATTGGCGATGACTAGGTCATCTATATATGAGTATATTGACTTAGGAGTCAAATGAGAACATTTGATCATAGCTCATACTCATCGTTTAAGCTCAAGTGGGGTTACCACTTTTACATAATGCATTGATGTGTTCACACCATTAGAGTTGCTTTGACTCAATTCTTAGAGTTAAGCTCCCCTAGATGTGAGATCCCCCCTTAGAGGGATGAACTAACCTTGGGTTTTGTCGATGATGATTTCATGTAGGTGTTGAAGATGTGGATGCTCAATGTTGGTGTAGATCATTTGGAGCAATCCTTTGGAGTGAGTTGCACTTTCAACTTACCTACATGGGTTAGTCCCACAAGGAACAAACAAGAATATCCATAGACATAGAGTGATGCACACACAAGATGATGTCCATGAAATCATTAGGTTACCTTGTCCCTTGTCTTACCAACATGAGGGTTTGTGACTCCTTGAACTAGTGCAAGATGTGGAAGTTGATTGCACTTGTTCTTGCCAAAATGATATGAGTGAAGAATGTTGGCGAGTCACCCTTAAGAACTCTCTAGTTCTTCTTCTTCGATCCACATCATCTTGATGGGAATCCTTGGAGTTGTAGTTGTACTTGATGAAGTAGAACTTGACGTAGTCTTGGGAACCCACTTGAACGAGGCTTTAGGTGCTTCTTCAAATGCATCAATCTCTTCTTGAAGCTTGTCCTTGCCTTTGTTCTTGTGGTCTTGTGGTGGAAGATCATCTTGAGCTTGTGTTCCCTTGAAGGAAGTAGGATCATACTTCTCTTGTTGAGGAACAAAATTTGTCTTGGGGTATTGATCTTCTTCCCACTCAACTCCATTGGCATTGAACTTTCGTTCAAAACCAACACCTTGATTCTTCCGGTGCCTTCCTTGCTTGCGTACAATTTCCTCGTATTGCTTACTCCCGGCAAGGCTCTTGGAAACACCTTTCTCTATAATTCCCTTCAATAAGCTATTTTCTTCCTCAAGTGTAACTTGGCTAAGAGAATCATTAGTGGAATCAAGAGAACTACTAGAAGCAACAATATTGGATTTGACATTGTTATTGTTACTACTAGAGGAAGTATCTTTCTTGTACTTGTTACTGGACTTGACTTGAGGCATGTAAGTACATAAGAGTAAACGCTTGGCAATGTAAGAAGAACTTTTCTTGCGAAGATCATCATTGATTGCTTTTAAGAACTCATGCTCTTGCTCAAGATTGAGCTTTTCAAAGCGTAACTTCTCATGAGCCCTTAAAAGTTCTCGATGATCTTCGTAGATAGTTTCATGAGCTAACTTAAGAGAGTTTAGTTCATTAGTTAGAAGCTCAATCTTCTCCTTATCATTGTCATTCGTTTTATCTTGTTTAGCATGATTAATTGATGTTTCATCATAGTATTCATCACTAGAGTTGTCAACAAGTAAATCATCATCCACAAGCAAGTCATCTTCATCACTATTGAAATCAACATACTCGGGATGTGTTACCTTTGGACCTTTGGCCATGAAGCATCTTCCAACACCTTCATTTGGTGAGTCAAATATGTCGAGGAGTTGGTTGACACAAGTGCTAGACCGCAACACCTTCATCTTGAGTATATTCGAGTCGGAGTGATAGCTTCTCTCGAGTGATTGTCGAGTCGGAGCCGGATACCCATTCACCAACATGAGTTTGATGTCTTCGTTTTGTGTAGCTCCTTGATGACTTGTCCTTCCTTTCCGAATCCTTGCTTCTCCGTGAGGGTCTTCGTTCATAACGATCATCTCTACTCCTCCTCTCTCTTGGTGGTGATTCTTCTCTTTTGCTCCTTCTTCTTGGAGAATCTTCTCTTCTTTTGTAGGGTGACGTACACTCATCGGAGTAGTGTCCAGGTCTCGCACAATTGTAGCAATTGCGCTCTCGACTAGAAGATCTTTTGTCATTGTAAGACCTTGACTTGGAGCTTCTTTCTTTGCTTCTACTCTTGTAGAATTTGTTGAAGTTCTTCACCATTAAGCTCAATTCTTCATTGAAGGTTGGTTTTGTTGGGGAACGTAGTAATTTCAAAATTTTCCTACGCACACGCAAGATCATGGTGATGTATAGCAACGAGAAGGGGAGTGTATCTTCATACCCTTGAAGATCGCTAAGCGGAAGTGTTTATCAACGTGGTTGATGTAGTCGTACGTCTTCACGATCCGACCGATCCAAGTACCGAACGCATGGCACCTCCGAGTTTTGCACACGTTCAGCTCGATGACATCCTCGCCTTCTCGATCCAGCAAGACGGGCGAGGTAGTAGATGAGTTCCGGCAGCACGACGGTGTGGTGACGGTGTTGGTGAAGAACAATCTCTGCAGGGCTTCGCCTAAGCACTACGGAAACTATGACGGAGGCTAAACTAGAGGGGACGGGGTTGCCGGCACACGGCTTGGTGTTTCTTGATGCGTCTTTGGTGCTAGCCCTACCCCTCTATTTATATGTTGAGCCTTGGGGTCGAAACTTGGAGTAAAAGCCTCCACAAAGTCGGTTTCACCCGAAAGGCAAGAGTCCTTCTCGACTCGTACGAGACGCCAGGTTCTCGGCGTCGACCCAGACGCCAGGACCGGCGGCGTCGCCCCTAGACTCATAAAACTTCCTTTGCGCTTTCCAAAACCTTGTGGGCTTTCCCTTTGGCCCAAATAACGGTTCTCGCACTCCAAACATTTCGAAACATCCGTAACCCTTCCGTGAATTCGGAACCCTTCCGGAGATCAAACACTATTATTTCATATATCAAACTTTATTTCCGGACCATTCGGAGTTCCTCATCATGTCCATGATCTCATCCGGACTCAACAACATTCGTTACCAACATGCATAACTCATATAATACTATATCGTGAACGTTAAGCGTCACGGACCCTACGGGTTCGAGAACTATGTAGACATGACCTAAAACTGTTCTCGGTCAATAACCAATAGCGGACCTGGATGCCCATATTGGTTCCTACATATTCTACGAAGATCTTTATCGGTCAAACCGCATAACAACATACGTTGTTCCTTTGTCATCGGTATGTTACTTGCCCGAGATTCGATCGTCGGTATCCCAATACCTAGTTCAATCTCGCTACGCAAGTCTCTTTACTCGTACGTAATGCATCATCCCGTAACCAACTCATTGGTCACAATGCTTGCAAGGCTTATAGTGATGTGCATTACCGAGAGGGCCCAGAGATACCTCTCCGACAATCGGAGTGACAAAACCTAATCTCAAATACGCCAACTCAACATGTACCTTCGAGACACCTGTAGTACTCCTTTATAATCACCCGCTTACGCCAGTGACGCTTTGGTAGTACCAAAGTGTTCCTCCGTAAACGGAGTTGCATAATCTCATAGTTACAGGAACATGTATAAGTCATGAAGAAAGCAATAGCAACATACTAAACGATCAAGTGCTAGGCTAACGGAATGGGTCAAGTCAATCACATCATTCTCCTAATGATGTGATCCCGCTAATCAAATGACAACTCTTTTGTCCATGGCTAGGAAACATAACCATCTCTCGATAAACGAGCTAGTCAAGTAGAGGCATACTAGTGACATTATGTTTGTCTATGTATTCACACATGTATTATGTTTCCGGTTAATACAATTCTAGCATGAATAATAAACATTTATCATGAAATAAGGAAATAAATAATAACTTTATTATTGCCTCTAGGGCATATTTCCTTCATCTCCCACTTGCATTAGAGTCAATAATCTAGTTCACATCGCCATGTGATTTAACACCAATATTCATATCTCAGATATGATTAACACCCATAGTTCACATCATCATGTGACCAACACCCAAAGGGTTTACTAGAGTAAGTAATCTAGTTCACATCACTATGTGATTAACACCCAAAGAGTACTAAGGTGTGATCATGTTTTGCTCGTGAGAGAAGCTTAGTCAACGGGTCTGTCACATTCAGAGCCGTATGCATTTTGCAAATATTTTATGTCCACAATGCTCTGCATGGAGTTACTCTAGCTAATTGTTCCCACTTTCAATATGTATCCAGGTTGAGACTTAGAGTCATCTCGGATCGGTGTAAAAGTTTGCACCGATGTAACTTTTACAACAAACTCTTTATCACCTCCATAATCGAGAAATATCTCCTTAGTCCTTACTAAGGATATTCTTGACCAATGTCCAGTGATCCACTCCTAGATCACTATTGTACTCCCTTGCCAATTCAGAGCAAGGTATACAATAGGTCTGGTACATAGCATAGCATACTTTATAGAACCTATGACTGAGGCATAGGGAATGACTTTTCATTCTCTTTCTATTTTCTGCTGTGGTCGGGATTTGAGTCTTACTCAATTTCATACCTTTGCAACACAGGCAAGATCTCTTTCTTTGACTGTTTCATTTTGAACTATTTCAAAATCTTGCCAAGGTATGTACTCATTGAAAATCTTATCAAGCGCCTTGATCTATCTCAATAGATCTTGATGCTCAATATGTAAGTAGCTTTTACTGAGGTCTTTTCCTTTTAAAGAACTCCTTTAAAACACTCTTTTATGCTTTGCAGAAATTCTACATCATTTCCGATCAACAATATGTCACTCACATATACTAATCGTAAAGGTCAGAGTGCTCCCACTCACTTTATTGTAAATACAGTGCTTCATCGTAAGTCCATATAAAACTATACGCTTTGATCAACTTATCAAAGCGTATATTCCAACTCCGAGATGCTTGCACCAGTCCATAGATGGATCATTGAGCTTGCACATTTTGTTAGCACCTTTAGGATTGACAAAACCTTCCGTTGCATCATATACAACTCTTCTTTAATAAATCCATTAAGGAATGCAGTTTTGACATCCATTTGTCGATTTCATAAAATGTGGCAATTGCTAACATGATTCCGACAGACTTAAGCATCGATACGAGTGAGAAAATCTCATCGTATTCAACACCTTGAACTTGTTGAAAACCTTTCGCAACAAGTCGAGCTTGGTAGATAGTAACACTACTATCGTTGTCCGCCTTCCTCTTGAAGATCCATTCATTTAACATGGCTTGTCGATCATCGAGCAAGTCAATCAAAGTCCATACTTTGTTGTCATACATGGATCATATCTCGATTTTATGGCCTCAAGCCATCTCGCGAATCTGGGCTCATCATCGCTTCCTCATAGTTCGTGGTTCATCATGGTCTAGTAACATGACTTCCGAACATGATTACTACACCACTGTGCGGATCTCACTCGAAGACCTACGAGGTTCTATAGTAACTTGATCTGAAGTTTCATGATCAATATCATTAGCTTCCTCACTAATTGGTGTATTTGTCACAGAACTGATTTCGTGATGAACTACTTTCCAATAAGGGAGCAGTACAGCTTACCTCATCAAGTTCTACTTTCCTCCCACTCACTTCTTTCGAGACAAACTCCTTCTCTAGAAAGGATCCATTTTAGCAACGAATATCTTGCCTTCGGATCTGTGATAGAAGGTGTACCCAACAATTTCCTTTGGGTATTCTATGAAGACACACTTCTCGATTTGGGTTCGAGCTTGTCGATGAAACTTTTTCACATAAGCATCGCAGCCCCAAACTTTAAGAAACGACAACTTGGGTTTCTTGCTAAACCACAGCTTCCTATAGTGTCGCCTCAACGATTTAGATGGTGCCCTTTTAACGTGAATGCAGCTGTCTCTAATGCATAACCCAAAACGATAATGGTAAATCAAGAAGAAACATCATAGATCGCACCATATCCAATAAAGTACGACATAACGCTCGACACACCATAATGTTGTGGTGTTCCAGGTGGCGTGAACTATGAAACTATTTCACATTGTTTTAGTTGAAGACCAAACTCGTAACTCAAATATTCGTCTTCGCGATCATATCGCAGAAACCTTATTTTCTTGTTACGATGATTTTTCCACTTCACTCTGAAATTCTTTGAACCTTTCAATTACTTCAGACTTATGTTTCATCAAGCAGATATACCCATATCTGCTCAAACCATCTTTTGAAGGTCAGAAAATAATGATACTTGCCACAAGCATTAACACTCACTGGATCGCGTACATCAGTATGTATTATTTCCAATAAGTCAGTAGCTTGTTCCATTGTTCCGGAGAACGGAGTTTTAGTCATCTTGCCCAAAAGGCACGGTTCGCAAGCATCAAATGATTCATAACCAAGTGATTCTGAAAATCCATCATTATGGAGTTTCTTCATGCGCTTTACACCGATATGACCCAAACGGCAGTGCCACAAATAAGTTGCACTATCATTATTAACTTTGTATCTTTTGGCATCAATATTATGAATATGTGTATCACTACGATCGAGATCCAACAAACCATTTTCGTTGGTGTGTATGACCATAGAAGGTTTTATTCATGTAAACAGAACAACAATTATTCTCTGATTTTAAATGAATAACCGTATTGCAATAAACATGATCAAATCATATTCATGCTCAACGCAAACGCCAAATAACATTTATTTAGGTTTAACACTAATCCCGAAATTATAGGAAGTGTGCGATGATGATCATATCAATCTTGGAACTACTTCCAACACTCATCGTCACTTTCCTTCAACTAGTCTCTGCTTATTCTCAGAATCGCTGTTTGAGTTACTAATCTTAGCAACCTAACAAGTATCAAATACTCAGGGCTACAATAAACACTAGTAAGGCACACATCAAACATCTCAGATATCAAATATACCCTTGTTCACTTTGCCATCCTTCTTATCCACCAAATATTTAGGGCATTTCGCTTCAAAGGACCATTTCCTTTGCAAAGTAAGCACTCGCCTTAGGCTTTGGTCCAACTTTGGTCTTCTTCACGGAAGTGACAACTTGCTTGTCTTTCCACTTGAAGTTCCCTTTCTTTCCCTTTGCCCTTCTCTTGAAACTAGTGGTCTTGTCAATCATCAACACTTGATGCTCTTTCTTGATTTCTACCTTCGTCGATTTCAACATCACGAAGAGCTTGGGAATCGCTTACATCATCCCTTGCATACTATAGTTCATCACGAAGTTCTAGTAACTTAGTGATGGTGACTAGAGAATTCTGTCAATCACTATCTTATCCGGAAGATTAACTCCCACTTGATTCAAGCGATTGAAGTACCTGATAATCTAAGTACATGCTCACTAGTTGAGCGATTCTCCTCCATCTTTTAGCTATAGAACTTGTTGGAGACTTCATATCTCTCAACTCGGTATTTGCTTGAAATATTAACTTCAATTCTCGAACATCTCATATGGTCCATGACGCTCAAAACGCCTTTGAAGTCCCGATTCTAAGCCATAAAGCATGGTGCACAAAACTATCAAGTAGTCATCATATTGAGCTAGCCAAACGCTCATAACGCCTCGTGATCCGCTCCTGCAATAGGTCTGTCACCTAGCGTGCATTAAGGACATAATTCTTCAGGCAAGAATGAGGATAAACCTCGATAATGGATCAAATCCGCAACATTGCTACTAACATTTTTCAACACAGTTTTCTCTAGGAACATATCAAAATAAACATATGAAAGAAACAACGCGAGCTATTGATCTACAACATAATTTGCAAAATATTACTAGGACTAAGTTCATGATAAATTAAAGTTCAATTAATCATATTACTTAAGAACTCCCACTTAGACAGACATCTCTCTAGTCATCTAAGTGATCACGTGATCCAAATCAACTAAACCATGTCCGATCATCACGTGAGATGGAGTAGTTTCAATGGTGAACATCTCTATGTTGATCATATCTACTATATGATTCACGCCGACCTTTCGGTCTCCGTGTTCCGAGGCCATATCTGATATGCTAGGCTCGCAAGTATAACCTGAGTATTCCGCGGTGCAACTGTTTTGCACCCGCTTGTATTTGAACGTAGAGCCTATCACACCCGATCATCACGTGGTGTCTCAAAGACGAAGAACTTTCGCAACGGTGCATACTCGTGGAGAACACTTCTTGATAATTAATGAGAGATCATCTTAAAATGCTACCGCCAATCAAAGCAAGATAAGATGCATAAAGGATAAACATCACATGCAATCAATATAAGTGATATGATATGGCCATCATCATCTTGTGCTTGTGATCTCCATCTTCAAGCACCGTCGTGATCACCATCGCCACCGGCGCCGACACCTTGATCTCCATCGTAGCATCGTTGTCATTTACGCCATCTATTGCTTTATGACTATCGCTACCGCTTAGTGATAAAGTAAAGCAATTACAGTATGCTTGCATTTCATACAATAAAGCGACAACCATATGGCTCTCGCCATTGCCGATAACTTCGGTTACAAAACATGATCATCTCATAAAATATAGCATCACGCCTTGGCCATATCACATCACAACATGCCCTGCAAAAACAAGTTAGACGCCCTCTACTTTGTTGTTGCAAATTTTACGTGGCTGCTACGGGCTTAGCAAGAACTGTTCTTACCTCGCATCAAAACCACAACGATAGTTTGTCAAATAGACTCGCTTTAACCTTCACAAGGACCGGCGAGCCACACTCGTTCAACTAAAGTGAGAGAGACAGACACCCGCCAGTCACCTTTAAGCACGAGTGCTCGTAACGGTGAAACCAGTCTCGCGTAAGTGTACGCGTAATGTCGGTCCGGGCCACTTCATCTCACAATACCGCTGAACCAAAGTATGACATGCTGGTAGGCAGTATGACTTATATCGTCCACAACTCACTTGTGTTCTACTCGTGCATATAAAATCAACGCATAAAACCTAGGCTCGGATACCACTGTTGGGGAACGTAGTAATTTCAAAATTTTCCTACGCACACGCAAGATCATGGTGATGTATAGCAACGAGAAGGGGAGTGTATCTTCATACACTTGAAGATCGCTAAGCGGAAGCGTTTATCAACGCGGTTGATGTAGTCGTATGTCTTCACGATCCGACCGATCCAAGTACCGAACGCACGGCACCTCCGAAGTTCGCACACGCTCAGCTCGATGACGCCCTCGCCTTCTCGATCCAAAGAAGATGGGCGAAGTAGTAGATGAGTTCCGCAGCACGACGGTGTGGTGCGGTGTTGGTGAAGAACAATCTGCAGGCTTCGCCTAAGCACTACGGAAACTATGACGGAGGCTAAACTAGAGGGGACGGGTTGCGGCACACGGCTTGGTGTTTCTTGATGTGTCTTTGGTGCTAGCCCTACCCTCTATTTATATGTTGAGCCTTGGGGTCGAAACTTGGAGTAAAAGCCTCCACAAAGTCGGTTTCACCCAAAGGCAAGAGTCCTTCTCGACTCCGGGGCGACGCCAGGTTCTCGGCGTCTGGGACCAGACGCCAGGACCCCGCATCCGCCCTCGACTCCGCAAAACTTCCTTTGCGCTTCCAAAACCTTGTGGGCTTTCCCTTTGGCCCAAATAACGGTTCTCGCACCCAAACATTTCGAAACATCCGAACCCCTTCCGTGAATTCGAAACCTTCCGAGATCAAACACTATTATTTCATATATCAAACTTTATTTCCGGACCATTCCGGAGTTCCTCGTCATGTCCATGATCTCATCCGGGCTCCAACAACATTCGTTACCAACATGCATAACTCATATAATACTATATCACAATCTAAACGTTAAGCGTCATGGATTCTACGAGTTCGAGAACTATGTAGACATGACCTAAAACTGTTCTCGGTCAATAACCAATAGCGGGACTCGATGCCCATATTGGTTCCTACATATTCTACGAAGATCTTTATCGGTCAAACCGCATAACAACATACGTTGTTCCCTTTGTCATCGGTATGTTACTTGCCCGAGATTCGATCGTCGGTATCCCAATACCTAGTTCAATCTCGTTACCGGCAAGTCTCTTTACTCGTTACGTAATGCAGCATCCCGTAACCAACTCATTGGTCACAATGCTTGCAAGGCTTATAGTGATGTGCATTACCGAGAGGGCCCAGAGATACCTCTCCGACAATCGGAGTGACAAAACCTAATCTCGAAATACGCCAACTCAACATGTACCTTCGGAGACACCTGTAGTACTCCTTTATAATCACCCGCTTACGCCAGGACGCTTGGTAGTACCCAAAGTGTTCCTCCGTAAACGGAGTTGCATAATCTCATAGTTACAGAACATGTATAAGTCATGAAGAAAGCAATAGCAACTTACTAAACGATCAAGTGCTAGGCTAACGGAATGGGTCAAGTCAATCACATCATTCTCCTAATGATGTGATCCCGTTAATCAAATGACAACTCTTTTGTCCATGGCTAGGAAACATAACCATCTCTGATAAACGAGCTAGTCAAGTAGAGGCATACTAGTGACATTATGTTTGTCTATGTATTCACACATGTATTATGTTTCCGGTTAATACAATTCTAGCATGAATAATAAACATTTATCATGAAATAAGGAAATAAACAATAACTTTATTATTGCCTCTAGGGCATATTTCCTTCAGGTTTCTCACTTGATGAGGTGGGGGCTTCACTTGAGGCTTTGTAAGCACCACTTGACTTGTTGTGAAGTTCCTCCTTATCCTTGAGTGACATCTCATGAGCAACAATTCTTCCAATGACTTCCGTTGGCTTGAGATCTTTGTAGTTTGGCATCATTTGAATCAATGTGCACATGGTATCATACTTTCCATCCAATGCTCTTAGCATCTTCTTGATGATGAATTTGTCAGTCATCTCTTCACTCCCTAAGCCGGCAATCTCATTTGTGATAAGAGCAAGCCTAGAGTACATTTTAGCGACACCTTCACCATCCTTCATTTTGAACTTGTCAAGCTGACTCTGGAGCACATCCAACTTGGATTCCTTGACGGACTCGGTACCTTCATGCATATCAATCAAAGTATCCCAAATTTCCTTCGCATTCTCAAGACGGCTGATTTTGTTGAATTCTTCGGGGCACAATCCATTGAAGATGATATCACAAGCTTGAGCGTTGTATTGCAGCATCTTCAATTCTTCCGCATTAGCTTCACGGTTCGGTTCTCTCCCATCGAAAAATTCACCTTGCAAGCCAATACAAATAATTGCCCAAATGGCGGGGTTATGTCCAAGAATATGCATTTTCATCTTATGCTTCCAACTAGCAAAATTAGTACCATCAAAGTAAGGACCTCTACGGTGATAATTTCCCTCGCTAGATGCCATACTCTCCTAGGTTGTGAAACCAAGGCTATGACCACCAAAAGCTATGGAAATCAAAGCAAATGGAGGCCAAAGCTCTGATACCACTTGTAGGACCTTGAAGTATGTCTAGAGGGGGGGTGATTAGACTACTTGACCAATAAAAACTTAACCTTTTCCCAATTTTAGAGTTTGGCAGATTTTAGCTACTTTAGGACAAGTCAAGCAATCATCACACAATTCAAGCAAGCATGCAAAGAGTATATAGGCAGCGGAAATTAAAGCATGCAACTTGCAAGAAAGTAAAGGGAAGGGTTTGCAGGATTCAAACACAATTGGAGACACGGATGTTTTTGGCGTGGTTCCGATAGGTGGTGCTATCGTACATCCACGTTGATGGAGACTTCAAACCACGAAGGGTAACGGCTGCGCGAGTCCACGGAGGGCTCCACCCACGAAGGGTCCACGAAGAAGCAACCTTGTCTATCCCACCATGGCCGTCGTCCACGAAGGACTTGCCTCACTAGCGGTAGATCTTCACGAAGTAGGCGATCTCCTTGCCCTTACAAACTCCTTGGTTCAACTCCACAATCTTGTCGGAGGCTCCCAAGTGACACCTAGCCAATCTAGGAGACACCACTCTCCAAGAAGTAACAAATGGTGCGTTGATGATGAACTCCTTGCTCTTGTGCTTCAAATGATAGTCTCCCCAACACTCAACTCTCTCTCATAGGTTTTGGATCTGGTGGAAAGAAGATTTGAGTGGAAAGCAACTTGGGGAAGGCTAGAGATCAAGATTCATATGGTAGGAATGGAATATCTTGGTCTCAACACATGAGTAGGTGGTTCTCTCTCAGAAATGGTAAGTTGGAAGTGTATGTTCGTTCTGATGGCTCTCTCCATGAATGAAGAGGAGGTGGAGGGGTATATATAGCCTCCACACAAAATCTAACAGTTACACACAATCTACCAAACTCGATGGGACCGAATTGTTAAACTCGGTCGGACCGATTTAGTAAACCTAGTGACCGTTAGTGATTTTCGGTGGGACTGACATGCATCTCGGTGAGACCGATTCGGTTAGGGTTAGGACATAACGTAATCTCGGTACGACCGAGTACACAAACTTGGTGAGACCGATTTGGTAATAAGCTTTCCAAAGAGTTGGTTAGGTAAACTCGGTGGGACCGATTTGCTCTTTTCGGTGAGACCGAAATGTTACAAAAAGGAAACAGAGAGTTTACATTGCAATCTCGGTGGGACCGATCGCTCACTTCGGTTAGACCGAAATGTTACGAAGGGAAACAGAGAGATTACAACCCCATCTCGGTGAGACCGAGATCCCTATCGGTAAGACCGATTTGCTTAGGGTTTGTGGCAATGGCTATGACTTTTGGAATTGGTGGCGCCGGATAGGAAGAATCGGTGTGACCGATTTTGGCTTTGGGTATAGGTCATTTGTGGATGTGGGAAAGTAGTTGAGGGTTTTGGAGCATATCACTAAGCACATGAAGCAAGAGGCTCATTAAGCAACACCTCATCCCTCCTTGATAGTATTGGCTTTTCCTATAGACTCAATGTGATCTTGGATCACTAAAATATAAAATGAAGAGTCTTGAGCTTTTGAGCTTGAGCCAATCCTTTGTCCTTAGTATTTTGAGGGATCCACTTTCATCATCCATGCCATGCCATTCATTGAGCTTTCCTGAAATAATAGTCTTGGAATAGCATTAGCTCAATGAGCTATATGTTGTTATGAATTACCAAAACCACCTAGGGATAGTTGCACTTTCACCAGTGTATTTTTTACTAGTCGAAATCGACCAACCAAGCGCTTCGCATGAGACCATCTGATTTTATTTTTACAAGCATCAATTTTACAAGCGGTTTTGGTTGGAAAACGACGATCCAGCCTAAGATGATGAGTTGGTCGGAAGATCATATGGTTTCACCTCTAACCTACCCGACTTGTCGTATAGGCTATGAATGAAACATAAGACGATGAACTTCTTAAGCACAAAAATAACAGAAGAGGATGATCTTCTTAACATGCAAATCACTGGCATTAGATCAACATGCAAAACAATACAAAGCTTTATTCTCAGGAGGCACGGTGAACAGCTCATGATGCAGCATGCCACAACATTCCAAGCTCAACTTTGCAATCAAACACACAAGGCCTAGCTTTACATAGACAATATTTAGAACAAACTCTTAAAATACCTTACATAAGTCAACATTCATGTGACTATGCATCTCAGCAGAGTAACTATTTACTTCTAAACTGAACATAGGAATAGGAAAAAACAATCGACGCTGCTCACAGCAAAGGGCGTCCCACTCAAAAATATCAAATGCATGTCTTCTGGCTAACATCAATGAGCAAAATTTGACAAGGTTTTCCAATTCCAATATATTAAACTAATGTCTTCTTGCTAAACATCTATGATGAAGTATTATGGAGGACACAAACCATCTCAACATTTTGTGCAGTTCCACTAAAATCAAGCTGAGCATCCCTATGGATTTCGTATTTATATGCTGCAAAAAACAAAGACACATCATCGCACACATGAATATTGGCCCCAGTGTCAACCCACCAATCGGTGGACTAATAAACTGAAAGTACGATAAATAGATTACCATACCCAGATGCCCCATCATTGTTGCTTAGAATGACATTGACAGACTTGGAGTCCTGTCATGGCTTCTTGTACTTGTTTGGGCACTTTTTGCCCAGTGCACTCCACGTATTGTAGAGTTACCTATGCTCTCTGCGGACTAGTCATGTCACCAGCGTCTACTAATACTCTGTAGAGCTTCTTGATCATTCCTTCTATAATGTAGCGCAAACAATGGCTGCTTCTTTCTGCAAAGTGGTAAGACCAACTGGACCCACTAATGCAGCAGTTTGCCTTAGACACATTGGCTTCTTTTGTGCAGTTCAACTAAAATCAAAGTCAGAATAAAACCAAGCTTTAATTTTGATATCCTTGTAAGCAACAATAGGTATAAGGGAAATAATTACTGAGAAATAACGGTCGATGACTTGTACTCCCAGAAGAAAAACATCTACTAATCTACCTTATCTTAATGGGAAACAAAGCAGGAGAGTAGCAATTCTCCATCAGTGTGATTCATTCATATTAACCGAGACATTATCTTAACAATGCCTTGTTTCAACATGTATAAAGAATGACATAGCAGAAAAGTACCATTCCTAAAACAATGCGACTGATTCATTTTAACAGACATTATCTCAACAATAACTTGGTTAAACATGTAGAAAGAACTACAAAGCAGGATAGTACCATCCCTAAAACAATGCGACTGATTCATTTTAACTGAGGCAAAAAAGGAATCAATTACTGGCCAATAAAGGAGGATGAAACATGCGGCCACAAAAATGGTAATCCCGCCAATCCCTAACAAGTGTTGCAGTTTTGAACTAAGATTCAGTAGTTAATTAATTCTGAGAGTGGCATTGCTTAATTATACCAGCGACATCAGATTAACAAAAAGCATAAACAGTTCCAAGGGAGAGTGGGCGCAACAACAACATGTGCTTCCATCTACTTATAAAGGGGGTGATGCAGAGTTTTGTTGTAACAAAGAAACAAGCATCATGTCTGGGTTGGAACAATTTTTGCTCACTTAATGGTAAAAGATAGCAGTTCAATAGCTTCAATTCAACATTTATCCAAAACAGTACCAATACAAGTAGCACAACATCTTAAAGCACACTGCAACATCATGTGGATGAAAGTCAGTACTGACCTTTCTTGACCAAGATTTGAAATAGCTCGCGAGGAGGACTTGAAAGAAATCCCAACACATATATGAAAATATGATCTCCTTTTGTGCAGTTCCACCAAAATTAAGCAAAGTCGCCGGTGTGACATTCAAGTTGAACTGCACAAAACACTCTTAAAACATAAGTGTTTCGCGTAGTGAAGCAAAATGTCGCAATAGCAACAAGTTGAATAGATATTCCTGTTTTAACAGAGGCAAAAAAGGAATCAATTACTGGCAAATAAAGGAGGATGAGACATGCAGCCACAAAAATGGTAATCCCGCCAATCCCTAACAAGTGTTGCAGTTTTGAACTAAGATTCAGTAGTTAATTCTGAGGGTGGCATTGCTTAATTTTACCAGCGGCATTAGATTAACGAAAAGCATAAACAGTTCCAGGGAGAGTGGGTGCAACAACACCATGTGCTTCCATCTACTTACAAAGGGGGTGATGCAGAGTTTTGCTGTAATAAAGAAACAAGCATCATGTCTGGGTTGAAACAATTTTTGCTCACTTAATGGTGAAAGACAACAGTTCAATAGCTTCAATTCAACATTTATCCAAAACAGTACCAATACAAGTGGCACAACATCTCAAAGCACACTGCACCATCATGTGGATTCAAGATTTGAAACAACTCGCGAGGAAGACTTAAAACAAATCTCGATCTCCTTCTGTGCAGTTCCACCAAAATTAAGCAAAGTCGCCGGTGTGACATTCATGTTGAACTGCACAAAACACTCTTAAAACATAAGTGTTTCGCGTAGCGAAGCAAAATGTCGCAATAGCAACAAGTTGAATAGATATCCCTATTTTAATAGAGGCAAAAAAGGATTCAATTACTGGCAAATAAAGGAGGATGAAACATGCGGCCACAAAAATGGTAATTCCGCCAATCCCTAACAAGTGTTGCAGTATTGAACTAAGATTCAATAGTTAATTCTGAGATTTGCATTGCTTTATTTTACCAGCGGCATTAGATTAACAAAAAGCATAAATAGTTCCAGGGAGAGTGGGCACAACAACACCATGTGCTTCCATCTACTTATAAAGGGGGTGATGCAGAGTTTGTTGTAACAAAGCAACAAGCATCATGTCTGGGTTTGTACCATTTTTGTTCACTACTTAATGGGAAAAGAGAGCAATACAATAGCTTCAATTCAACATATATTTAAAACAGTACCAACAAAAGTAGCACAACATCTCAAAACACACTACACAATCATGTGGATGAAGGCAAGTACCAACCTGCCATGACGCACACAAGATCACCTACGAATCTGCCAACACGAATAGGAAATCCAATCTCGTTTTGTGCAGTTGCACTGAAATCAAGCAAAGTCATCGGTGTGACATTTAAGTTTGCTATAGCAACAAGTTGAATAGATATCCCTGTATTAACAGACGCAAAAAATGAAACAATTACTGGCCGATAAAGGAGGATGAAACAAACGGCGACAAAAAGAAGCAACTAACTTATCTTGATGGAAAACAAAGTAGGATAGTAGCATTTCTAAAATGGTTGCATTGATTCATATTAACAGAGACATTCTCTTAAAACAACATTCATTAAAAATGTAGTTTACTTAACAGTGGCATTGCTTCAATTTTCCAGCGGCATTCTTAGATTAACAACAACAAAATAGTTGTATGGGACATGGGATATGCCAACACCATGTGTGTCCACACGTATAAATGGTTGATCCAGAGTATGTAGCCAAGTAGCATATCTGTGTTGGTCCCATATTTGTTCTCTTTGAACCTTTTTCCTATGTGAGGGCAGCAAATCTAGTCCTTCACAAACTACCCGACCCCGCAGTTTCTTTCCCTTTTGAACAAAGAGATCGGTTCCTTATAGATGTGTGTACTGGGTTACCCCCCTTTTCCCTTTTCGACCAACAAAGCGGCTGGATAGCCAGTCTATACTATTTTCCCTCCCTCCTTTCATCATTGAACCACGTCCTAGATTCATGCTTCGCCCCACCGCACCCTTCTTTCCTCTTTGAACCAAGACCTAGATTTGAATACAGAATCGAAAAAGATCCGCATGCAGCTAGAGCAATGACGGTTTCAAAGAAACTTATACCTTAGGGTCATCGGGATGTGGCAAGGCGTGCGGCGGGAGGTAGAATCTGCCCACACTACGTACGACAGCGAGGAAGAAGGGGTCGGTGGCCCTCCCGCATAGGTGCTGGGTGAAAGAGAACAGCGCAGCCGGCAGTGGATTGCCTCCCTCGCCGAAGGCGATAGAGTGAACATTGCACCTCCTTCCCTTCCCAGTAAGACGGGATCCGGACGCCTCCTTCACCAGCTGTGAGGGGGGGAGAGAGAGGCAAGAGGCCAATGCAGCCTTGTTTAGATATGGTGAAGAGGGTGAGAGACTGTGAATATAGCAAACCCTAGCAAAGGAACGCCAAGCCTCCAGCGTGTATATATATATGTAGTGCGGCGAGAGTGTGGAGAGTGCAAACCCTGGCGAACAAGCGCCGAGGCTCCAGCTTATATAGTACTACATATATACTGTAGTATGGACTGAGCTCTGGTGTCTTAACTGCACCTGCTTTTGGCTGTATGACAGGTGGGCCAGCCACATTTTGGGCCCACATATCATAAACCCAAAGGCAGGTGCACTAAGTCAATGAAGCTGCGTCCATATAGTACTCGTGTATACTACTAATATATAGTGGAGTGGTTTTCTTATTCTCTCCATAACAATTGTTTGAAATTGTGTAAGTACGAAACAAAACTATTTATTTAACGTACCAGTGAAGAAAACTACTACTTCCGATGAACTAACGATCCACGCGTCCTGGTCGCACTTCCCGTCCTTCATGTGCGGTACACTACCCTCCCTTAAGTGAACAACCACACATGCGCCAAATTATCGGAAACATGTGAGAGTGTGTACAAATAAAGGATTTTAATTTCAATTATCGGAAAGGTTTGAGAGTATGTACAGTTTGCCCTCTCTCAATAATTATGGTTTGTTGTGTTCGGCCTAAACTTGGTCAAACTTTACAAAGTTTAACTTCATTCGAATCGAATATGCGGAGTAAATAAAAATGGAGGGATACTACGTCCATCCGGGTTTTTAGTCCACACCATTTTTTTAATCAACGTTAATAGCTGGACAAATAAAATTACAGGGGAGCTAAAGACAACGTTGTGAGAAGGCTTAGAAATCAATACAGAACATATACTCTTAGTACCAACGCTGATCCTTCTTCAAGGAAACATTTGGTTCATAGCCAATTGTGTGATTAAATTGCACCAACGTGAAAGATGATTGCGTCTCCAACGCAACCAAGGTGAACTGATGAAGGATATCATCTTTGTGGGTAACAAGCAAAGAGCACTGATGGAAGATAGCTTGTTTTTCGTGGAAAATCAATCACCTTCACCAGCCGATGCAACCATGAGCATCGATAGGTCATCATGGTGATGCATCATCCATTTGGCATCAAGCTTGGGTGAGGCACCTATGAAGTTCGACAAATCCTCACTGTGGTCTGTTTCTTCTCATTAATCAAGCTCGAGGAGTGAAGAACCACGTGGCAGAGGACAGTGAGGCGGAACAACAATGGCCATCCAATTTTGTGCAGTTCCACTAAAATTGGGGAAGATATGCCCGGGTATGGAGATACGCATCGCTGTGTGCAAAAATATAAAAAAGGGATATAGTGTTGTTACTTTGTTTTGGCAGTGGTACAAGATTAACAACGACATCTCAATTGTCAATAAGAATTAATGGAAAGTACACCAACAAACAGAAGCATCATGATTATCTTGATGGGAACTAAACCAGGATACTCGAGAAAGAAAAGAATTTCTTCATTTAACCAGTGATAGTATTAGATTAACAATAACAATAGGAGCATATGAACAATGACCGCACAAACACCATGTACTTTTTGTCGAAACAACATGTATACCTCCGCCGAGGCATAAATCAGGACAACTTTACGAGTGGCATTTCCTCTATAATAGTAGGTGATGTTGGACCAGCCGACGAACCCTAGCTACTATACATGGGGAGCTGGGGAGTAGTCGCATAGAAGAAAACCCGCATGCAGCAACCTGGGGAGCTGGACCAGTACAAGAAATTATACCTCAGGTGGGCGAGATGTTGCTTAGGCGGGCGGGCGGGATCTGGCCACACGACGGCAACGAAAAAGGGCGCGGAGGACCTTCGTCCACGCCAGCGCCGGCTCCGAGAGGACGGTGCGCGTCGGCTTCCTCCATCACCGACAGCGACAATGTCAACGTTGCACCTCCTCACCTCCCGCAGCGGATGGGATTCGGTCGAATCTGTGACCACCGGTGAGGAGAGAGATAGAGTGGACCATATCATCTTGTTTTGATATGGAGAGGGTGAGAGAGCGAGACGCGAGAAACCCTATCAAACAAGAGGCTATATATACAATGGAGTGAAAAAATCTCTCCATAACAGTGGTTTTAAATAGAACACACACGTTCCCGGAAAAAGAAACGAAAACTGGTAGACAATTTTTTAACGTACCAAGAAAGAAAACTCGATCAAAAACACGCCCCTGCTTCCAGGTCGCGAGAGTCGTCGCACACACACACATAGACATAGACATGCATATACGTGTTTACGTAAAATTCCATCTCCATCTCCATCTCCATCTCCAATCATATTTGTCCAACTGGCACATTATTTCCATTGTTAATTATATACGCAGCAATATTAACGTACAACATCTCTTGTTTGCGGGTGTTCGGACCGCTGCCATGCCCGCTCCTGACCAACTCGAACCCTCTTCCTCACCCGCGCGTGCTTCCTGCCTGAAACGGTCAGTGCTGCATTCATGCCCGGCCAGAGTGGACGCGACCTCTCACTGGCGCCGGCATTGAAGCGGCACGCCGACTGAGAGAGCATCGCCCACGCCGCTTCTTGGTGCACGCGACTGCTCCGCGTTCAAAGGTCGCAATAGTCAGACACAACATGCATGTACAAAGTTCTTGCGAGTCCGTGCTACAACTAGATGTCCTCCCCCAACTCGTCAATCTCTTCCAGTAGTGCTAGTACTCCATGGCGCGATCCATCGACAAGCAGGCGGGAAAGTTATCGTATACTCGATTGCAGTGAGTGGCATGCTGAGCGACCGTGTGGGGACGAGTCGTGGAGGAGGGTGAGACACGAATGCGACAGACGTGATTTAAACGTTGGTTTTTCTCGATGGCGCGATCCAACGAAACGAAACGTTGGTTCTCTCCGTTTCCATTTTTCTCCGGAAAAACGGAAACTTTCCACTCCATTTTCATTCCTACTCCAAGGTTGCCCCGTTACAACATTCCATCAAATACAAAGGAAAACTAACACACATGCTGATGCATCTCAATGATTCACAGATCATAGCCAATATTTACTTCACAACTAAAGACAAAAGTTGTGAGTGCGTGTACAAAAGAAAAACTACTGATGGGGTCACTACGACTTAAACCCTAAACCCTAAACATGATTTAATTTCCTGGCTAGGTAGAACCTGTCGAAGGAAAGACGGCTGGCACCCTAGATCATACGATGCTTTTGTGCAGTTCCACTAAAATCGAGTTGAGCATCCCTGATGGCAAAGATATTGAAGAAGTGTGATTAGAATAATAGTACTGGCACTAGTTCATGAGACATAAACTCATCACAAATAGAAGCCGGTAGAAGTAGAGAAAGATCGACATGGAGATGGAGCTACGTGGGGAGCTGCGGCAGTGGAGCAAGCCGGCTCCAAAAGGAAGATGTACTACCTGGGACGTCGAGCTGTAGCTAGAAGGGCGGTTGGGACGCGACATCAGCCCATACCAAGGGACCCCAATTGGGACGATCGATCGTTGGTTTTCTCCGCTGATGTCGACCGTGTTCTGCAGAAACATTGTTCCTTCCCAAATGGGCGGATCAGTGCGGATATGTGACCAGCGTGTGGCCGCCGTCGTTCTATGCTTGTGAAGAGAGCAACCCAAGCAAGGTGCTTGTAGCTTAGGCTCCTGCTAGTGTATATATAGTGATTTTCTTTTTCTCCATATCAACCATTTTATATTCCGTGACGTGTCATTGAAGAGTGAAATGATGGTTGCTTCTTCCGACTAACTTAATGTGTGATTTGATCTGCCCTTAGTGGCCCCTACACGCATTCCCTACGTATGACCGATCCCGAGTCTCACTTGTACTTATCTCTATTTTCTTGCATGACACATAGACATGATGCGATAGAGGAATTTTGTTACTACATCGTTGTTACGTAGTACTGTACTACTAGTACGCATTCTCCTTCCGTTCACTACTGGTACTTCCTCCGTCCCCGCTTATTGGTCCCTTTGTACTCAATTCATGGGCCTGCTTTCCTCAAGAAAATTGTCTTTACAAACGATATTATCGGGAATGCATGCGTGAACAACGAATGATTCAACCTTGCATGCAACATTTTGACAAAGTATTGACTTATGAACATGTGAATGTAAGGGACTACAACCTCGTGCATGCATGCAACAGTCACACGTACACATGGACGCAAAAACACGCGCGACGCCCTAATGCATGCATGTCCGAGCACACGACGGAACACACACGGTCACGCTCAAGTGCTCAACCTACACTTGCATGCACACACATACTCAGCCAGGGTGAGCTAGTGACCGTATAGACACCGGAAAATGTATATATTGAGCGCAATGAGCGTATTATGAAGTCCACTAACTGTATTTTTTCAAATATACAGTGACAGACAGTGTATTTATCTCATTTGAAATTAAGCCATATTAACCGGAGAGGAGGCAGTATGGACTAGCATTACTTTGTTGTGTCCCGTCAACTTGCCTAACAAGGAGAAGCTTGCAGACGGGAGAAGCTTATGTACGGTGGCTCGCAGGACAAGGAGAAACTTTTGACTAATGCAAGCTCTCCATCTCTCAAAGTGTGGACGGCAACAGCTTAATTCGGTGTCGATTGCTGTAGCATACACTATACTAGTACTATTATTGTTCGACTTCCCGAAGAGGCGAACAGTCAAGTGCAAAGTTTACTAGTACTAGTATTACTACTATAGTCCATAGAGGTATGTACTATACTACTAGGAACCGGATGGAGGAGCGTCTGCACTCTTATTGAATTTTAAAAATGTGATAAAGCAATCTTCAACACATTTGGTTCTCTTCGAGGGTTCTCGCATGTGATAATGGAAGTTGATTGCATGGAACACTCACCACAATTCTCGCTTAATTCTTGCTCATATCCTATTACAAATAGGAGCACTCGGTAATATTTCCTTTTTTTGTTATTCAACATGTAAACAGGTCAGCAAACCTTGCGGTGCATCTTTGTGCGAACCGTGCTTGCTGCACTTTGAATGTGGCCGAGAGTTGGCATGATGAAACACCTCGCTTCCTTCTTATTTTTTTGCGGGGTACCTCGCTTCCTAGTGACCAGTCTCTTGGCTGATCGTCCTAAGAATACTTATATATATATGAATAAAGCTCTCTCATTTACCCACAAAAAAGATTAAGCCATATTAATCGGAAAGGAGGGAGTATGGACTAGCACTACTTTTTGGTGTGTCCCGTCAACTCGTAGAATGAGGAGAAGCTTGCAGGACAAGGTGAAGCTTGCTTACGCCTTTTGACTAATGCAACCTACCCTCGCCCAGGCGGTGGACATGCATCAGTTCATTCGGTGTCAGATTGCCTGAGGCATACACTGTAGTACCCAACATGCAGAGTAGACCTACGGATCTCGGGTTGGGGGTCCCGAACTGTGCGTCTAGGCGGATGGTAACAGGAGACGAGGGACACAATGTTTTTACCCAGGTTCAGGCCCTCTCGATGGAGGTAATACCCTATGTCCTGCTTGATTAGTATTGATGATATGGGTAGTACAAGGGTAGATCTACCACGAGATCAAGGAGGCTAAACCCTAGAAGCTAGCCTATGGTATGATTGTTGAGATGTAATGTTGTGTCTCACGGATTAAAGCCCTCCGTTTATATAGACACCGGAGAGGCTAGGGTTACACAGAGTCGGTTACAATGGTAGGAGATCTACATATCCAGACGCCAAGCTTGCCTTCCACGCCAAGGAAAGTACCTTCCTGACACGAGCCGAGTCTTCAATCTTCTATCTTCGTAGTCCGGGAGTCCGGCGGATATCGATAGTCCGCTGTCCGACACTTCTAGTCCAGACTCCTCAAGAGCCCCTCAACCAGTCTTCAATGGCGATAAGTCCGCGTATAATGTTCGGCATTGCAAGGTGGGTTCTCCTTGAATAATCCGTGAGAAGATGATGAACACCAGATAGTGTCCGCTCGCAAAATAATTTCCACATTCCAAACATAGAGAGAATAAAATATATACACCGATCCAATCTGCCGACGATTATGTGGCATGACATCACACCGCACCAAGCCCTTGTTTGAATTCTACCACTTCGCACGCTTAGCTTAAGCGGTTTCTTGGCACGCCCCGTCAAGCAGAGATCGTGTTCCTTTTTCCGGATTCTCATCAATACGCGCGTAGAACCCAACCGCGCCATTGATGGTGGCGCTGGGAGATAAGCGAGTTTTACCAGCCGGTGAGGGACGATAGTTTTGTCCGCCTATATATAAGGGATAAGGATTTACCTTCTCACCCACGCCTTCTTCCTCCTTTGCTCATCCATCCTCGCGAACCCAAGCTCCAACGCCAAGCTCACAAGATTCTCGCCGACGACCTTCTCCTCAACATGTCCCGAGGGGAGGCAAGTGGATGGCCTCCATCGCAGCGAGGAGGACATCACCAAGCTGCGCGACGCCGATACCTTTCCGGAGACATCACAGATCGGCCGCCTGACGCGGGCAGCTCGCTCTACCCCAGACCTCACGAGGGTTGTTTTCCTTCCCACTTCCTCTCGCGATGGGCTTCCGCCCATCCATTCGTCCGGGATCATGTTCTACTACGGCCTGGATTTCCACGATCCGGCGCCAACTTCGCCCTCAACATCTCGGCGCGATCGCCGTGGTGCGAGGCCTTTCTCGCATCCGCCCCACTTCGCCTCAGGCTCAAGACCTTCAACGCTGTCAAGGTTGTGAAGGGGACGCAAGCGGAGTGCGGAGGCGCTATGTTGGGCAGTTGCCCAACGCCCCTTGGCTAGAAGGGACCTTCGTGACTCCGGCCAAGGGGTGGCAATCGAGGTGGTTCTATATCACCGAGCCGCTGCAGTTTACATGGGCGGCGGCCCCGACTTTAGATCTGGAATCCCTACGCAGCTCACCTCCGGAAAGAGAAGGGCTTGTAGTGGGGTGACCCGTGGAGGTGACGGACTTCGAACCTGCATCAAGAAGCTGGTGAGCAATGGGCTTCGGCTCGTCGACGTGGTCCAGGTCATGCTCCTCCGACGGATTCTCCCATGCCAAGAAAGGGCACTTAATCTGTGGAGTTTAATCCGAACAGCACCAGACGTTAAGCGGGCTCTTCGACAACGCATTTAAGGTGCCTCGAGGGTGCTGTTCAAGAGCGCCGATGCGCCAGATCCGCCGAATCAAGACCGCAGATTTAGCTTGGCGCCTTCGACCGACGGGGTAAGTGATTCACCCCATTACGGGACACTTGTAGTAATTAGATTGACTCTAGCGAGGTTTTTAATCTGCCTCTTCCTTTGACAGAATGGATGGAGAAGGTCGAGCTGCTTATCAGTCCGCTCCCATGCCGTAAGAACCAAGGATGCCCATTTAGCAAGGTTGCTGGTTCCGCACCGTGACGTGGTGCCGGAGAAGAAGGCCAAGAAGGTGGCCGGGGACTCGAAAGAGTTCCCGCAATCAAGTGTCTGACGACGACGACGAGGACTCCTCTCCCGAAGATGAGGAGGAGGAGGAGGAGTACTCTCTCCCGGAGGAGGGAGAGAAGAAGAGGAAGGCCTCCCCAATCGGGGCGGCCGAAGGGTCCAAGAGGGGGAGAACTATCCCCCCGGACAGTTTCGCCAACATCAGTGTTGGCGAGGACGAGTAGCCTCCAAGGGCCCGGCGTCCGGCAAGATCGTAAGTATCCGGATCATTCATATGCCGTATTATAGTATGTCACGCAGTGTCCTTCTAATGCCGCATTGTTTCCTTTGTCCAGCCGGTGACGACTTTTCCCGACTCGATGAGCGGGTCGCGCTACGCCGCCGGATGTAAATTCCATCCCGACCGCCTCTACCCCACGCTACCGAGGATGAGGAGGCGGAATCCTGAGAGGACGCGCCAGAGGAGGCTCCGGAGGCGCCGTCGCAGCCCTCGACTTTGTGCCGACTCTACTCCGAACCCGTGCGGTTCCAGGTCCGCAAGCAGCCCTCGAAGAGGGGCAGATCGGACGCCGGGCGCCTCCGGCCCAACCGGAGGCACTGGACACCTGCCGGAGGCGCCAAAGGCGCCCATCAGGAAGAACACCGCACTCTCATGAGTGCGGTGATTGAGAAGGTCCAGCCGCCAAGGGCGGGCTGACCAAGCTCGCAACAGCCTTCTAACAGCTTTGAGGTAAGAAGGTTAAAATTAAGTAACATAATACTGCATAGACAAGAGTCCTCGATGCCTAGTCCGTGTTCGGAAAGAAAAGCTTGACTAAGGATCTTTAACAAGATATACGCAGGTTTCTAAAATATGTCAATATGGGTTTGCAGCTGCGCTTATTGACCTCGCCGCATTAACAGCGGAGGTCAAGGCGCTGAAGAAGGACCTTGAGCGGTCGGAGCAAGAGCTCGGCCATGCCAGGAGGCAGCTCAAGGAAAAAGAAGGTGAATAACACCACTTTAAATATGCACCTTACAGAAAAGGGTTTTGGTTGCAAACAAGATTAACAAGGATAATATGTGCGATGCAAGGGCCACTAACGAGGTGGCAGCCCTGAAGGGTGCCATGTCCGTGGCCGAACGCAATGCGGCCACAGAACGGACTGAGTGAGAAAAGCAAGCGGCACTGGTGGCGGAAGTTCGGCAAGAGCTCTAGGCTCTCATGAAAAAGCATGAGAGTTTGGAGCGTGACTCCAAGACTCGAGAGTCCGAGCTTGCCTCGCTCGATAGGGCCGAGTCCGCCAAGGCCGAGGCCCGTGAGGGCCCATATGGAAATAGAGGACATGAAGAAGATAGCAGCGGTAAGGCATTTTTCATGCAGAGCAAGCATGTTAATGTAAATTACCGGATACTTACCCAATTCGAGCTCTCCAGGGGCATTTGCAGATCTGCCAGAGTGCGCCCCGATGCCGCTGCTCTATCGTGGCGAGGAGGGAGCTCAACGGAGAAGGTCTTCGTCTCAAGACGCTGAGGCCGCCATCCGGCGCTTTCAAGCGACTCAAATTAAGCAATGGTCGAACTCCACAAGGTAGCCGAGGAGGCCATGAAGGGCCTCACAGTCCGGTGTGGCCTCGGCAGGCCATGCCCGCAGCTACTTTGGCCTAGTGCGGCGGTTAGTTGATGCATGCCCGAGGCTGGATGTGATCAAGCCGATCCGCCGCATTGAAGGCGCTGTCGAGCCCTTGCCCGCATAAAGGTGTAATGGGGCAAGCTGGATGCGGAGAAGCTTTCACGGATCCGCCACGGGCAAGGAGCACCGTGACGCGGAGCGATATTATAAAGTTGTCCTCAAGGGAGCCCGCGATATCGCGGATGAGTGCCCTTAATGTAATCCTTGAGTGAACTCATGTGTGTTTATCCTGTGGCGCCAAAAACTTCGCTTATATGCGCCATGAGCAACGCTTTGTTGAATTTAAAATATTACCTTCTCAGGCGGCCGCTTGTTAAATCCGAGATGGCAAGTCGTTGGTTTCAGCCCCCAAGCCACGAAAGTGCCGGGTGTTCGTGATAAACTTGAGCACTCTTGTTCCCATCTTTGGGTCCATCTAGGAGGCGCCAACACGATGAACAAGGCGACCGGACTTATAATGCTTGAACACTCTCACTTAGCCATAGAATTCTATAATTTTAAATTTCAAGCCCCCGGTATTCGAAGACCAATCCGTATGCTATCCACGCCTTCGTCAGACATCATCCGAACTTCGCCGCGGCATGAGTCTTTAGGGACCCAAAAGACCTCTCGAACAGCGACCAGCCTCTCGCCTTATCATGCCGCCAGTTTTAGCTTTCCATCGAGGCGTTAACCCGCTCAACCGGGCGCAATCGTAGTGGTTCTCCTAGTGCTACCTTAGCCGACGGAACGAAACGAAGGTACCAAAACATAGGAGCCGGGCAAACCCAACTATTGACCCAAGACATGATTCGAGCTGATTCATATAATGCTATAAGTTCGGGTGCCGACTTGTGAAAGTGTTCGGACTTAATCACACCGTAATATTGGGGAAATGTAAGCCCTGGTGTATTCGGCCGCACTAAAGTATACGGGTGCAATATGTCATATAGTGAACATTTGTAAAGGATAACGAATTGCCATGAAAAGGTAATAAACTTGCGTAAAAGGAAGTGCTGCGTTATTTATGAGAGAAGGTCTCGCTAATAAAGCGGACTGATACAAATAGTGCGGTAAGCAAGGCGTTGGACTAAATTAATATGTCCTCTCCGTGATAGGCTGCAGACTTGGTGTATGTAATTGAATTTGATGCTCGTAATGAGACCACCGAGTGTTTGTCGCAGCCTTCTTTGTTCCCCGATCGCTAGATCGTGAGTTCGGCAAGTTCGCCGCTGATAGGGCTTCGTTAATGGAGTCCTGTGTATGCAAAAAAGAAGAAAAGATAAAAAACAAAGCAAGGGGGCGATCGATGAGGCCCTTGTGTGGTCGAGCTGCACTCTTTGGTCCTTGTGGTTAAGCCCCTCCCCTGCGCCCATGGTATCTCCAAAGCGTAATGATGTACGCGGAGTGTTATTCTAGTGATCATGGGCGGGCGGGGTTAGGCCGATTGCTACGCTGCGGCTCTAATCGCGCCAGGTGGTCTTGGTTGTTGTTGCTCGGCGCGTTTTAATGTGTCCGCTTTTAGTTGCCGGACTAGAGAATTGCCGAGAAGGCTGTTCTATACTTCGCCGCGAGAGTCAGATGTTCCTCCGTCGAGGGAGCGCCCGTATTCCCATTGACCGTAATGACTCCACGAGGCCCCGACATCTTGAGCTTTAGGTATGCATAACGCGGCACCGCTGCTGAATTTTGCAAACGCGCACGTCCGAAAGCAGGCATGATAGCCGCTATGGAACGGGACTATATCGAAGATTAACTCTTCGCTTCGAAATTATCCGGGATCCAAGACCACTTCCAGCAGACAGAGCATGTATAGCTTGGCTTCCACTCGGGATGACACCTTTAAAGGTTGTCTTAGTAGGTTTGATCCTCGGATGGGTCTATGCCCATTTTGCGCACTATGTCCCGATAAAGCAGGTTCAGGCTGCCGCCATCCATCGTGACTTTGTGAGGTGAAATCCATCGACGATTGGGTCTAGGACCACGCGCGAATCCGCCATGGCATATGCTAGTCGGATGGTCTCGCGATCGAAAGTGATCGGACAGAGGACCATGGATTGAACTTCCGGCGATCGCTCCATAGCATAGATGTCCCATAGTGCGCTTCCTCTCCTCTTGGGTATATGGGTCGCAGAATCATATTCATCGTCCGCACTTGCGGGGGGAAACCCTTCTGTCCTCTGTTGTTCGGCGGCCGGGTCTCTTCCTCGTCGTCGCTATTTAGCCCCTTGTCATTGTGTTCGGCAATTAACTTGCCAGCCTGCCTGAACACCCAACAATCTCTATTGGTGTGATTAGCTAGCTTTTCGGGGGTGCCATGTATCTGGCATGAGCGGTCGAGTATTCTGTCCAGATTGGACGGGCCCGGAGTTGTTCTTTTAAATGGCTTCTTCCGCTGACCGGTTTGGAGCCTCGGAATCCGCATTGACCGCCAGATCCTCTTTGTCGCCGCCGCTTAGTACGGGCGCTTGTTTTGATTCGACGTGACCTGCCGTGATTGTCCTTGGAGTCCGGCTGCCAGAATTTTTTGCGAGATTATTGTCGCGGCTAGCTAGCCTGTCCTCTCCGCCGCAAAAGCGGGTCATTAACGGCGTGAGGGCTGCCATGGATTTCGCTTCTCCTGCCCCTGTGCCGGGCTAGCCATTCGTCCCGGATGTTGTGTTTGAAGGCTGCGAGGGCCTCCGCATCCGGACACCGACGATTTGATTTTTCTTTGTCAAGAACCGTGTCCGTAACTGTCCGCCGATTCATCTAGCTGCTGAATAATGTGGCTTAGGTCATCGGCGCTCGGTGGTCGCACGATGTACCTTGGAAGTTATCATGAACGCGCCTCCAGTGTCTTCCCAACACCCAATCGACTCAAGGGCAGGCTGTTAAGCCAATGCCGAGCTGGTCCTTTAAGCTTGAGGGAGATATTTGATGGCGCGCGAGACGTCGCCAAGGGCCATATGGATGTGGAGAAGATAATCTTCATCCACACCGCGGGTCTGTTGTACCATCATAAGATTCGATGTTCACGGGTTTGAACCTTCGGGATCCGATGATCCATTACTTCATCGCTGAAGCATAACGGTGTGCGACGCTCAGATTGAGTAATATCGCGACGCAGCTCGAGGGAGCGCTGTCGCGCTGGTTCGCCCGCCGCCGTTATGTCCGGCGCGACGGTATTCATCGTGGGTCGAGGGCGCCCACGTGATCCATAGATGGATCTGGATTGCCTTGGTTTGTCCTCCAAGATGTCTCGCAAGTCCGGTAGCGTTCCTTTGGCTTCAGACTCGGATTGATGTCGGGTACGGTCTTGGCTGGGGCCTTGAATGCCTTCTCTCATCGCGACCACGGGTGGTCGGTCAGCCATGTCGCAAGCCGGTGATAAAGGTATGTATGCTTCCTCCTCTAATCGGGGAGCAGTTTGCCTTTTCGTAACTTTTCGAGGGAGTTCGGTTTATACTTTTCGCCGCGAGGACCTCGGTCCATCGATCGGCTAGCAGATCTTGATCAGCTTGAAGCTGTTGCTGCTTTTTCTTTAGGCTATTTGCCGTGGCTATGAGCCTGCGCTCAAGCGCTCTTGTTCGACGGGATCCTCGGTATGACGAATTCATCATCGCTGAGGCTCGCTTGCCTCGGAGGGAGGCATATAGTTATCATCCTCAACCCTTCGCCCCTGCCGCCTCGCCGTGAGGGCTTGCTTCTCGCCCTCCCGCGCTGAGTCTTGTAGAGGGGATCATCTTCGCACTCTCCGAGTGTTATTGTCTCCGTGCCGGATTCTCCATTCTTGTTGTGGCGGATTTAGAGCGCGCCACGACGCCGTGTTTAGGCTGCTTCTTCAAAGAATCTTCCTCCGCCGCTTTTTCGCCATCCCTTCCTTTGGGGTATCCACCATGTAGACGCCGAATGACGAGGTGGCCTTCCAGTGTCCCGGGCGCTGGTCTCGATCGCTCCCGCATCATCGCCCATAGCGCCGATGTCCTCGAGTCGTAGTCTAGCATGTCGGTTAGATCTCGATGCTGGCTACAAAGTGGGTGGTGGTGGGCTCAATTTTCTTCGCCGTCCGGTCTCCACCCGCCCCTGCCATAGTCCGCCAGATTCTCCCGATAGCGAGAGATGCTTCAGGAATTTGTGATATCGCCAAAAGGCGAAAGTGTTGAAAGATGTCCGCGGCGTGAATTCCATAACCGCGCCTAATCCGCTTAATTGGCGGGGCGCGGAGGCTCGGAGTCGAGGAGTCCGGCGCCTCGGGATCACGAGTTTCGCAAGGGACAAAATCGGTATTCGCCCATCGCCAGATGTTGAAGCCCCGGGCGGCGCTTCATCCACCGACCTCGCCATGGGCAATCGGCCCGCAAGTAGCCGGGTGGATTCTGCGCGCCACCAAAGCACCGTCCGCGGCAGAGCCGATCATGCCCATCGTCAGAGTGCGGCGTGCAAGCTATTGGGCTCGAGTCCGTCAAGATCAAGTCTCCGCGTCATCGGCCGTGAAGTTTAGGGTTTCAAATCGACTCGACGCCAGGGCGAAGCTGATCCGCTCCAGATGGCCAAGAGAGTTGCCCGCAGCAAAGCCGCCCGAATATGAAGATCTGTCCGGGAGAAAAGTCTCACCGACAGCGTTGAAGGTTGAAGATGCCATTGAGCCTATCGGTGGCGACATAGAGGAATTCTCAATGAAAGCACCAATGTCGGTGTCAAAACCGCGGATCTCGGTAGGGGGTCCCTAATCGTGCGCCTAGGCGGATGGTAACAGGAGACGAGGGACACAATGTTTTACCTGTGTTCGTGCCCTCTCGATGGAGGTAATACCCTACGCCCCGCTTGATTAATATTTATGATATGGGTAGTACAAGAGTAGATCTACCACGAGATCAAGGAGGCTAAACCCTAGAAGCTAGCCTATGGTATGATTGTTGAGATGTAATGTTGTGTCCTACGGACTAAAGCCCTCCGGTTTATATAGACACCGGAGAGGCTAGGGTTACACAGAGTCGGTTACAATGGTAGGAGATCTACATATCCGTATCGCCAAGCTTGCCTTCCACGCCAAGGAAAGTACCTTCCGGACACGAGCCGGAGTCTTCAATCTTCTATCTTCGTAGTCTGGGAGTCCGGCGGATATCGATAGTCCGGCTGTCCGGACACCCCCTAGTCCAGGACTCCCTCACCCGTCAACTCGCAGAATGAGGAGAAGCTTGCAGGACAAGGTGAAGCTTGCTTACGCCTTTTGACTAATGCAACCTACCCGCCTGTAGCGTGGACATGCATCAGCCATTCGGTGTCGATTGCTCGAGGCATACATCGTAGTACCCAACATGCAGTACCATCATTGTTTGACTTCACGAAGAGGCGAAGAGCCAAACGCAAGGTTTAGTAGTACGAGTAGTACTACTACTAGAACCGCATGGTGGAGCGTCTGTACTCTTATTTTATTTAATCTCTGATAAAGTACACATTTATTCGGGAGAAGGGCGGAAAATGGCAGCCCGATAGTATAGTATTAAAAAATATCAAACATGTAATGATGATATCGATCAACCATGCTCGAATATATCTCGGCCTCCGTGCGAGACCGTCTGTGTGTTCTCGCCCCTCGTCTCTCTCAAGGAACGACGGGTTGGCCATTTTGCTGTCAATTGAGATCGGTTTGCTCAGACTCCGGTCCCACATGTCAGTGATATGCCAAGAGGAGGTGCGTTGGCCGACTGGCCGTACGTGTACTTGGTTTTGCACCTTCATACTACTCCTTCCTCCGTCACAGTTTACAGGGCGCGCTTCATTCTGATGCATTTCTCTCAATGCATTTCCACCATCATAGAGACTTTAGACGCATTTGGTTTAATGCTCAATTAATTAGGGCGTGGTAACCGCAATCAAGTCCACAATTTTCTCTCGATGTACTACGGAGTGGAGTAAGTGCATGCATATGTGTACCCAGGGTGGAAGCACTGCATGCATGTGTGTATGCATTATTTCCTCTAGTAATAGATGCTGTGCTACAACTACCAATGCTATTTTTCAGGCCGATCCCTAGTCGCCTTGGTCCCAGATTTTTTTGGAAGCGCACTCTATAAACAGTGATGGATGGAGTAGTATGAGAGGATTCAAAGAAGAGCGTATTGATGGTTGCTTCTTCTAAGCAACTTACAGTGGGAAAGGTGGGGCTTATGATTTGACTGCTCATTACTCACTATTAATGCAGCGCAACGACCGGGCTAAGTCTCCCATGCGTTTGTGCTCTATTCCCTTGGTTCTTAAATATACTTCGGAATATTTGGCTTCCTAGAGATTTCAACGAGTGACTACATACGAAGAAAAATGAGTGAATCTACACTCTAAAATATGCCCATTTGAAATTTGTAAAAAGACAAATATTTAGGAAAAGAGGAGTATAATTTTGTGCATGGCACATGGACCCGGATGCTGAAGAGGCTTCTGGCAATGCTATCAAGCTTCCAGCATTTGTTTACATAATGGATGTACTATACAAATAATTTTCCAGTGACATGAAATTGTATAATGCTCTACACTTTCAGCTTTTGTTTCGTGTGTCTTGCCATCGATGTTCTTTCGAAAACAATAAAAAACTAACTTCCTTGCTAATGCATCTCAATGATTAGCATATCAGAGCTAATATTTATATCACAACTGAAGACAAAGTTGTGAGAAGGTGTTAAATTAAAATTGATCCATGTTTTCATTGGCAGCAACCTCCCCAGCTCTGTCTAAATCAACAAGGCATGTTGGGAAAAAAAGTAGCTGTCTGGAGCATGCAACATTCCGATCATTTTGTGCAGTTCCACTAAAATAGAGTTGAGTGTCCCTATTCCAAAGATATTAAGTGTGATTACGATAAAAGAGGACTGCTGATGAAACAATAAACACACAAATAGAAGCTGGATGAGGAGGATAGAGCAAAACCAATCCCCCTTTGTGCAGTCCCACTGAAATGTAGAGACATTGCCCGTGTGACATTTTAGTATAACTGCACAAAACACTCTTAAGAAAAAAGTGATTTGTGCAGTTCACCAAAAGGTCGCAATAGCAATGAGGTGAAATGGATAGCCCTGTTTGCAAAAAAGAGGTAGAAAGGAAACAATTACTGGTGAATAATAGTTGATGACACATGCGACGACAAAAAAGAAGCATATTCCTTGTCCTAAGGGAAGATAACAACACGGTTGTGTTTGTCTAAAACGGTGTGAGCACGAGATTGCAATATGGAAAGTACGCCGAACGAGCTACGTTTTCGGCAAAGAACTATGGAAGATCCACATGCAAGATTTTCCACATGCAACAACGTGGGAAGACTGGCAGTGGAGCAAGGCCAGAGGTGATACCTGGGGTCGTCGGGATGTAACTAGGTGAGTGGCGACGGGCAGGATCTGCCTATACTGCGGCAGCGAGCAGGTGGCGTAGGCCCTACCACGCCGAAGCTTGGTCAGAGAGAACGGCGTGTACCGCAGATCGGGACGTGCTGCTTCAGCACCGTCAAACGGAGAAATGATGCACATCCTCCCTTTCCATCGGCAGATGGGATGCGGCCGGATCAGTGACCCATGGTGCGAGAGAGAGGCCACCGCAGCCTTGTGTGAGATACTCTGAAGAGAGACAAACCCAGGCAGGCAGGCTGCATTGTATGTAGTGGAGCGGACTACCTTTTCTCCATAAAAATCGTTTTATATTCTGTGTACGTGCCATTGAGAGATATAACTTTATTTAAAAATAACGCGCCAACACATCAAGTTGAACTTTGTTTCGTGCACGCGTGGTACACGACTTCCGTAGGTAAACAACCGCTACACGCGTTCAAATTAGCACGTGGGCTGACATTTCATACAGAAATGAGCTCCACCGTGTACCCGCGTGGGTGTGGCTGGGCACGAAGCGTGAGTACGTGCACCTATTCTCTTCCTGTACGCATACCACCCACATAGGGTTGTGTAAGAGAGATACAAATGTAGAGAGATATAGTGTGTGGGTTCGTGAGTGTTTTTTTGGGAGGGGCGGTCAATCAAAAAATGTAACATATGCAATGTGTGTGAAATAGAATCATGGATATATCATATATATAAAGGGGCGATCAACGAGAAGAGAGTGGAGGTATCATCGGCTTGAGGTATCCATAGAATCGAAGAGAGGGATGATGTGTGTGTGTGTGTGTGCGCGCGCGATCGATAAAGAGTGCCATCGAATTTGTGTGTGCCCACGTCAAAGATATAGAGTGGCTGGCCTACTGGAACATGAGAGGGGACATGTGCAGTTTGTCTCTGTGGCATGGATACCTACCTACAGTGCTCGACTACCGGTGTGTGGTGGGGGAGGGCCTAATTAACTATAGAGGTACAATGGCTGGTATATGTGTGGAGGAGGAGAGAGGCCTACCTTATGTATTAAGGGAGATCGATCTGCATACATGCATATGTGTAGGAGAGGAATAAGGTTGGGAGAGAGACAGAGCTAGAGTGTTGGAGGGGCTGGTAGTGGAGTTGCTTCTAACAAATGGTGGGAGAGGCTTGCTAGACAAACGGAGGGCACGCCTGCAATATCAATAAGAGAGGGGATGGCTTCTTATCTGTGCAAGTGTGCGTGAGAGATGGGTCAGGAGGCATGCACGAATGATGAGGGGGACGATATGGCTGTGGTAAGCAGACGTAACTACATAGGAAGATCAATCGTCCTTTGTTAGAGAAAGGAGAGACATCACTTGTGAGGTACGTCGATCGATGGGTGGGGGAAAATAGTTAAAGTCAACCTAGGTATCAAGGGGGAAGGAGTGTGCGAGTACGAGATCGATCTGTATACATGCATGTATGTGTTAGAAGCAAATAAGGCACGGGGAGAAGGATAGATAGAGAGGGATGCATCTAGGAGGTGGTGCGAGAGGCATATGTCGGTGTACAAAAGTAGGGGCTCTGCTTTTGATCCCTTTACTTGTGCACGGGCAGTCAGAGCCACCCACCATGGCCACGCATAACAGGGCAGGAAAGGGAATCCGGGGAGAAGCTGAAGGTACGAGGCAAACAAAGCAACGACAAGGACCAAGGCCACAAAGATCGGATGGACGAAGCAGATTTCCCCGGCAAGGACCCTTGCCGTAGCCAGCCTGCCCCGCAAGACCCTTGCCGGGAACCTCACTCTTACACCAGCTGAGCGGAAGCCACCTTGAGCCCACCAACGCTAGACAAACGATTGGGGATGGGGCTCGGGAGGCACCTCCGTGGTGGCATGCAGATCTTTGTGAAGACAAAGAATAGTCAAGATCAGGTGATGATTGGAGGGTAACAATCCTCACCAAGATCCTCACCGAAGAAACCCACAAGACCCCCGGCTAGATCCTTGCCGGGGACGCCAGCGTGCGACGGCAAGACCCTTGTTGGGCCACCTGGCAAGAACCTTGCCGGGCCGCCCGACAAGACCCTCGCCAGAGGCAACCACGGGGCCACTGCCAGGCCCAAGACTAACTCCCTCATTGCTCGCAGATACACCTTAAGCGCCATTTCAACTAGTCAAGTGCACACCGCATGGCAACATGCACTTCGAGCCAACTCAGCACGCACCTGCATGGTGGCATGCAGATTCGTGGAGTGCTCCACCACCGCCTCCACCTCAATCCGCTTCGCCTAAATGACACGCATGCGCCGCTGGCTGCTGCGGTCGAAGCAAGGAGGAGCGGCAACGGACGGGACGGGCCTCGCTCCCGTCCCCGATAAAGTGAGGGACACCTAAGCCATGCATTAAATGCACTTTGTCCTGTAATACCAGCGATAAGCTCACAGCGCTGTAGCACTTTCCACCTCCCGTGTGCCACTATGGCAGCCCCTTTCGCCTATAAAAGGAGGCCCATGGCGCACGGGAGAAGGATTCGGCTCTTTCGAACCTGGTAGCACCAAGAGCTAGTTCAAGAGCTCAAGAACACTAAATACATCCACCAAAGCAGGATCGTAGGGTTTTACGCATCTTTGCGGCCTGAACCTGGGTAAATCCTTTCAGCCTGTCTACTAGTCCCGCTTCTTCTCACGATCCAACAAGAACCGTTGTAGGGATTCCAGTGATCCCATAGGTGTCGTTTCCCACCGACATCTTTGGCGCGCCAGGTAGGGGGCGCCCAGATTGTGAGAATCTGTTCTAGCAGTTGACCTAGCTATTCTTCATCGCCATGGCTCCCAAGAAGAAGACGATGTCACGCCCAATATGCGACCCTATCCTAAAGGAACTCGAAGGTCCCACCAAGGATAGAAGCGCATATTGGAGACACTTTTGCAAGGTGGATATCATTACATCATTCCATTACATAATAGTTGAGGATACATACAAGAGGCATAGAATGCCACATGAATACAACAACATCATACATAAGATCAACATCCGACTACAGATGAAACACAAACAGAAGCTCAAACGACATCCACCCTGCTAGCCCAGGCTGCCGACCTGGAACCTATCGCCTGATCGAAGAAGAAGCAGAAGAATAACTCCAAAACAAGCAAACATCGCTCTCGCATCATGATCATCGCATAACCTGTGACTCAGAATCGTTGTTGTAGTAATCTGTGAGCCACGAGGACTCAGCAATCCCATTACCATGGGTATCAAGACAAGCAAAGCTTAATGGGTATGGAATGGATAAGTGGTGAGGTTGCAGCAGCGACTAAGCATATATGGTAGCTAACATACGCAAAATAAGAGCGAGAAGAGAAGCAAACGGAATGGTCGAGAAGCTAGAAGTGATCTAGAAGTGATCCTGAAACTACTTACATTCAAACATAACCCAATACCGTGTTCACTTCCCGGACTCCGCCAAAAAGAGACCATCACGGCTACACACACGGTTGATGCGTTTTAATTAAGTCAAGTGTCAAGTTCTCTACAACCGGACATTAACAAATTCCCATCTGCCAGATAACCGCAGGCACGGCTCTCGAAAGTTTATACCCTACAGGGGTGTCCCAACTTAGCCCATCACAAGCTCTCACGGTCAACGAAGGATATTCCTTCTCCGAGGAAGACCCAATCAGTCTCGGAGTCCCGGTTTACAAGACATTTCGACAATGGTAAAACAAGACCAGCAAAGTTGCCCGATGTGCCGACAAATCCCGATAGGAGCTGCACATATCTCGTTCTCAGGGCACACCGGATGAGCCAGACGTCGGGTTGGCATAGACCCTGGTTGCCCAGGGGGCATCGGACATTGCTCGGTTTGGACCAGGACCCAGAGGAGCACTGGCCCGGGGGGTAAATAAAGATGACCCCCGGGCTCCGGAAACCCAAGGGAAAAAGGCTTAGGTGAGGCAAATGGTAAAACCAAGGTTGGGCCTTGCTGGAGGAGTTTTATTCAAACCAAACTGTCAAGGGGGTCCCATAAATCACCCAACCGCGTAAGGAACACAATATCAAGGAACATAACACCGGTATGATGGAAACTAGGGCGGCAAGAGTGGAACAAAACACCAGGCATAAGGCCGAGCCTTCCACCCTTTACCAAGTATATAGGTGCATTAATTAAATAAGAGATATTATGATATCCCAACATAATCCTGTCCATCATGGAGCAATCTTTGACTTCACCTGCAACTAAAAACGCTACAAGAGGGGCTGAGCAAAGCAGTAACATAGCCAAGCAACGGTTTGCTAGGAAGGGTGAAAAGGTTAGAGGCTGGCATGGCAGTTTTGGGAGGCTTGGTAAACAAGTGATAGGTAACGCAGCATAATGATAGAACGAAGCAACTAGCAAGCAAAGATAGAAGTGATAGGTCATCTTGCCTGAAATCCCGCAAGGAAGAAGGACGAGTCCAAGAAGAAGACAAACAAACGTAGTCGAACGAATCCTCACAACTCCGGAACGAAACCGAAGCTACCGAGAGAAGCAAACCGGAAAGAAGCGAACAACATGGTAAACAACCATCACATAAACATGGCACGATGCACAACCAAGTATGATGCATGTCCGGTTTAAATATACAAGGCATGGCAAGGTGAAGCAAACAACACTACAATTTAAGTGGAGCTCAATATGCAACGAGTTGCATATTGACGAAACACCACATCAATTATTTAGTTCTCTCTCGGTTATGTACTCAACAATATTAAATGTTATTAAACATGGCAAGAGGTGAAGCATAATTAAACTAATTATTTAGGCAAGTTTAAATGAGGCCTGAAACAACAAAAACAAATCCGGAAAATCCCCATGTCATTTAGCAATTTTAATGCAAACATCAATTTTAGATATTTTAAATGTTGTTATCATGATGCGGATGACATATACAAGTTTTATGCAGTTTTTATGAAAATGTTGACATGAGCATGTTATGAAGCATTTGTCACCGTGGTGGAACGAAAGGGGTGCCACGGCAACGACAACAAAAATGGTGCCACGGCAACATTCCGATGATCTGATAACTCATTGAGATACCGGTGCAAAAGAGCAAGTGTGCGGATGTGCGGAACATGCAAAAGATGGTGGGGTGATCCCAGTTACTGGGTTCCCACGGGACGATGGCATGCCAAATGAGGAACGTGCAAAGTCCTCTCTCAGACACGATGCAAACACGAGCATCTCGTACAACACACATGCATTCGCTCACCGGCGCCGCCTCGTATGCGCATAAATGACCACGGCGACGGTTCGTCCAGACCGGGTTGCAGACCGATGTCGACCAAGAGCGGCTGGGCCGCCGGAGAGAACCCGTGGCGGCCCGTGAACATCCACATCATGCCGGGCGGTCCAGCCCGGCGAAAGTGGCGTCGCTTCGGAGCCAGCGACGAGCCACCAGCCGCGGCTCAGGTGAGACGGAGTCGGCCTCCTTCAGCGGCGCGAGGCTCCTCCGTGGGCGCCGCCGCTATCCTGCCAAAGCGGTGGCACGGCGACCTCCAAGATGCAAACACCGGTGCCCATGGCGCGCTCTTCTCAGGTTGTGCGTGATGAGCAGCAACACCCTGTCGGTGACCCTGCGCGCCACCCTGGGAAGAGTCTCATGTGCCCATCACATGATGGGAAAAGATGCGCACCGAGGTTCGATCGAGGTGGCGAACGGTCAGGGCTATGATGTCCTTCTAACGTGGTTAGAAGTCGAGGCGCATCGCAGTCCACCCAGCTGGCCGCCACCCACGCCAATGAAGTTCTAGCACGCCACAAGAGTCTGCTCTCGATTTTCCTCCTCCACAAGGAGAAGCTCATTTAATGGAGGGTGATACGTCCATTTTGCATCATGCTTTATATCAATATTTATTGCATTATGGGCTGTTATTACACATTATATCTCAATACTTATGGCTATTCTCTTATTTTACAAGGTTTACCATGAAGAGGGGGAATGCCTAGCATTGGAATTCTGGCCGAAAAGGAGCAAACATTGAAACCTATTCTGCAGATCGCCTCCAAAAACTCAAACTCCACGAACCTGTTTTTGGAATTAATAAGAATTATTGAGCGGAAGAAATACATCAGCCCACACTCGGCCAGAGGTGGGGGCGCAGACCCACATCGGGCGCGCCTGCCTCCCCGGCCCTGGTGGCCCCAAAGGTCCATCTTCACTATATGAGGGCTTTACCCCGAAAACTCATGGGCAAGCTTACGGATCGAAACTCCGCCACGAGGCGGAACCTGGCGGAACCAATCTAGAGCTCATGAGCTGTTCTACTGGGACACCGGAGGGGAAATCATCACCAACGCCATCACCAACGCATCCTCTCATCGAGGGGGTCAATCTCCATCAACATCTTCACCAAAGATCATCTCCTCTCAAAGCCCTAGTTCATCTCTTGTATCCAATCTTGTATCAAAACCACTGCGGGTTGCTAGTAGTGTTGATTACTCTTTGTAGTTGATGCTAATTGGTTTACTTGGTGGAAGATCATATGTTCAGATCCTAATGCATATTATTACCTCCGATTATGAACATGCATATGCTTTGTGAGTAGTTACGCTTTGTTCCCGAGGACATGGGTGAAGTCTTGCTATTAGTAGTCATGTGAATTTGGTATTCGCTCGATATTTTGATGAGATGTATGTTGTCTTTTTCCTCTAGTGGTGTTATGTGAACGCCGACTACATGACACTTCACCATTATTTGGGCCTAGAGGAAGGCATTGGGAAGTAATAAGTAGATGATGGGTTGATAGAGTGACGTAAGCTTAAACCCTAGTTTATGCGCTTGTTTCGTTAGGGGCTGATTTGGATCCATATGTTTAATGTTGTGGTTAGGGTTTACCTTAATACTTATTTTGTAGTCATGACGCTTGCAATTGGGGGTTAATCATAAGTGGATGCTTGTCCAAGTAAGGCAGTACCAAGCACCGTCCACCCACATATCAAATTATCAAAGTACCGAACGCGAATCATATGAATGTGATGAAAACTAGCTTGACGATAATTCCCATGTGTCCTCGGGAGCTCCTTCTCATTATAAGAAATTGTCCAGGCTTATCCTTTGCTACAAAAGGATTGGGCCACCTTGCTGCATTTTATTTACTTTATTTACTTGTTACTCGTTACTATTTATCTTATCACAAAACTATCTATTACCTACAATTTTAGTGCTTGTAGAGAAAACCTTACTGAAAACCGCTTATCATTTCCTTCTGCTCCTCATTGGGTTCAACACGCTTACTTATCGAAAGGACTACGATAGATCCCCTACACTCGTAGGTCATCAGAGGGCCACCGTCCGGAGCCTCGTCGGCATCGCCAACAACGATGAGTTGCGGCCGCGGACCTCAGAGGCTATCGCTTCGCTGGCCACGATGCCAGCGGAGACCGCGCCGAGGCGATCGCGCCACGTGCACTCCTCCTCCATCCCGCCACTGGCGCCGGTCCGCAGCGGACGACGCCATGATGATATTCCATCGCGTCGTCCCGCCGCTAACCAACCGCCACCAGCGCCAAGTCCTTCGAGCTGGTTCGCGAGGACGCCGAACTACCATCGAGCGGTGATGTGACACGCGCCAACAGTCGCATGCACAGTAAGGTTCGCCACTGCATCACCCAGCCAGAGGCTACGGTGGCCTACCCTCACGAGGGTTGTCCGCTTTCACCCATGAGCTGCGGCAGGCCCAAAGGGCCCTCCCACCATACCGCTCAAGCCGACGCTGGCGAGAAGTACAACGGCAAGACTCACCTGCCGAGTTCCTCAAGATCTACACCATCGCTGATGCAAGCTGTCAGGCCCGCGATGATAAGGTGCTTGCCAACTACTTCCCATTGGCACTCAAGCCTAATGTTATGTCATGGTTGATGCACTTGCCGGTGGATTCCATCTCTTTCTGGGATCTCTGCGCTATGAGTTTGTTGGCGCCTTTTACCGTGAGGTCACTAAGCTCATGGCCAGCGAGTGATTTACACATCATCCCTCGTGAAGGAAGGAGAAAACTTGGCGCGAAGTACATCCAAAGGTTCAGCTCGGTGCAGTATAACATCCTCGGCGTTCATCCCCCG